>KV751324.1:715626-755215 GCA_001698575.1 Mola mola | reverse complement strand
GTGCCCATCCGGGAGGAGACCCCGGGGCAGACCAAGGACACACTGGAGAGATTATATCTCTCGGCTGTATTGGGAACGTATTGGTGTCCCCCCGGAGGAGTTGGTGGAAGTGGCTGGGGAGAGGAGCGTCTGGATCTCCCTGCTCAGGCTGTTAACCCCCGCGACCTGGACCCGGATGGGCGGCTGAAAACGAGACGAGATGAGAAACATGTATAACATTAAAAACGTTGTCATTTCAAAGATGAAGACCTAGAAAATTATAGAATAGAAATAAAAACTTAAATAGTCTTATTAAATAACTAAGTAAAAATTGTGCTCTACAGAAAAAGAGCCAGTGACACATTAGTTGAATTTCTTTTTTCACTTTCATATAGATAAGATAATCCTCTTCATTTTCCTACAAAGACTTTTCACTGACAATTGCAAGTCATACATGTGGTGCTTAGTACTTTACACATTTTGAGCCACTGCTGTAGTATAAAGTTTGTAAGCTCTCAGGGGCCCCGGTCTTGCTTGTGGCCCTAGGCATTTGACTGTCTTGCCTGATGACAAGTTAAGGTCTCTGTGGATCTCGACCAGTGTTCTGTTTCTGAACAATTATATGCTTCAAACTTGTGAAAAGCTACAATATATGTCCCACTGCTTAAAAGTGAAGCCGATTTTTTTTTTCAGTTGCCCCTTTATACTGGGCTGAAGAAGGCCATAAGCCCCCCCTCACCACAATCAAAATTATTAGACATTCCAAATGTCCAATATCAGAGAGTCCAGTAAATTTTTCCCAGATAATTTTCCTCCCATGCTGATGTTCTGAATGTTCCTTTTTCAGATCAGTTTGGCTTTGATTCATAGTTTGATGACAGGAAATAGTTGTGAAACATCATCATTCATTGGTGAGCCCTGCTTTAGACAGTAACAGTGAAACTGTTACAACCGCTCCACTGTAAGATCACAACTGCACAAATTCTTGCCCCAAATGAAGTCATGATTTTTATATTAAAGGATATTTTTAATGTAAAGTGCAAAAAACAATAAACTAATATTGACTTCCTTTAAGATTTATTCACTTTCCTTTACACAAGTCGCACATTCATCATGTTTTATATTGCTTGCTTTAAGTTGATATTGCAGATCACAAGGTGGCGCCGATATGGAAATTCTGGACTGATACCCATATACAACAATTTGGCTGATTACTGATACCAATACTTTTTCTAAAGAAAATGAAGAAATCCTCTGTATGACAAATAACTGAACTTGTACAACATACGTTTTGGGAATAATAGTTGAACCTAACTGGTGTTGAATGCACCATGGCAGTCATGAGCAGGACACGTGATTTCTGGAAATATTTGCCAAAAAGAAACATAAACATGCAGTTAAGATATGTGATGTCAAACTTGCATAGAAATATTAGCTTGATGCTTAACCACATGCACTCAAAGCACAAGGATAAGCCATCACAGACTGACACCAGGCAGTCTCGTATCATAATATGCTAGTTCTGTTAGTTGCTATGTTGATACCAGAGCAGAGATTAGCTGTTGATAGACAATGACTGGAGATGCGCTCCCATTAATTTTCGTAGAAGGAGAAGGCATCCATGAGCTGATGGCATTTGTCAAGCCAGAGTAGTCAACATTAGGGCAAACAACAGCTAAGAGCGGAAAAGATGTACGCAGACAGCGGGGCAGGATTAATAGTTAATAGGGGGAGGTTGGGTGACTGTTTGAAGGAAGCATAGCCCTAAGAGGAAACCCACGGTTCACCACCAACCCATTCACGCTTCAAACAGATTCTCCCCACTCGGGACCAACTGTAGGAATTGGCAGCGTTATATTGCGAAACGTGAAATTTTCCACACCAGCGGCTATAAACAAATCTATCTTTGGGGCCAGAGCGGGCAAAGTGGAATCAAATTTAAAGCTGCTGGCAAAGAGTAAACGTAAATACAGAATGATTATAATTCAATGTCGACGGTAATGACTTTTGGTTACGTCACTCGGAAGTCCCTACAATCAATGTTAAGTCGGTGTGTGCTTTTGCCAAAACACTGTAGGTGTCCGTAATTTTCTCTGGTCCTCTGCCTAATCTGACCAGTGACCACATGTTTAATCGCATGTCGTCATTCAACCTCTGGCTGTCGAGGCGGTGTCCAGCAAATGACGTGGGTTTCATTGAAAATTCGCAAACTTCGGCCCCCCGCGCGGCCGCCGCGTATTCTTTAGCTAAGCGGCCCTAAACCGAACCCCATTCATTTTCTATGGTAGTGCTAAACCACTACGGATGTAATATATCTTTGGCCACTAGTCTGCGCTGTTGGCTCTTTTGGTTGTTGCCGCTCTGGACGTACCTGGTTTAGATAGCGACTCAATCAGCGGCCGGCACGCATTTACAGCCTTGGACTTTTCTGAGAGGTAAATAATTTTCCTGTTTTTAGATCAATGAAAAATAACACAAATCTTTATAGAGTGCATGTAAACAACCTAATTTATAGGATGGTTGTTGAGTTTGCTGAAGTCGACATGTTTTGTAGACAGTTGTTACAGATGAATTACTAACACAAACAAACTGTGTACAGTTCATGGGAGTTCATTTGTGTGAACTTGTTGTGGGTTTTTTTTTACGGTGCAGAGAAACTTATACTGGTTCCTTAAAACATCACTGTGGTTATGTTACAACAACAATACTCTGACAGCATAAGAAGGGTATTAATTTCCCACGTGGATTAAAAAACTCATCTCTATCTCTAGGCTGAGATGTGAATTTAATTTGACCCCAGAGTGGTGAAGGAAGTTTTTAGATCCTAAAGTTATCAAGTCTTTCAGTACTGTAATGTGAAATGTCAAAACATTGTCAGGCAGGTGTCAATGTACTATACACGTCTCTCACATTCATTCAGGATCTTACTGGAAAAATATATAATCAGTAAACTTTTAACTGCACATGGGATGGGGAAAGAAATGTGTAATATCAAATGTAACTAAATATTTCTTACACTGTCTTCTTCTTATTTGTGACACGACAACATGCACAAAAAAAAACAAGAACAGGTTTTTCCCTTGAAGGATACAAGTTGTCTTCAGCAAGGGACCTTCAGGACTATGCAGGACAAGTCTGCAGCTCAAAGGGTGGACAAAGTCAGAGAATATGGTCCGCCAGAAAGGAGGGGATGCCTCAGACTGGACAGAGGTGCTGGAGGAATTCATCCTCCAGTTGGGAAAATTTCAGGGGCAATCCTGCGATGGCTTTCAGAAAATGGAGTAGGCTACACATTGTACCTCATCAAGCACACTGAACAAGAGGAAGCTGCAGGAGTGTTGATGTCTGAAGGGCACAGCAAGGCCAGCCTGTTGTCCTTTGTAGCTTATGCCCGTGGTTCTCAAGAAATCCAGTCTCTTCTTCGTTATGAGTTTGCAGCTTTGAAGAACTTTGTGTTAGTCTCTGTAGTGTTTCTCCATATTTTTCTTCCTCTTCTTGTTTCACCACTTTTCCACAACTTCTGCACAACCCGTTCACATCATAACGCAGCAGGTTTTCTATTTTGTGTTTAATATTTGTTTTCAAACTGTAAAAAGTTTTAATAAAACATTTTGAATTCAACTTAAAAGCCCCGGTCATCTTATTTTTTGAACCAGTTTTTTTTAATTAATTTTGAATTTAATGAAATATTATAAAAATTGTTGAACTGTTTTGTCCCCTGTACGTCCTGTAACAACTACACACAGTGTTCACAACCATGGAAGAGGAAAGTTAAATCAGTTACCAAGGGCAACAAAATGCAGCAATCTGATTGGCTGTCAGTGTATAATTAGGAGAGACAAGTAGCTGCTCTCATTTCAAGAAATATGGCCAGATTTATTAGTCAGTCAAATTGACAATTTAGAGTTGAGGCCAGGATGCAGAGTTGCAGTCTTACACGCTTCTCCGCGCTTCCTTTAGAGTCATCCACCTACAAACCCATAGAGACTGTGTCTGTCCCCCGTCCACATAAATTCACTAAATTCACTAAATCAAATAACGAGGGTTCACATAGGAACTTAATAAAAATCAACACCACTAATGAGGCAGTTTACAAAGTAAAGAGACTTAAATGTGGACTTTTGAATATCAGATCCCTATCATCTCAAGGTGTATTAATAAATGAGCTTATATCAGATAATAATATTAATCTATTGTGCCTTACTGAAACTTGGCTGTGCCAAGATGAATATGTAAGTCTTAATGAATCCACTCCTCCCAGTCACATTAACACACACATTCCCAGAGACACTGGCAGAGGTGGTGGAGTTGCAGCCATTTTCAATTCTGCCCTATTAATAAACCCTAAACCTAAACTAAATTGTGGTTCATTTGAAAATATCATTCTTAGCATTTCCGATCCAACAATGAAAACTCCAACTATGTTTGTTATAGTGTATCGAGCACCTGGACACTACACTGAATTTTTATCTGAATTTTCAGAGTTTCTCTCAGCTCTGGTCCTCAAAACAGATAAAATTATTGTAGGTGATTTTAATATCCATGTAGACGTTGAAAACAACAGCGTTGGCACGGCATTTCTCTCACTGTTAGATTCATTCGGCTTCTGTCTGCTTTTATCACATGCTTATCTTCTAACATTTGAATTTCTGCTCATCAACTATACACCAAGAGTCACTAGTTATTATAGTAGATGCATATCTGAGGACACTGTTGAAAATTTTAAAGAAATTATTCCCTCTGCATTAATTTCAGTGCCATATCCCAAAATAACAGAGGAGTCATATCTTAAATTTAGCCCCTCCCAGCTTGATCACCTTGCCGATTTCACTGCCGGCTCTCTACGTGCTTCACTCGATTCCATTGCCCCAGTTAAAAAGAAAACAAAACCAGTCAAGAGACTAGCTCCGTGGTATAATCTTAACACTCGCAAGTTAAAACAGAAAACTCATAAACTTGAAAAGAAATGGCGTTCCACTAAACTGGAAGAGTCACACATGGCCTGGCAGGATAGCTTTAAAGTATACAGGAAGGCCCTTCGCCGAGCAAGGAAAGACTACTATTCAGCGTTAATAGAAGAAAACAAGAATTATCCCAGAATCCTTTTCAGCGCTGTAGCCAGGCTGACTGAGAGCCATCATATGGTAAAATCTTAATAATCACAAGTTAAAACAGGAAACTCATAAACTTGAAAAGAAATGGCGTTCCACTAAACTGGAAGAGTCACACATGGCCTGGCAGGATAGCTTTAAAGTATACAGGAAGGCCCTTCGCCGAGCAAGGAAAGACTACTATTCAGCGTTAATAGAAGAAAACAAGAATTATCCCAGAATCCTTTTCAGCGCTGTAGCCAGGCTGACTGAGAGCCATCATTCTATTGAACCATGCATTCCTAGAGCCCTCACCTGTAATGATTTTATGAACTTCTTCAATAATAAAATTATACTTATCAGAGGAAATATACTACACTTATCAGATTCCAGCTCAGCAACAGGAATTATAGAGGCCGTTATTAGTCTTGATGTGTGTTTGGAAAGCTTCCATCCAATTAAGCTTCATGAACTAATGACAACATTATCTTCATCTAAATCGTCAACCTGTATACTAGACCCCATACCTACTAGGTTGCTCAAAGAGGTTTTACCCCTAATTAGAAATCCACTACTAAACATTATCAATCTATCCCTTGTAACAGGTTATGTGCCCCAGTCATTTAAAGTAGCTGTAATTAAACCGCTCCTAAAAAAACCTACCCTAGACCCAGAAGTTCTAGCCAACTATAGTCCAATATCCAACCTCCCCTTTCTTTCAAAGATTCTAGAGAAAGCAGTAGCGAAACAACTATGTGGCTTTCTTCAGTATAATAGTCTATTTCTAGAGTTTCAGTCAGGTTTTAGAAAGTATCACAGCACAGAAATGGTATTAATAAAAGTTACAAATGACCTCCTCACTGCATCTGGGACTTATCTCTATACTAGTCTTATTAGATCTTAGCGCAGCGTTTGACACAATCGATCATCACATCTTACCACAGTGGATGGAACACCAAATTGACATTAAAGGATCTGCTTTAAGATGGTTTAAGTCCTACCTATCTGATAGATATAATTTTGCTCACGTTAATGATGAATCATCAAGATATGACAAGGTTAGTCATGGAGTCCCACAAGGTTCTGTGCTTGGACCATTACTATTTACTCTATATATGCTTCCTGTAGGTAAAATGATTAGAAAGCACTCCATACATTTTCACTGTTATGCAGATGACACACAACTATACTTATCAATGAAGCCAGATGAAACCCATCAGTTAGCTAATCTACAGACATGTCTTAAGGAGACATTAAAAACTGGATGTCTCATAACTTTTTAATGTTAAACTCTGACAAAACGGAAGTCATTGTGCTGGGCCCTAAACACATTAGAGACTCATTATCCAATAACATAGTTAATCTGGATGGCATTGCCTTGGCCTCCAGCACCGCTGTCAGAAACCTGGGTGTTATTTTTGACCAGGAGCTGTCTTTTAACTCACGTGTAAAACAGATTTCAAGGACGGCCTTCGTAACATTGCTAAAGTCCGGCACATCCTGTCTCAACAAGATGCAGAAAAACTAGTTCACGCATTTGTTACTTCCAGGCTGGATTACTGTAATTCTTTATTTTCAGGCTGACCTAATAAGATTTTAAATACTCTTCAGTTAATCCAGAATGGAGCAGTGCGTGTACTGACCAGAACTAATATCAGAGACCATATTTCCCCGACTGACTTCTCTGCACTGGCTCCCAGTTAAATTCAGAATAGATTTTAAAATCCTTGTTCTCACCTACAAAGCTATTCATGGTCAGGCACCATCTTATCTTAAAGAGCTCATAGTACCTTATCACCCATCCAGAACCTTACCCTCCCAGGATTCAGGATTATTGGTGATTTCAAGACTCTCTAAAAGTAGAATGGGAGACAGAGCTTTCAGCTATTAAGCTCCTCTCCTGTGGAACTATCTTCCAGTCTTGGTATGAGAGGCAGACACTCTCTGATTTTAAGAATAGGCTTAAAACCTCCCTTTGTGATAAAGCTTATAGTTAGGGCTGGCCTATCTAGCCCTTAATTATGCTGCTATAGGCTTAGGTTGCTGGGGGAACACTCCATGATGCACTGAGCTCTCTTCTATGACTCCATCCCTGCTCCTCTAAATTTCCATATCCTAACAAAACTTAATACTAACTTTACTTCTTCCCCAGAGTCTTTGTGCTTTATCATCCTGTAGGTCTTTTGCGGTGGGAGCTGCTGTTGTGGTCCTGCCTGATGCCTACTGCTCAAATTAGGACAGGAAATCCTGTGACTTGGATGGTAGGCTGGATTGCCCAGTCTAGTCCATGGATTACAATGACTTCTGGACCAACATACTATACCCATACTTTATCTGGATTTATAGACTGAGCCAGTATTTTGCTGCATCCCTACATATTAGTATCTCACTGCTTGACTACATCTCAAAACAATTACAACTGATTACTGTTCACACTTAGACAACATGAACATGGCCACTGAAATGGAACATGAGCAAAAACAAGACACTAATCTTGTTTCGTCTTCATGATCCCAGTATTCTTTTGAATGACACCCAAAAACATCAAACAGAGTATAAACATCTCAATGCATCACTACTGTCAAAATTACAAAACAAACGACCTGAACAAAATTCTTTGCTACAAGGGAGGAAATTTATTCATTTTAGTAATACTTTCAGTAGTCATAGTGTTTGGCATGAGAAAAGGACTAATACCAGTTCCAAAAGCATAATTTGGTGGTTTTTTTTTTTGATACTTTAGTTAAGATTAGCCTCTACATTAACTAATGTTCTTAACGGAACTAAAACTATCCACTGAAGCACAGCACAGAATAAGAGCTCTCTGAGGTATTTCAGTCACAGCTGGTAAAGGTACAGTTAAAATTGCAAGAAATCACTAAAATAAAGCCCTTTAATGATACCAGTGTGAAATAAATACCACTGCAGCACCTGAGCAGCTATGACCCCCAACAGACAGTCCAAAATCTACATTTAATACTGATGATGCATAGAGAACATATGGATGATATGTACATATGAGAAACAACAGAAGGTAACAGACTCACTCTAACAGTACAGAGGTCAAGACAAGACAAGGCACAGACTAATGGAAGCAAGCTGCAAAGAATAAAAAAATATCAGTGAAAGCATTATTGAAACACAATCACTACTGAATACTGAATTCTTATCAAACTGTCAGATAATAAATTTAATATTTCATAATTCCTGTTTCCATTAGTGTATAGTTATAACTATAACTTCACTCAGAGATGGCTGTTTTCAATCTGTTGGGGAGCAGGGCTTCTTCCATGGAGCCCACTATGTTAAACTAAAATGAGCCAATGGAGACAAACCACACCCTTGCTCCACAGAGGGCCTGTTCACATTTTTAGTGGCCACCGTGAGTGAGGAAGACCCAAGGAGTGTTCAACTGATTGTTCTGATAAGATTATACTTAATCCTGCGCAATGAAACACAGTATTCAGTGGTGATTACGTCTCAAAAATACTCAGTGTTGAGCTGCTTCAAAAATGTTATTCCTTATGGCCTTTGTTTACTGCCTAAAGGGAATTGATCACATCTGCTTTAATAAAAAAAGTTATTTCACCTTAAATGGAACATGACAGCAATTAAGATGAAATGTTTTATGTTCTCTTTTAACAGACATATGAATGGAGAACATTTTGCACATAGCTTACTAAAAAATATAAACACACAGCCCTTTTTATGAGTCAGTTTCACATGACTACTTAGGTCACACAAAATTAATATCATGCTGACATATCATAACCAGCTGATAGAACAAACCTATTCCAATGTAGGAATGCTGCTCAATGTCTGGGTTGGGAAAACATGTTACGGGCCTCGATAGGGACCCATAGTTCACTTTTAGCTTTGGATGCGTAGTGGTTTAATATGACCCTGCATCTCATAGCAGACATTTTTGAATACAGTTGAAGGAATACTTTTCCCCTCAAGCAGTGCACAGTGTGATTACGCTCTGTGACGTTAGCATTACGTCATGTCCGAGAGAAGGTGGGGACAAAAACATGAGAAATACTGAGTCGGCAGTACTTTGGCAATTTGGTATTGGAGCAGTGGACCTCCTCCTTCACTGCTGTGGCGCATCTTGGGAACTGAAGTCTCGAGTTGGTTGTACAGTTCCAGCGCTGGTATCTGGTGTAGCCAGAAGCCGCTCTGGCGGACGCAGGAACACCAGAACAACTGTGATGTTATCATTAGAACCAGCTGCTTTAGCATAATTTACCAACTGCTTTGCGACTCTCAGTCCAACAGCATGCTGTGACTGTTCCAGTGGAGCATCTCCCTCACCCTCTGGGTCAACATGCTGTTGGAGTGCATCCAGGACTAGATATGGGACCTCTAAAGGTTTGACTGCATCAAAGAAGCCATCACAAGCGAGAAGAATGTAGTCTTCATCCCCAGACAGGTGGGTTATGGAGCAGTCTGCATCACCACACACATAGGGCTTTTGGTCAAAGTCACCTGGGAGAAAGACGTATAACATGGGGTTTGAACACAGCAGTATCTGCTCTGAGACCGACTTGCTCCTTTACAACATCATATAACCAATTAATTGTTTTGGTTTTAATGAAGACCAACAGTCCTCACAGGTTAACTTACTCAGCTAAGTTCCACAAGAATCTGATTAAAAGGTAGGCTGGGCTGATTTGAGTTCGCTGATATTGGCACGTATTTCAGCTAACATACCTTGCAGTAAATTGCAGTACAAGAATAACAAAAATGTTCCTAAATGTCCAAAAGAAGGAGTCAGATGCAGGAAAAAATTCTGTAGTCAGCATATGAAAAAGAAAAACAGGCTATGTAAACATGTTTAAGTTAATGTAACAGTGAGATGAAAATATTACATATGAAGTAAAAATCTAAGCTAGCCATGATTAAATTATAGTTTTGTGGGATTTCAAGGAGATTGACACAATAAATGTGTACGTTAAGATGTTGACTTGCCAACTACAAGTCAGAACAGACCTTCATACTGAGGAAATTTTCAAAAAAATAATTAAAAAAAGATGTATTTTGTAAAATTTTGAAGCCTCAAAGACCAGCAAAACTGGCTTAGGCTGAAAAATATCAAGACTTTTCCTTTAAAGCACAATGAAATACTAAGGAATCAATCAATCCAAATGAAATTTGCACTGCACTGTTAGTTGTGACTTAGTTACCTATGGCTCTGGAAACAGCATAGGTTCCATTAACACGCCAGCAACCCATGAAGGTGACACAGCCACCAAGATCCTCAATTCTCTGTTTTTCATCCTAGACAGACGAGGACAAAGAGAGCAACATTATCATGTGACCACTTTTACATCATTTATTTTATCAAAGATGTCCAGTGATTAACCACATGTGACCATCAGCGGTTGTGTTAAAGCATCTTTTTACAGTCCTTAGTTGTCACCTGTCATTACACCCATAGTATAAAAGTGATAGAACAAGTAACTAGAGATCTGACTTTTTTCAAAAAAAGGAATTCTAAAGAATTGACCTGCAAAATAAGATTAAAGAGAAACATTGTCTTCCACAGTTACACAACTGATAAAATGAATGATCCATTTTTTCCATTTTAAAAGTTAAAGGTAGCACTCCAACTTCTAAAGGTAGAGCATCACCAGTGTGATTTGACCAACTATAGACCATTTAGCAACCATCCAATAATATTTAAAGTAACTGACAAAGAAGCAGCTAAGAAATAAGTAGACCATTTGAATTATCATCAGCACATTTTAAATCCAATGCAACAACAATGAAAAAAGTTTGTTTTTCATTTTGGCGAATAGAAAAAGGGAGATCAGAACCATATTTATAGACGTGATTGAGGGACATCAACACCATTGCATGCTGTTGTCTAAACGAGTGGTTCTAAATCTTTTCGAGTTGCAAGATTCAAGAAAGATTCAGAAAAATATAGAGAGTACAGCCAGTGCTGGTGTGGTGTTTGGTAAGTAACTCCTTATACTGATGAACGGTCTTTTTTGTTTGATATTGTGATTGCTGATGGTGTGTCCTATTAAGAATTCAGAGTTTTGTTTTTTACGTTTTTATTGGGTAGTTTTGATTAACGTAACTTGATTTTGATTTGTTTATTCTCTAACCTGCAAATAAATTGTGTCCTCTACCAAGGGACAACAGACAAAAAAACCCCACTTCAATAAAAATGTACGTGCACAAATGCATACTATTTACTTGAGAGTGTGGTTAAAATATCCTTACCTCTCTGTCAGGTTTGTGGGGATCCATGAGTGTTACAGCTTGACCGTTTCTGACCAGTACTGCTTGAGAGTCTCCAAGCCAACCCACAGTGAGCTCCTGACCCTGGATCAGCACTGCTACACCTGTAGTGCCGCTCCGTAGACGCTTACCACAAACACAAACCCACAACTTTACAGGTTTCTCTGCAGAAGTACATGTGTATGTGAAGTGAAACCCGTGTGCTGAAGCTTCAGTACCTCTCTTGTGGTTTTTCCCTTGAACATATCATCAATTTGTTTGAAAGCAGTTTTAAAGGCTGAGGCTGTGTCACTCTTCAGTTTCTCCTGTTTGCTCAGAGCTACATGGAGGTGAGTGGCAGCGTAGGTTGCCGCATCAACCCCTCCATGGCCATCAAACACAGCATAGTAGGCACGCTCCACTCCGTCCTGGATCACGGTATAAGGACAGCGAGAAAAACGTCAATGTTTGATACATTTCTTTTTAGTCAGAATGCGGTGAAGGTTTTCAGAACCTTCTGGAAGTGTGAGTAATGGAAAAAGAGTGACGAGTGACAGTATTTCGTGATGCAGTGAAATTCTTGGACCTTGATTCCAAAAAGCTGGTTGAAGTCAGCCAGGACCACATGTTTGTCTTCCATCTTCCTTCTCGTGTTCTTGATGGCATGAACAGAGCAGCGGAGGAACCAAGAGGGAGCAGGTGGGAGCTCAGGGAGGTTCTGATGCCATGCCAGTGCCACGTCTATCAGCTTGTTGAAGAACACACGTTGGACTGCCCCTGAATCAAATACTGATGAAAGAAGAAAAACAAGGGATCTAACAAAGCCTGCAGTGGTAGGAGAGATTAGAACGATTGCTGATGTTAAGATCGGCGAGGGTGGACTTGATATAACACAGCACCACAATCAACAGCGTGTGTAAATTTCAATACTTACAGATGACCTGCTGCTGCTCCTCTTCCTTGTTGGCCTCGGCTTCCTGAGGGCAGTGAAAAGGTGAAAGGTCATTCTGCAGTAGCTGGGACACCGCCGCCTGGCACAGGAGGGCACTGAAGCCTCCAGGAGCAGCCCTGGACCGACGAAGACAGACACAAATACATTCTGTGTCAGGAACGAAACACAATGTAATGTTTATGTCTCTCAGCACATTTTCAGTAACTGTACAGCTACAGCTGGCTCATGCACATTAGTACAGAAATAAGCCAACAAAACAAGACCACACAATTTGGTAGTAGAAGTTGACGATATACTCAGTTAATGACATTGTGACATGAAGTGTCCTCCTTTTCCTTTACAGAGTTACACTTATGGGAATAATGGGCTTAGGAAACATGACGTGGGCAGAACAATGGTCTTTATAGAGACAGGAAATGAAGCCTTCCTGACAGGAAGCTTACTACTCAAAAAGAAACAGTATGGAGAAGAGAGTGCATTTTAGCATATTGCCAGAAGCCTGACCATGGTCAATACATAATAAAGTTCATCCTCACAAGTTTTTAATTGTCTGCTGCATTTATATTACATATTTATGTGATTCTGTTTGTCATATAGTAGGTAGGAGACTTACTTTTTTGTAAGACTCACAAAAGCAATCTGACTAGGTTAGAATCCAGAATATTCCTGTGGAACCCCACACAGCACAAGTCTGAACTGAATACAGTTGTATAAAGATACAGGCTGCCACAGAATGCAGGGATGTTAAAAACATACATCTCGTTACTTTTATTATGAACAGGATTTAAGACTTTATTCCACCATACACTCTCAAAAAACTACAAAACTATAAAAATGAAGACAACAATATTACTTTTCATCAATGGAAATTTAATAGCTCACAATTATTACTAGGGAATCTTATTATTTACACAAGTTTGGTTTTTTTTTAACCACTGTGCAACCTTTAACCTTTATTTTACCAGGAAAATTCCCATTGAGATTCCAAAAATATTAAAAAGGAGACTTAAAACATGAACGGCATTAGATAACAATTTTTTTTACTTAAGTATTATTGAGAGACATTGAATAACCAATGGCAAAAGCTACATACTGTGCTGTTAATGAAACAGTCAAAAGGACCTGCAAATGTGAAAACTGACTGGTCCACGGCAAATTTTTTGCTTTAGGTTCATAATTCAAACTCACAATAATTACAGCCTCAGTGTAGTTATCAGTTTATATCATCTAACTATTATCTATCACCGCTTATGCTATTAAGGTTTGTGGGGGGCTGGAGCCTTTCCTAGCATCATCATTTTGGGGATACACTTTGGAAAGGTCACCAGTTCACCACAGAGCAGACATATAGAGACAAACAACCATTCACACTCATATTTACACCTGCGGGCAATTCAGAGGAACCAATTAACCTAACTTGCATGTCTTTGGACAGTGGGAGATAACCTGAGCAGCCAAAGAGAACCCCACAGACACAAAAAGAATGTGCAAACTTTACCGAGAAAGGCAAGGACATTCTTGCTTTGAGGTAACAGTGCTAATCCCTGCACCGCCCCAGTGTTGTTATATTTTCAGTCATTCATCTAATGGATTACGTTAGTAAAATGTTAAACGCTTCAGTACTAATCAGGAAATAATTAAGCACCCAAATAATTAGGCAGGCAACTTGTATGTGCCACTTAATTCACCATATTATTCTCTTCTGGCTGAAATATCCACTGAATGACTTTAATACGACAATCTGATGGTACATTGCTCACTCTTTTGTTGCCAGGTTGAATCATTTGCTGTGAAACATTTAACAAAGCCCAATCATCAATACTTACTTGTGGAAATAATTGGGGATTAGATCAGGGGCTAAATATCAAAAACCACCACTACCTGTTTTACATTTAGGTTGTCATATAACAAGTTCCCATAAGGATGAAACCTCCGTTCTGCCCATAGTTACACAAGTCAGATCACAACATCTACTCATCATTTAAACGCAAATTATTTTTACAGATTGGTACTGACACTGAGTGGAAGTCAGGTTGTTACACCTTTGTTACACCTTTGTTACATTACAGGTCTTTTATAGCTTCTTTGTTTGATCATTTCTACCTTCACTTGTACACTTGTACAGCTCACACAATTTAAAAAAAAAAGTTCTCTTGTCCAAAGAGGTGTCACTTTTGCAGAGCAGTGAAGACATGAAGGATGCTGTCAGTTCTATCACAAGCTGCAGAATTTTTAAGAACAAATGATTAAAACAGAATTGATGACCACCAATAAAAATGATAGGACTCTTTTCAGAGTGAACTCCCAAACAGAAATGTTGCAAGCTTTTCTACTGTGCACAATAGTGCACAACCAAAGAATGATAACATGATAAGTTGGGACTCATATTTAATTGTTATCGGTTCACATGATTTTGCAGCACATTTGCACTTAACCTGTGCAGTTCTTCAGAAAGAACTGGAAACTACAAAGATCAGACTACTAGTCTATGATTGATGTGGTTGTAAAGAAAATATAAATTAAAATAGTACGACAGCCAACTGACAAAATTTGAGACCCATCACACTGCCTTTTTTAGGAGATTGATGAACATATAAAAAATCATGAGGTGCCTTTTTTTCATATTGCTACAACAATTCTAGAAAATAACTTACCCAAAAACTCAAGCGCTGCACTAATTTGCCTGCAGGATGGTGTTTCTTACTCAAATCATGAAAGTAATGCCATAAAGCTGGGAATTCAGAAAAAAGTAATAAATTATTAGACTATCTGTAAATGTTTGAAATTATTTAGCATTTAATACCTTTGGGAATTTGGGAAAATTGGATTTTTCTATATGTGCTTTTGTTAAATACCATAGGCTTAGAACACACATTTCACTTAGTAAGGTTTCTCCCTCCCAGCCGTACCTGGCAGCGAGCAGCTTAAGGCCCAATTGTAGGCTCTCTCCATGAAGTTCATCCAAGGAGATGCAATGGCTCAGAGGCTTGACAGGCAGTGGATGGTCTTCCTCCAGAGCAGCTGGAAACTCCTCCACAAACCTCCCCAGGAAGCATCTGGCCTCCTCCTCATCCATCCTGCTGACTTCAGCTGCAGCTCTGGGGTGAGCAATGAGTCTCCACTCACAGGTTGCGAGTGAAAAATTAGAAGGCTTCAAATTTAACTCAGACGCTGTGGAATATATATATAACACACACACACACACACACACACACACCTGAATATATATAAAGGATTCACCAACATGAAAATTCTGAGAGATATAAAAACAATTTGGCTGATAATCAATACTGATAGCCTTTTGTGTCAAGGAAATAAAAGAAAATCTCTGTATAAAAACATGAAATGACACAAATGATGTGTGTCCTAGCACATAGAAAACACCATAGAGATATATGTTGAAGTCAAAAATATGATTTTCATCAGAGGGGGGTCAGGACAGAAAATGTAGCCAGTGCAAAATTGCACAACAGTTTATCCCCCTCCACTGGTGTCAATATTGGCCATTACTGATACTGAGCCAATGCATCAGTGCATTTGCATGTTTTTCTTCTTCTTCTTGGCTGATTGAAAAACAACAAAACAAACAACAACAACAAAACGCACGCAACCAAGAAGCATAAATCAGCGTTGATAAAGAGGCGGTGGCTCTCAGTATTCATTGATAGAAGCTAGATGGCACATTATGTTGTGTCAGATGACATTGACTCACTGCTGAAAGGAAAAAAAGAGCAGAACAGAGTAGGAAGGGTCTCGCAAACTATGTTATTAAGGATGAACTCATCTCTGTAAATTCAAAAGCGAATATTAACGTTAGAAGCTGTCCATACTCTATTTAATCGTTACTAGATGCCAACATTTTGGTATTTTTGAGTCCAGACGTGTAAAACCCACAAGGTTTTTTTATGCGTGCGTGCCACGAGTTCTCTTTACGAATGTAACGTTACAATCGGACTGCAGCTTTCGCACGGTTGATAAAACGTTGATAAAAGGCGGTCATGCATGCGATCAACAACACGAAATTAAGAGTCATTGCTCGCTGGATTATTTCAGAAATGATAACGTCCTGTTTTCCAAAGCGCTGTTTCCCCATCTTACCTTTGGGCAGCTACGTGGTGACAGACTGTTAGCATAGTAACATTCTACACAAACCCGCAACCGGACGGCAAAGGAAACACGGCCTTCTGGAGAGGAGATTCAGTGAAAAGCACCAAAACAAACCTGCGCTGGCAGAACTGACGGTTTTAACATTGACTCATGCGTCCCAATCGAACTATGCTAATAACAACATTGCGAGAGCTGCGGTTCGCTCGCACGGCTTGACTCCACCCCGATACGTCATCACGCTCCCCTACTGCTTCCGCTACAGCTTTAAAGGACCACTCCGAAGACTGTACGTAGAAGAGTCACACGTACATGACACATAGGAAATGAAGACAGAATGGTATTATTTAACTCTACTACGATCGAATATCACGCCACAAATGAAGCTTACAAGTAAAAAGTGATCTTTATGCAGGTACCAAATATAACGTCTGATTGTATTGTGGATTTATCCTTTTGGAGATAAAATATCAGAAAACTATGTGAAAACTAGCTGATTTATTCTCCCACGTGATATGATATATTCAATATGCTTGTTTTGTTTGACCATTAGTCCAAAAGCCAAAACTATTCAGTTTAAGGGGAAAGTTGCCTCAAAATTAAGGCTACATCTTTTTGTCCTACCTTACAGTTACATATCCATGCAGATTGTGTAAATATGCTGAGATTTAGGGCCACATTCTTTTTTTACACGCTACTGAACTACACTATTTCAGCACATGAGGACACACTTATTTGTTCAAGTAGTTGTGTCCTAAAATATTACAAATTACGTACGTAAAACCACTAAGCCTTGAATTTAAGACTTGACGATACCAAGCTGACTCCTAATGAGGTTACGCGGCCTCTGGCACACTCTAGTGTCGAAATGACGCTACTACAGTGCCCTGATTAAAATTTTATTTATTTATTTATTTATTCATTCATTCATTCATTCGTAATTTTTTTTTTTCCAGAAAATAGTTTTCTGGAAATGTCAGTGTAACAGGCAAGGTAAAAAGGGCCAAAGTGTCAAAGACTTATCACCTTACTGCCTTTTTATATGTAATAAATTTCATACCATTTGGAATTTGGAAATAATAAAGTAAAATCCTTCAGCAATTGATCCTCCCTGCCTTGGTACCTCTTCTTTTCTTTCTTAGTCCCTTGATCTTTTTGTTTTCCTAGTAACTTCACTTGCTCAGTCTTTGCCTCTTCTTTTCGACCCCTCATGACAAACAGCTCCTGTGTGTCAGGAGTGCAGCAGGCGGGAGGACCGAAAACGTGGTATGGAGTTTAATTTATATGCACTCTGAATGAGCAGCCAGTCGAAACACTTCGGAGGTTTAAGAAATCAGGACCGTCATGGAATTAAAGTATTGAAAACCCGGTATGGAGTTTATCAGGACATTCATCAAACTGAATGGATTTGACTGATGGCGCTTTGAAAGTTCCACCCAGTGAGCAGACACATGTACTGTAGAGACAGTACAAGTGGGTGGCTCCAATATTATTCTTAAATAGTGTGTGGGACTTGTCCCAGCCATATATGAAAGTTCCCATGGATTTAAACATTAAACATTAATCAATGATGTACGCTGAGCTAAAGTCAGCTAGATTAGATAGCTGTTGAGCTCAATACACTGCAATAACCACAGTTGCGGTTAGCTAGTGGCTATTAAAAACATGGACATACACTAAAAACAAATCAAGAAAGCATCATTTTCACAAAAGCAAATAGAGAAACTACTACAGGGAGCACAGATGACAAGAGGAATGGATGATTCTAGGGCACACCCATATCTTGAGAAAATGCTTTTTTCCCCCCCTTTATATTGTCATGAATCAAGTATTAGCTGTTGGATTTTGTTGATAAATTTAGTTACTTCTCTGGTAATTAAACCCATGTTTTCAAGTTTACAACATATATTAAATATTTTACATACTTATTTTTACAAAATAAACACACTAACAAGATACATTTTTAAAACATTTTATTTCAGTTATCAAACACAAGATAAAACCGATGAAATTCTAATCTTCATACTATGTATCAAGTAACTAACAGGTACAGCTATACAAACGGACGCTATACAAAGTAAGCTGCCAAGGCAGCCATTTTGTCTTTAGGTTTTTTAGGATTGGCACGGCGTCCCCTGCCTCGTCCCCGTCCTCCTCGTCTAGCTCCTCCACCCCTGGCATGCCTCATGGTTGCATGTTTGAGCTCCACCAAATCCTGGAAGACTGGATCACAGAAAACACAGCCGGTGTGTTGGGTCTCACCAGCAGGAAGTGGAGTGCGAGTCTTGTTGAAGTCTACCTCAACCAAAGAGGCGTCGCAGGCATAACAGCTCTCCTGGGAAACCTACAGGAAGAGAGAGGACCCTATGAGATAACGTGAAGGTTAAGGAGAAACTGTACAAGATGAAAAGATTAAATGCTTCAGAAAACAAAACTGAAATTACGACACAGTTCACTTGCTGATGCCCAGGTTGTCAAAGGTTGATGTGTTGATCCGGGTTGGTGAACAGTCCAACATTATTTGATGACTACAGAAAAGCCATTGTGATGGTTTTTGATGACATGGGTATAAAACTCAACAACTGGTTATGTTACATGTTACATCTTTAAAGGTAGCTCTGGATAAAGAAGGTTCTAGAGCTGAGAAGATGAGAACTGAGGATGCTGTTGGAAGAAACTGGAGTAAGGAAATCTTGGGATATAACAGATTCACACACTTCCAATCACAATTTTTTTCCTTTTCAACTGGCCCGACTAGACTGCAACAAGGAGAAGTCTGCTCATTAAAATGAAACTAACAGTACGGGATGCATTTTTAAAGCTGTACATTTTCCAGACTAGGAGCTGAAAGCCACAAACAGAGTAGTCGTATCAGGTTTTCCTTTCAATTCAGCTACAAAACCTTGAGTAGAAACATACTTTAAAAACAGCAAAACACATTAGTAACCCAGTTGCTCTGTGCATTGATCAGGGAAATCAGCTGCTCATATGTTTAGGTGGAATGCAATCTGTTAGAGTTGGGGATTTTTAGATTACTCTGAATCCTTGCTGTTGTGGGTATATAAAGACTATTTAGACACTATATGTGTATTATATGGGATTACGCCATATACATGAGATTACTGTGCTATAGGAGACAGTTGAGGACTATTTTCTTACCTGCACTTTGTGTGCATGTTCAAAGAAGTGCACCACAACGTTGCATTTATTACAGGCCATCCTCCATTTTGGTCCAGAGGTGGGATCCAGCACCAAAACCCCACTGTCACACTCTACACACTGTCCAATACCAAAAGAGTTGAGCGAATGCTGGCAAGATGGATGGGTACACTCATTGCATCCCATACCTGAGATAAGCAAAACAAAAGAAAATGTCAGATGGCTGTAAAGGGGAGACAAAGAGCTTTTCTGAACAATAATGTGCTGTACAAGCGTATTTTCATTAGATTGTGGCTATAATCAAGAGTAGTAA
Organism: Mola mola; assembly: GCA_001698575.1. Classification (NCBI taxonomy): domain Eukaryota; kingdom Metazoa; phylum Chordata; class Actinopteri; order Tetraodontiformes; family Molidae; genus Mola; species Mola mola. Next base: position 735,387 of record KV751324.1, on the reverse strand, counting down.
GCATCTGGTCAAGTATGACGGCAGAGCTCCAGATGCACACTGGGACTGAATTAGAGCTGTGTAGCACAGCTCGGGGGGTGGGATTTCTACGTTAAAGGGGCAATTCAGGCCAAAATAAACAAAAATTACCACCTCGTGGTTTTATGCTTCCGCGTAGCAATCAAGTTGCACTTTCAATCCAAGTCTGAAATTGTGATGGAATACAATGCAACAAATATGGGTGCTGCTACAAAGAAACTCCTAAAACATGGATTTTTCACACACACGTTCAACTCCAGCTCAGATGATCTAAACAATCAGAATAATGTGGAACTGCTGCTTCAAAATAAAAAAAAAAAACAACTTAAATTTAAAAGTTAAATATGTGTAAATGAAAGTGGAGCTTTGTCAGTGGATACCCAACAAAAATACTTCCAGAGAAAATTAACCAACAAATGAAATGTGTCCATCGAGCATTTCGTAGCTAATCCTTTGACCAGATCATAGTCTTGATCTGCCAGCTGCCCTTAAACATAAGGTGGAGTGCGTCATCAGCAAAAACCCTGTGAGGCACGTAGCCCTGTTCAAAAGGAGATGCACTGGTCAGGCATTAAACCAAATCAAGCTGAGCCAGGACATGGTATGGAAAGGATCATAAGGCTCCAGCGAGGTCCAGTAAACACAATTAGCATGAGATAATGTTAAGGTTTAGTTCGAACCTTTTTTCATGTCTCTGAAAGGTGGATTGCTAAAGCAGTATGGGCACAGGGGGTAGCTCTTGCCACGAGCCCCTGACGTCCACAGTACAAGCTCAAAGTCATCCAGTGGACAGCGGAGCTCCTTGTACAGCTTGATGGCTCCGTTCTGGGGAAGACTATAGGTCTCGTCACAGTGGGAGCAGTGTAGCCTGCTGGGCTTGGCCTGCAGATACAGCACATTAGCATCAGATGCCAGGAACAGATCAGGCGTATAAACAACGAACAGCTGAAACAATAAGGGTTAGTATGCATGTCGGGCCATTTTCACTATGAGGATCTGTTAGGTTTTGGTTCTAGGCCAGATAGGATGAAATGGTCTGGTTTTTTTTGTTGTCTTTTCATGCTTTCAAATTAGCATCGTGAAGCTTACCATCAAATCTGTGAGATTTGAATGGAAAAGGGTTCCGGTTTCAATGTAAAATGTTGCTCTGAGAAGCTATTCTAATAAACTTTACAAAGAAATATAATGATGATCTAAGGTAAGCTATTGAAATTCGATGACACAATGTCAGCCTAAAATACAACAGACTGCTAAATCATTCATGTTAGTACTGAGTATATTGTAGAGAAAACCAAATTGGAAAAAAAAGGTTCTAACATTGTGCAAACAATCATTCTGCAGTCTACACTGACAAAAGGACACCAAGGGAACAGAATTTTGTGTATATTGTGAATCGTAATATTGCCTTTATATTGAAAAATACTTCCATGCAGTTCTAATTTTAACACTTGTTAAATTCCATGCCATCTCTGTAAGCAAGCTGTGCATTTTTTTTCCCCCTGAACTTGGATTTAGTACCACCAAATAAGTAGTGATGAAATTGTGCCCAAGTTGAAAAAGGACTATACGGACACACGGAACATTGAAATGCAGGTAATTAAGCTGGTGGGTGCAGAGCAGGAAACTGTAGCCAGGCACGGCAATGACACTTGTTACTTCATCATGTTTACTGGATAAGTTCAGCTGTCTACAGAACATTGCACTGGTTTTGCAGAAATGATGTTTTTCCACATTATGAGTTACATTTAATTCTCCTTTTTCGACATCTAATGCAATATACTGAAATGTGAACTATACATATAAACTGTAACCACGGGAGTTTCAGATACAAACTACCGGCTGTAGAATCCTATAAAAAACATAAGACGACATATGAATTTACCTAAAGGGAAACAAAAAACCCTCAAATGCCCCCTGGTGGCTGGCTTCAGTAATAATCCCAAACCCTTTCTCCATTTTTTCTGATGGCACATGGGCCAAAATAAAAACTCAAAGTACACCTCAAAGAAATTTTTCCAAAAGTTGATTTCTGTCATTTTAGATATTTCTTATCAAGCTGATGTATGTTCAAGTGAATTTTTTCCTATCAGTATGGCATCAACGAGTTATTTGATGCTATAAGACCAGGGTTAAATGACATGATTGACACCTGAGCACTGCTTGTGATTTGTTAGGCAGGTGAATGGGTGGGAACTTACTGGGAACTCTGCTTTTCAGTCGCTACTGTGCAGACTCTGACTCCATATAACATCACCCGCATTCTGGATATTTTGGCTTCATTTTTGTACAGTGAGGGGAAGGGGAGACACATGATTTGTTCATTCTATATTAAGACATTAAGATGTAAATGCACTGTATATTACTTCATAATATTAGATATTATTCCCTTTGATTACCAATAATTAATATTGATGCCAAACACCATGCTAGTCTGAAAAGATAGGCTCAATTTTTTTTTTTTTTTTTAAATCCATTTTTAATTAAATTGACTACACATTAAAGGGTGCTAAAAGTGAAAGGGTCTGCACATTTTCCAAAACCAAAAAAATATCACATTACTGAAGCACATTAAACTTTGTAACTTCCTAACATGAATGCTCTGGATCACTAATATAAACTACTATATTTGAAGTTCCTAGAAACTGTATTGACATCAAACCCACCAAATGTAAATCCCAGTGCGCATGGATTGATCATGTTTCTCGTCTAAATCACCCACAGTAACACATAACCAATGTACTGCATGTATTCAGACACAATGGCCAACATATGTGTGGCTTCATGATTTATTCATGAATTTAAAAGTAGTTCTATCATAGGATGGAAATGAGAACGTTGCATTTTGCATTTTTTATTAATGCTGAAGGCCGAAGTCTAATGGCAAGTCATGACATAGTTCAGAAAGGAAGACAAATGGTATCTTGATGATGTTACAATAAAAATCTATGAGCAATAACACAGTTTAACGACACTTGCAATAGTTCAGGAGGATGGACTAAAGAAATATATGATTGTAATTTCAAATGTGGCTTTTAAATCTTCACACACGCTTTCCCTTCAGGTGAAATCAGGTGACAGCAGCAGGTACACATGCACCAGATGTAGGCTACAGTTTAACACGGTTAATTTGGTGGTAAATAGAGCATCAACCCCCTTTTCTAACATATGTAACTCAGGTTCAAAATATAACACAATTAGCACGAAGCTTGGAAAAATTCTGCTGACCTGTATGTACTTCATGAAGCGGTGGCACTTGCCACAGCGGGACAAGGGCTTTCCAGTGGCAGCAATGGGTGAAAACGAGACCTCCATCAACTCATCCATGCCTGTAACACATAACAGACGTATGTGCCGGGGATGCACAGGAATGAGGAGTGTGGCATGATTGTCTAAATAATATGTCCTTGTGCCATGCATCGCTTCCAGTTTTCAAACCTTGCTACTCAATTATTACAGTCCTTTTAACTGAATTTTTACAATTTTTTAAATTTTCTTCAGACACAACTCACTAAATGTAGATAGATAGAGATGACTTAATTAATCCCCGTAGAGAAATTAATTAAGTGTTTTTGTCTGAAGCATCACCACGGTATACAAGATTCAAGTTAATGTAGGGTCCTGGTTCCTATGTATAAGACACCTGAATGAACAGGGCCATGTGGTTATTTTGGGATAAAATAAATAATCTTCTGTTGAAGTTTTCTGGAGGTGTTGAATTGAAATACAAAAAACCCCCAACACACTCCAACATATCAGCTGGAAAAAGAGCAGTGCACCAATATTCTGTGAACTCAAATTCTAACAACAACTGGACTACAACAACTCCTGGAGCAATAGACTTCACCTGCTTCTGGATCAACGCACTTTACATACCTTTGGAATTATAGATTACACATACATATCATGTTGTTTTCTATTCTATACAAGTGACATCTATTGCAGGTCTGTCCGTCCTGGGAAGAGGGTCTAAGGGTCTAAGGGCAGAGGGTGTCACATCTGTACAGTTTGTCAAAGCCCAGTGAGACAATGTGTAATTTGTAATTTTGGGCTATACTAATTAAATTGATTTGATTTGATATGATTAGATAAATCTCCTGGAGAATCCAATATGCAATTTATCACTTATGAGACTTCACCATATTTAATTGGACTCCAAGTACAATCAACAAATCCAGAGATCATAATTTATCATCTTACTATACTGGAAATGTACTTGTGGCAATACTACATGTTGCATGGAACTTAAAAGTTTTTTGCTATAAATCTTTTGCATACGATTAATTCAATCTTTAATTTAAGATTGGTAGGTTCTACAAATGTTACATTGTATGAAAAACAACACAATACTTAAATGGTAAATGTCCTGTATTTAATATAGCACTTTTCTAGTCATTTTTGATCACTCAAAGCGCTTTTACACTACAGGTTTTGAATTTATACATACATTCATACACTGGCAGCAGTGTCTACCTTGCAGGGTGCCACCTGCTCATCAGGAGTGTTCATCACTCACACACTCATACACTGATGGCGCAGCATCAGAAAATCTACACAATACGTAGATACCTACAACCTAATGTTAATTGTGTTGATTCGTCCCATTCAATCAATAAAGTTAGGTAATTTTTTTAAAATGTTTCAACCTAAAATATGGCCATATTTTACAAATTACACCTTTTAAAAGCAGCAGATGATTATTTGACGTTAATGAACTTACTGGTGATGGAATCCACAAAGTAGTGAAACTTCCTCTTGAATATATCCAGCGTGTGTTGCAGGACCTGCTGATAGTTGGCCCTACCTAGTGCAATAAGGTTCAGCTGCTTCTCTACAGCACTGCGTATGGTGGGCAACACCAGCTCTGCATCTGTAAAATACAAACACAGACAATTACTAATGATGTCGGTCTATTAAAAAAAGAAACAAAAAAACCCCAAAAAAATATCACTTCTCATTAATAATTTGACTCATTTAGTTTAACACACTAGACCATCCTGACTTGTTGATTATATGGCACTAGCTACAGTACTAGACAAACTGTTGGATGAAACTCCCCAAAATTAAAAGCAGTAACAAATTCAGCTTGTACAATAACAGAGGTCATATGACCTGTCTTGTAGTAGCCATGTACGAGGACAATTCCCAGGTTGGTGGGCTTCAACTTGCGCCCATTTTCCACTGTCACATAGTTCCTCTGGCAAATGTTGTTGATGTGTACAGGGATGCTAGCATCCGTACCTAGAAGGGAAATGACAGAATCACATGTGAAAAAAATATACTCTCCATTATTATAGATATTCCTTTACAGATGAATGTTGTCATATACAGGGGTGTACTCTGAAGCAAGTTCTACATAGTTTATTCAGGCTGTCTTTATTTTAATGGACCCTTTAGCTCCACTCTGGCTAAAGCCACAGTTTTAAGTGTCAAGAGGTGATTATTAGCTCATACTAATATATAAAAGCTATGAAAAAGATCTAATCATCTCTGAAAGTCATGAGTAATCAAAACATGAGTGCCTGAGTGACTGGCATCAAACAATCTTCTCAGTCATTTTGTGTCCGACAGGATAAAAGCAAAACATGCAAAGATATAATGGTTCTGAACCGATGCTCTCAAGAGGCACATATACAACATGGATACAGTGAAAGTATATTAAAACCAGGATGAAAAAGGGATGACAAGTCCTTAAACTTGCAAAACTTGATCGTCTTTGGCCCTTTAAGGCACCGTAAATACATTTTCAAAAAAGCACATTTACTTAATGAATGTCTAATATTAACTTTCCTTTTAGAGAAAACATAAATTACTGCCCTTCTGTGTTATAGCAGATAGTTATATAGGACATGGGCCGAACTAAAAACTCAAAATATGTCAAATAAATTTTTCTCAAAGATGACTTGAGTAATTTTCCATCGGTCTCATCACCAAGATATATGTTCGGATGTTCAGGTTTCTGGCCATAATTAGTTATGTGATGCTATAAAAAGGGCTGAAAGGTTGTGATTGAGGCACTGCTTGTCTTACAAATACTAAAATTACAATAATAAACTACAACTTATCTAACAGGCCACACTGAGGTGTACCAATGCCATGTTTCTCCATGAGGGTGATGAGCTCAGCCTCAGTCAGGTAGTCTGGGGGGCTGGTCTGCTTTTCCACCACCTTGATCTCATCCACTGTGAAAATGTCTCCACGTTCGCAAGTTGGCATGGCCTCCTCAAGAGGGATGCCCTGCCATGGCATCACTGTTGTGAAAGCTGTGAACAGAATATAAATTAAGCAAGAATTGTGTTGCACCATGGAATCACAATCCGCCACTGATCATATCTGATTACAAGCTAGTTTTAAAATAGTGATTTATTCACTATTAAAACTTAAGGAATGACACCCAACCAGTCAAGGCAAAGGGCCACCCACCTACAGCCAGGTTCTACTACATTTATTTGCAGCAGTCCAGCATCAGTATTAAAATATTGACGGATACTTATGGACATTAAAAATGTGCAAGGCGTTGACTGCATCTTGGTACTTGAGAAGCAAGCTGTGTCTGGCTGGATTTACCTGGTGATATCAGGGTTTTGCCACTACATGAGAAGGCCTCTGTGCCAATTTTGAAGTCTATGGTGGTCTGTAGGTACTTGCAGTCCTGACTCACAGTGGCAATGAAATGGCGTGTGATGTACTCATAGAGCCGCCAGCCATCACTTCCTGTGGAAGAGGAAGAACCTGGGTGAGAAGCTGAACGTCGAGCGGTCTGCTTCAGAATCTAAAAGATGTGGTGTAATAGCGCCACGTCGGAAGGCTTAATCCTTTTTAATAAGCTACACCTTGAAAACACAGAAAGAAATGTGCATTTACTTATGGAAGAGAGGTTTGGCTTGTGATCAGTTTAACTCTTTCATCCTTAGCTGAGCTGTAACGTTTGCCAGCTCAGTTATCCTCTCATCCATTAGTAGATGCAGTTTCTTCTGTGTATAAATAGCTCCTCACAGTAAATAACCTTTTTGAGTAAATAATTGGCTTCTGATTTCTGGAGACATTGCTGTCGAGTTTAATGTATTTTATTGGTGTTTTGAGAACCACAAGTGAAATGCCATCTAGTTCCATTATATTGGAGTGAAGGTAGGCAACTCTAAAGCTGATATTTCCAAAACTGAGCAACTCATACAAAGAAAAAAAAAAAAATATTTCTGTTTTGGTGTTGAAATGGTGTTTTATTGTTGACAGGGAGGTCTGTGACAAACACTTAGGTAAGACATTATTGCTAGGTGGTTTTTTTCCTGTCTATGTCTAGGAACAGCAGAAATGTTCTTGCTAGAATCACACAAGCAAAAACAAATCATAATAAATATTTTTATAAATGATCACTAAAACCATTACTAACAGTCAATCAGTATTTAGTGGTCTGGTGTCATTCACGTCTTATAGCTCATAGTAACTTTTGGAAAATTGACTTGCTTTTCACTAAATATATCAATATCAAACTTTTAAACGTACACTAGAAAATTAGTAGTTTTTCCTTTTGCAATTCCACACAGCTTTGCAAACTAACTAACTCTCTCTAACCAACTCCATTTAAACCTATTGTAGTAGTGGAGAGGCACAAATCCCCAAATCCTGACAAATAAATCCCAAACCATACATTGAAAGATACTAAGAGGTAAAAAAAAAATCTTCTCACACTTTAATCAGTAACATGAAGGAAGGTGTCTTGCTCATCACTACTTCACCACTGTAAATAATGGGAACGCTGACAAGAACACTAAACTTCTACCAGAACTCTGAATATGACAATACATGGAATTTGCATTTGTTGTAAGAACAGCATATTCTTTTTGGATATTTCTATAAGGCCTTATTTTGAATGAAGATATGTTGGATATGCTGGTCTTGTTACTGACTGAGACAGCAGTCAGCTCTGCATATTGTAAACAATGGTTTTAAAACAGTATGAAACCTGCAGTAGAGACGAAACAACAACAAAAAAGCCCACATTTCTGATCAAAGGAGAAAGATGACAACTTGGATTCTTGGATATGCATCAACACTACAACAGTGCCGTCCTTTATTAAGTGGTTAAACAATTAAAGGATGAGGCTGTATTCCCAGCAAACAATTGGAATACTGCTGAGTAAACAGCTCATTCAGAATATTGAATATTGCCATTTTTGGAATACAGACTAATAAGAGAATATTGTGTTCACGTAAATATAGTGAATAAATTATATAAAAGATCCATCATGTGTACATCACATTGAGTTACTTATTTTCAAGAATCTTGTTATATGGTCATGATCCAGCAGTTCCATTACAATATTTTGTAATACTGTAAACTAGGTGAGAAATAATTAAAGGGCTGAAGATCAGCAAATAATAAAGAGCTACGACCACCAAGTCTTGTTTGTCAAATATTCATTACAAATGTAATTATGTAAAAAATGCATATTATTATAAAAATTTGTTACAGTATCAAAAAACTATATAATGATACTTAAGAGTATCGTTATTAATAAGTAAAATGAAAATTATGTAATTTGATTTTTTTTTAGCCGTTAATTTTGATCTCAATCTTCAGATTTTATTTTCTGTCATCCATTAGCTGTATGACTCACCTAGCTCTCCTTCTGAGGCAGCACGCATGGGAGTGATAGGTGGATGGTCACCAGCATCATTTCCTTTCCTGGGTCGGTTTAATCCAGTTGAAAGCAGAGCTTTCACCTAAGGGAGGTGATAGTGAATTTTTTTTTTAGGAAGATACATTTATGAGTGTCCACACTTCATATTCTGTAAGCCTGTGATTAAAAAAATGCTAAAAACATCCTTTTGTGCCTCACTGGCATCCCAAAGGCTCTGACCTCTTCTGCCCAGATAGGACTGTTGGCCTGCTGCTTCAGTGCTCCCTTCAGGTCGAAGTTTTCTGGGTAATGTGTTGTCTCAGTACGAGGGTAGCTGATGTAACCCTGCGTATACAGGCGCTCTGCAATCTGCATAGCATGCTGGGGACCCATGCCTGAGGCATCAAAGAACACCTTTTATCACCTTTACAAAACTTGGAGCTGTGCTGGGTTACTTGATCCTACTGGGCTTCATAGGGCATTGAGGTAATGGCTTGTAACAGACTTGCAATAGAATGTAGATAGTCTGTTCTTATAAATACAGACCACTGTGTTCTAGACTAAAAGCTGTAAGTAAAGTGGATTTTCCTTTAACCAGATCTTAGACTATAGTACAATAATGTAACAATGTGTAGATTTTTTCCTGTCTAATTTGTCTATTACCATCCACTGAAAAACTACTGAAACCACAACTGAAGCAACACTGACACTAAGACGCAAGTAAAACTTGATACATTTTCTTCTACTGTGGCACAGAGCTCCACATTCAAAATCAATTAGAACTAAAGAACATTAGAAGTGGATTTATCCACCATATAACATGGTTTGCAACAAATACACATTTACAGCATTTATAAAGAACTACAACGTCCAGAGTAAACTACTGAGCCTTTATTAACTAGAGACCATCCTGTGATGTCATCATATGACCCACAACACAATATTGTGTACAGTGTGATGGATCACATGACAAAAGAGGCAGAGAGAAAACAGTTTAACTGTGCCAGATTTATTTTTCGATATGTCTCTCCAACCCCATAATATTTACAAGTGTTAATATTACATTTCCATGATTTCTTGCTGAAAAATAGCCCCTTGTTTGATATTAGGACTGTACATTTACCAGTTAACACTGTACACTTCACTGGTTTCGTGGCATGTTTGAGAGACAGAAGCACACACTTTTGCTGTTTCTGTCTTTTCATGGCATTTGTTGTAAGAGGAATACAGTATTATCTTTGAAACGTCTACAATGCGACCTAAAACATTCATATTTACCACACATCGAAAAAAGAGCTAAAATAATTTGTTGGATACTTGATTACTTAATCACCAGTAAAAATCCTGATCAACTAATTTTCAAAGCAAAAATCCTGAACATTCCCTATTTTCAGCAACTCAGTGAGGCTTTGAGACATCACATTGGCTCTGGAAAATTGTGAATTTGATTTTACATTTTCATCCAGTGTAACAAACAAACAAGTGAATTCTGCTAATCAAGAAATAATCAGCTGATTAACTGACAGTGAAAATAATCATTTGCTCTAATTTTAAGGGACCAATGACAACATGCTATCGCATACATACACACATTCTTTAATTGCAAGTATTTACTTTCATTCATTTCCTTATGGAGAATAAACAGGAAAATTACCATTGATGAAACGCTGCTGATGTTGATGTGAACATACCTAAGGCAGAGCTGGCCACTCTCAACATTTCCACTGTGTTCAAGGCCTGTGGTCTCTGTTTAACCTTCTCTTTTTTACTCACTGACACCACCTGTATTAAGAGAGGGGTCAACTGAGGTGAACTCAAATTATGGAAACCTAGATGAGCAGACAATATCTGGACCCAGGCTTGTGTCAAAAGGCAACAAAACCTACAAACAGTAACACCATCCCTAAAGCTCAAATTGTACTAAAATGTTCATGTTAGTTTATTTATATTATCAACAGGACAATGTGTAATGACATGATTTTGTGAAATCACAAATTTCCATCTGAAGTCCTGCAAATGTAAAACCAGAAGTCATGGTTTTATAGAGGTCCTTCCTTGTCCTCACAGGCCAGTCATTAACAACCGATTAGTTACGTGTTGATCTAAGATTTTTTACAATTTCAAATACTGATCTCATTTTCATTCTCTGAAATGTCACATTATATTCTACATATTTTTCACCTTGTGTAGAAGCTTACAGCAGACTAATATGCTATTAAATTAAATAACAAATACCTGAGCCTCCCTGGATGTCTTGGCCAGGTTGACAAACATCTGACCCACCTCCCTGTCGAAGACCCTCACCCTGTTCCAGTCTAGAGTTAATGGGCTGTCTTTTCCTTTGAACACCTGACCAACGCATCAAAACGTGATGGTCAGCATGGAAGGAAGAGGTCACTGATGACAGTGTCAATGATTTCTTCTTGGATGGGAGTAAATTCAGTGATTTACCTTGGCCTGGAGGACCCAGTAAGTCTCTGGTTTAAAGGATTGTATCTTGTCATGGCGTTCCACACAGAAGCCAAGTGTTGGGGTCTGGCATGGTCCAAATGAGATCAAGGAGGAATCTAGATTGCCATATTTGCCCTGGAAATACTTAGTCTGGAACCTGAAAATATTAGATAAGTTTGCATTCATTACTGTAAGTCACCTGTAATTGATATATACATATGCCGTGTTACCTAGAGTATAACATCTCATGAGCTTTTGGTATTATATTTTCAAAGACAGTTTATATGACTAACTTCACCTAAATTTTTAGATGAGGGTGAGGTGAAAAAGGAGCCAATGTCTGAAATCTGAAATTGTTTGTTGGAGTACACGTCACATTGAATAGTTTGTCTATGTTGTTTCTGCGGTTTCTTTGTTTTTATTTTCATCTACTCTTTATCTAGCATTTGAGACATAACTCTGGAAACTAAACTGGTGATTTCAGGGCTACAGACTGCAAACAGGTGCATATACAACCATTATTTGGGAGTGTGAGGGCTACATTTTTTCCTAGTTGCATTTGTGTGAGTGATGATCATTACTGTTTCGTTAACATAGGAACAGCGTTAGACACTGCAGATCAAAGTTATCTTTAATTCTTCACTGGAAGACTTTCTCTTCCTTCCTGCACTCTCCACATTCTGTGGACAATCTCCATGTGTGTACATATGCCACCGCTACATACACACACACACATCACCCACTATGTAGAGCGCAACAAAATCGAGCACAGACATTCACAAAACAATTTTTACCTGTTACCAAATATGACGCTGATCATTTCAGAAAAAAAACAATGCAGTTTTTTCAACAGTTATGGTTGTGATACGAGGAGGATATGCTGTGTGTGTATTGTAGTTAGGGATGGTTACCGAAACCTGGCAATAAATGGGCCCCTGTGATTTAGAATAACTGTAGTATCAATAAGCTCTGATGTTATTGGTTCTGCTAATGGTATTGGACATTTCAAGACATATCTGTGTCAGAGTCTTGTCCTGTGCGGGTGATTTGGTGAGCTGTTCTCGCACTGTCTCTTTGCCTTTTTTCACTCTGTGGCACACAGACAGAGATGCTGCTTAGAGTAGCCATGGCGGAGAGAATGAAACATTCAAAAGCTCAAAAGTGTACTATTCTCCAACTCCACTGTATCTCCTGGTTGGAGAAATCTGTCCCTTTGTTGTCATCTGTCTTTGCCATATTTCTACTCTGAAGAATGACTATAGTTGAAAAACATTTGGAAAAAAACAAAACAAAAAAACTATACTATCCCAGTATGCATGATTTGGTCCTAAAGCTAGCAGGCCTTGAAACTTCTCATAATTTTGGGAATGATATAGATGTGCAGGGACTCTTATCATGAATAAATAACATGTATCACATTTCTTGGGATTTATGACCAAAAGCTACAGGAAAACTAACAGAGGTGCATATTTGTGTATGTATGTGTGGGACTGCAGGAAGTAGTGTACCGAGTGAAGGCGCAGCCGATGCGCAGATCAAGCTCCTGACGTGCTTCCACCGATAGGGCTTCATTTTGGTTGGGCTCACCCAGGCAGTTCATGGCATTCCAGATGTCAGTGTCAGTAATGGAGCTGAATTTGGCACGGTAAACAGTCTGTTCCCTGCCACTCCCCTTGTTCATCACTGGCTGGATGGCATCCAGTACCTGGGAAACAAAAGGTTTAGAAAGTGGATGGGAGAAAAAAAACCAAAGTATCTAAATATAAATAGCAATTAGCAAGTTTCCAAAGACTGTGTAAATTGTAAAGCCATCATACACTACATGCACACTCTGTAGACTGAGAGTCCCAAGTCTCTTAAATAACACACCTTGCCACAATGCACTTTGTCAAATGCCTACAACAGTGATGACCCTACAAAGATCTATTAGTTATTCTGCAGTCCCTCTCAGCTCTATCGAGCACTTTAGCCTATTTTAGCTCAGTGTCATTTTGTGCTTAATGGCAGCCGCTCCACTGCTTTGCCTCAGTTTCAGTGTTCACAACAAATTTTCCACTATCGGCAAGATGCTGTATTCTGTCAATAAAGCTTCAAAGGTACTCTCCTTTACTGTATACAGTAAAGGAAAGTACCTTTAAAGCATTTACTCAGTCTTTAAAGTGCAATCTTGGTCTTTACTCTTACAAATTTCCAAATTATGATACTGATCACTTGTACTCTATGTTTGGATGACCACATAGCAGCTTGAATTTGGAAACAGGAGGCTTGAGCCAGAGCTAAAGGTACAGACGGATGTGCTGTTTTATTTCACTCACCATGTAGACAAAACAAAAACATGTATAGAAACTACTTGGTCCACAGGTGGCATGTTGTCCTGACAGCAGCAGCGCTTGATGGAAACTGGCAGCCTTATATAGCCTGCCACTTAATCATGACCTTAACCCCACGGTACAGGGATATTTACTCCTCCCCCCAGCACAAAACTACCACACATTACCAATTAAAACAAGCACAATATAATACATCCCTACACTAAATGATTGGCATGCACATTATTGGTTTTACACATTACAATATCATTTACAAAATGCCTCAACAGCAATTCCAAAGCTTGCAAGCACCCCTTCACTATTCAAAAAGTGGTCCGGAACCTTTTAATCACTGCTATTAGCCTGGGGGACCCTTTTGGAATGAACACCTGGAGGGGAAACAGGGGTACGTGACCTGAACACAATCAGTTTAGTGCAGCAACAATTTGTGCAATATTAGCATTCAGCAACCTGAAAAATGCATTCATTTCATTTTTTCATGTTTTTTTTACAGGTCAGGCCTCTCTAGTCCACTCCAGCTGAACAGCAACATCCATATCCGTACAAACTTTAATCAAACATTTAATACTTCTGTGTTAGTATCTGATTTACCTATACTATGGTAATGCTAATTGAAAATGCTATCAATCGTACTGCACATGCTAGTGCAAACCATAATATGACCAAAATTGACGAAGACAATGAAAGTCACCAATGCTAAGAGCGCTAACAATTCTAGCACAGCTAGTAATGAAGACGACCTCAAATAACTCACTTGTGCAGATTCAATCTCCACAACAGACTACTTCTGTTTGGCCAATGCAATCCTGACTTTTGTTTATGCATGTGCCATCCAGCCTCTGCAGCTTCAGTCTGATTCAGTGTACAGGTATCTTCCCATCATGCTGCTGGGAAAACATCAGATGACTGTTCTGTAGTATCCTGGCCCCGCAGAACAAGCTGTCCACTGACATCAAGACAGTGCAAACTCTAAATATTTACAATGGCAGATTAAAAAGTCATATTTACAGACTTTACCCTGGCCCATAGTTTAAAAAATGAATTTAATGAAGTTTATTTACTTGCATAAGTTTTCTCATTTTTGAGTTATGTCATATCTATGTATTGTATGTGGCTTTGGCATCAGTTAAATAACTGCCATATTGTGCAGACGAGTACTTAACAGCTGCTTAATCACACACACGGCACCTGCCTTTGCCTCTCGCCCCCAGCTCTCACCAGCCAACGGTAGCCTAGTTTACAGACACCAGTTCTGATTGTCAACAATCACCCCCAAAATTGTGAGGGTATGGAGACATTTTCCTTGAAGGACTTTGGGGGAAAACAGGGGCTATTTTTTTAAAGACTCTGAAAACTTAATTAAACCATCCTTAAGTCTCCCTGTCGCAACTGCTTCAGAGAGAATACTTTCCATCCTGCACCTTCTGAGGAAGACACAAGTTTCTCTCAAGTTCATGGAGATATCCGGAACAGTCTGGACATTAATGCCCTGATAGGCCCTTCATCAGCACCAACCCAGCGAGAGAGACCACATTTGGAGTTCGGGTAAGGATGGTAAGACATTTGATTTGCTACTGCTGCAGCTCAGCGTACATGCTGTGTCTGGACTGGTCAGTTTAAGTATTGGATATAAGCTTTTCACATTTGGGTGAAACCGAAAAAGTTTAAACTTTCATGTTTGTTGTTTCTCAGTTTGTGTGATGAGTTGTTAATATGGACACTCATAAGGTCATTTATTTTGCAACAAATATCAGAATTGCTATATTCAGGTTCTTTTAGTTGCATTATTTGTGTAGGGATCCATAAAATGTCTGCATATTGTGCAAATTAATATTGTTGACCTTGATTTTACATTATGTGTGTGGTATACTAGTGTTTGTTTGCTGTTGCTGAATTTTGCTGTATGGGAAAATCAGGGCTTTTTTTGTCAGTGCTGTTATGGTACATCGAAAATAAAGGGACAGCCTGATAGCAACTCTGGTTGTTGTCCTTAGGCGTCATCGTAAGGCCCAACCCCTAATCTGGCCAGCCAGCTTACCCTCTTACACAAACATACTGGCCCATTTCTGATGCAGTTAAGATGTTACCACCGAGGCAGATCAGAGGTGAATTGAAACTGTCCCCCTCAAGTTGCCTCCTAACTTTTATATAGACTGTGAAGCAGAGACAAGGCACACAAAAGGTGTCTTCAAAAGGCAGAGGAAAAAGGGCTTAAGACTGCTGGACAACCTGTGATCTTTGGTGCGCCCTAAAGGAGGGGGGTTGGGCATGATTCCATGTTGAAAAACAATGAGTAAACACTGAGCAAAAGAACCAAATATATTCAGAGCTAAAAGAGCGTGAATACTGGATTTAAATTCATGAGGGGGGGAAATATCATGTTTGATGTTTTGCGCTTATCATTTGATATTATGTCATCATATTGTTGATGTGTATACAGGGCCTTAATTACCTCAAAACAGATGTTCTCTCCTTCTTTATCACAGTCCAGCCATAACACCACATAGTCACAGCCTCTGGCTTCCACCTGACATGATACCAGAAATTTGGGGTGAGCACTAAACATAAAATTCATCACACACTGACCTCTAGCTGATTATACAGAATACAGAAAAATTAATCTCTTGTGAAAAAAACAATTACTTGGGTCCTACCTGCAGGAACTTGACCATGTTGAGTTTGGGGTTGGCCTCCTTCTTTTCTGTAGGAGCTTTGCTAAATAGTTCTGCAGGGTCCACCTTATCCCAGTTGTTGTATTTGCCTTAAAAAAGGAGGCAACAAGCTCTTAAACAGTGTCAGTTTCATCAGAAATCCAAATCAAGAGATTAGAAAATTGCAGAGGTTCAATTACCCAAATCAATGCAAAATAATTGTTTAATAGCTACTTCCACTAAGGAGGTAATGTTTTCATTTCAGTTTGTCAGTTTGTCTTTTAAAGAGTCTACCTTTCATACCTCTGGATGTTTTTGGATGGATGAGTTCATTTTGACAGTGGCTACAACTGGTTAAACTTTGTGTTTTATCAGTCAAAGGTCAGACTAAAAAAAAAAAACCCAACAAATTCACAAAATTCCAAAAATTTACTTCTGTCACTATTGGTGAACTTTCAAACAATACTATCACTATTTTATTAACAGCATCCAGCCAAAAGTCAATAAATTTGCATCTTATTTGCACCACATATATAAAGTGTCAACAATTAATCCCAAAATAAATTTGACGAAAACAGAAATCAAAAAACAGATATAAAAAGAAGATTAAAAAAAAAAAAAAAAAAAAAAAGCAACAAAGAAACCCTAAGGTTTGAAAACACCTCTCATAATCTTACAGCTTGTCCACCACAATGATAGCTTGTAATAAGACAGTATACGCTCAGCAATAGCAGTACATAATAAGACATAAAATGGTAAGGTACGGGCAATGCACCCTCTTGTCTGTACCTCTAAAAGAACATTTCTGTGCCCATAATGACAAAAATGTACCTTTGTGTCCAGCTACAGAAATGTTACGGTAGAGATTTTGAACCTTATGAGGTACAACTAGACCGAGAAACCACCAATACCATTGTACATGCAATTCTGTATTTCTTATTTTAGGGCTGTAAAAATCATAAAAATTTTATCATATGTATGCAGTGTGTAAATAACTTGTCATTTCATTATTGGGTCAAAAATAAAGTCTCTTCTTCTAGCAATAAAAATCTGCCCCTTCTAATTGTACCAGAGTCGGTACAGCAATGATCAACCCTTCAATTTCATGTTCATCTTCCGTATGTACAAGTGTTGAGAAAAAGCTCAATCTATATCTTTATTTAATATCGGCTGATACTGAAAACATACATGCCAATATCGATATATCTATCATCAGCCAATATCAACCAATCAATATATCAGTCGGGCTCTAGTGGAAGATATACTGACTTTTCTGGTAGTCTGAAAAAGAGAATCATGCCAGTTTTACCTTTGTATTAAAAGCAAAAAAAACAATAACATGACATTCTATCATACCCACCGATGAAATCCAGACTCATTACATGCCCACAAACAGAAGTCATCTTGAAGCGCACAGTCTGGCCTTGGAAGCTGCCGGTGTAGTCATGAACTGAGCATGCTCCATTGAGGCCCTTGCGACTGGAGCAATTTCCTTAAGGCAAAAGAGAACAAAGAGCAGGATCCCCACAATTCAGAACATGGCCTAAACATACAGTGAGTATTTCCAGAGGAAAATAAAATACTAAACCTATGATAAAAAGATCCAAGCCACTGAATTAACCCCACTACTAAAATAGCAATTATATCTTTGAGTATATTTCTGATGTTTAGCATATAGACATGTTTTGTATTCCAATGAGGGATGAGAGTGAGAAATTGTTTGGCATTAAAAACTTCAGATTATTGCCAGCCCTATATACTACTATAATTACTTTCACCTCACTAAAATGTAATTTGTGTTGTGACATGGAAAAATTTTTTTCTTATAAAACAGTGGAGCCTCCATTTGGTGATGAGTCAGACATTTAAAGTGGTTTAACAGGAGGTGAGTGGTGGTGAGTGAGGCAAGGACATGAGACCCTTAATTTCCATTAAGTGAAGGGGTAGCGAGGATGCTCCTTCGGCTACCTGGACTAAGCGCTACATGCCTACATCCTCATGGAATAAATTTATTCTCTCAAGGCTAAAAGCTAATGACAGCAACATAGGAAATTAAGTGGGGAGCCAGAGCGACCAAAGTGTCTTCTTTGACCCCATGACCATCCACCCACCCACTCACCAAGAGATGACAATGGCAAATCCCAATGAGAACAAGGGATATAAATAGTGGGAGGTGGAGAGACTTAGCAGATCAACTCAAGACAAAGGACACGCACAAGACCAAAGAGAAAAAAAAAAAACTCAACAAACATCAATCTCTAATCTTAAACTTCAGCCATGGACCAGCTCCAGGTAAGAAACCTGCCCTCATATTTCTTCTGATTATGATTAGTGTTATTTCTTGTGGGTAGAATTTAGTGGAATCTCACTGTGAGAACATTCTTCACTCAGCCGCCCTCTGTGGTAGCTGCTAAAAAAAACAACCGGCCTCTAGAGGCGGTAGCTGACTGGTTTGCTACAGGGGTTGTGGGTATGTTGACATTGGTTCATATGTGGTTTTAGATTAAGTAAATTAGACACCTAAATAAAATTTTTGGGATTAGACCACCAATTCTGGTTTGTTGAAAATTGACAACTTGAGGGCTCTGGTTCAAGAAAGCAGAGTCTTCACTTGCATATATTATTGTTGTCACATTGAAACTATGATAAAGATGCTATGTCATAATGCAGGTGTAAGATGGTTCATGTATGCCTGATTGTCAAATATATCAGGTGGTGGCCAGCCCGACCCACCAACCCAAAGGGACACCAAACAATCAACTATCATATACACTTACGCCTTTAAGTGTGTCTTAAGGAGGTTGACATTCAAACAGACTAATTTCAGGGAGACATACAACAAAATATATTTATTAAAACACTACAACAATCTAACATCATAAACCTTGTAGAGCTAGTATTGAAATTAAAAAAAGTGACCTCTGTGACAGTGACAATGACAGAATCAGAAAAATTAGTAGAACAAGGAACTAGATAAACCTTCTTAAACATAAATGTCTTTGAATGTTAAGAAACATTCAGGGGTGAGAGGGCAAGTAGTCAAAACGACATCTTTAATTTTGGAATAGTCAAAAATAGGGTGTCAAAATTGTCATTTAACTCCTGATTTCCATGATGAGAAAGTACACAAGATCACAAATCTGACCAGAAATTCAATTTTGGCTTATCTTTCTTTAAACATTTCAAAACTGGGTGCTGACATATTTTGGTGAGCACCACAAAAGTACTAAGGGTCTGATACCAAGTCAAGTTCTTAACACCTCAAGACAACAGTACTATTAATTTGACCAGCTCTGTGAGAAGACAGCCCACGATATCCAGTTATTTTCCAATTCCAGCTGCTTTGTGTATTTGTGCTGTGCCTGCTAGCCCTCCATAAGTGTCTGGCCATGCCAATTGGTGGTTAGTGTGTGGATGAGTCCTTCTGTACGCACAGCTTGCCGGACTACTACAACCATCTGGTTGACATGCCCAGCCATATCAAGAAGCGCAGTATTGCAGCTTGGAGCTATGTGTGAGTACACATGCTACCATTAAACTATTCCACTGACTTTGTCCTCAACCAAACAGATAATTGCTGGGAAGGTGAGTTAATCAAAGAGAGATTTAAAATATAAAATTGTTGATTTTCAGATCATTTGGTTAATCATTTTGTTTCAAATTTTGTATTTTTGATTTTGTATTTTTGCTCAG
>KV751324.1:703350-715510 GCA_001698575.1 Mola mola | reverse complement strand
AATTTAAATTTTTTTATTTTTTTTTTTTTTTTTTTTTTAAACAAGGTGAAGATTTCTGAGTGTTCTGTGTTCTTTTATATCATAGCCAGTTTTTTGTGCAAGTCACAAAAGCCATGACTACATATAAACAAACACGAATCTAAGTGTTTCACATTCATATATACACCCTTAGATATACTAAGCTTCAATGGGTAATTACAGCCTCTTAGACAGAGAGTTGCAGTTCTTATTGTGAGCACAGGAACCTTCATGTGTGATGTCCAATAATGCCTCTGTATGGCAGAAGCTTTAACAATTAAAGAAATGACCTGATACGCCCGTCTCTGCACTTTTTCTGCTCTCCCGATGCCTCAATAGGGAGAACATTAACTTGAACCGGGTGCCGCAGGTCATCCATGAGGCCAGCTGCCACAGCAACCACTTCTGCAGCAGACTTAACAACACTTTTGGTCTGGAGACCATTCCAATATCCCTGAGGATGCTTGTCAAGAAAAATCCCTGCTGCTTTCCTTCAGCCAGCTACTTTCTGGAGTTTGAGGTCAACACCATAGCTTGTCTATGTGCCATGGCCAGGCAAAGCTGATCACAACTGATTTCTCAACCATGGTGAACATTTAGGATTAAGTGTTTGTAAATGACATGGGAGTTGTTGAAAAATAATAATTTCACTCATTATTGTTTATCAGTAGAAAATGTTACCATTCAGTACATCTGTTACCAGTGTAGCACTGAAATTAAAGGAATTTTTCATTAACTGGCACCATCGTTGTGTTCATTTTATTGTACTGTATCGTATTTTGATCACCTTCTCCTAATAGCATTACGTTGCAGTACATTCAAAGCAGTGATTTTTATGGATTTATAGTAGATAAAAAAATAATTTGAAGTTTACCTTTACATTTCCCGCACATAAGGCACCACCATTAGTGGCAGATGTTTGCGTTAGTTCATGTGACACAACATGAATAAAAGAAACACGTCATAGAAAAAAACTTAAAATGTTAAGTTTTGTTGTAATAAAGGTAGCTTGCTACTGTATGATGATAAATGATGACCGTAATTAGTCTGCAGTTATCCTGCCATGTCTAAGTCTCACTTCATGGAATATAGTACATGATTACAAAGGTTCATACGTACCTTTAGAGAGGATTTTGGCAATGGACTGAGCCAAAGAGGGTTTCTCTGCCACCATCAGAACCGTTCTCATGTTGAATGAACTGCAAACAGCTCTTCAGTTACACTTCAGTCAGCTCACAAGCAAACGTCTAAGAACTGCTGCCTGACCATGGCAAAAGAGGGCAAGAAGCGTTTTACAAATATTAATAGCTTAAATTCGTGACACAAAAACGCGGATGTAACAGTCTGCAGATGTTCCACTTCCGGTGTCACGCTAATGTATTTCCGGCTTCTTCTTCTTTACGTGTTACAACTGTATGCGGCACAGTGGTGCAGTGGTTAGCGCTGTCGCCTCACAGCAAGAAGGTCCTGGGTTCGATTCTGGCTCACGGCGTTTCTGTGTGGAGTTTGCATGTTCTCCCTGTGTCTGCGTGGGTTTTCTCCGGGTACTCCGGCTTCCTCCCACAGTCCAAAAACATGCAAACTGGGGGTTAGTAGGTTAATTGGTCACTCTAAATTGCGCGTAGGTGTGAATGTGACTGGGGATGGTTGTTTGTGTCTATATGTCAGCCCTGCGATGAACTGGCGACTTGTCCAGGGTGTCCCCCGCCTTCGCCCGAAGATGCTGAGATAGGCTGCGACCCCTAACGGGATAAGCGGTAGAAAATGGATGGATGGATACAGCAGTTGGCATCACATTTAAAAATAACTTTCCAAAACAACTCTTATACAAAGACACATTACAAAACTGAAAAAATAAAATAAGAAATGCCAAAGGATTAAAAAAAAACATAGAATTATAAAGCCCAAAAAAACATGTAGATGTATAAAATGCCTTTATCACATCAGGAGACATTGAACCCCCCTCCTAACCCCGGAGGGGAGAGGAGAGTTGGGTACCCGGAGGGATTTACAATAGCTTGCTTTATTTAGGAAAAGAAAATCCTTACAATGTACTGTCTTGTTTATTCATTTAAAAAAAATATATTTTTAAAATATGTCATTTTATTTCTTTATTACCTTAAAGGAAATCAAGCTCAACATGGTCAAGGACCCATTCTCTTGGATGAATATTACTAATAATGTACTTACTGGGTTCTTCCTTACTCTTTTGGCGTGGTCAAAATACTAAAATAGATAAAGTAGTGTATCTGGGAGTACATCACAGAGGAAAGATTTACAATGATGTCCCTTTTAAACGGGGATAGATAGTGATTTATTGGGTAATATGTTTGTAGAATTTTAAAGTATAATTCCCTAATTTTGTTTGTTAAAAGATTCTTGTAAGGTAGAGTCCAAATGTCCATCATTTACATAGTTGTTCCAGTAATTGAGAACATAAAACAAACAATATCACTTTATGATAAACTATGTATATCTTTGTTGGTGTTTTTGATCAATTGAAAACATATCCAACTCACAGAAATGTCATATTGATTAGGAAGCTGTGATACAGCACCTTGTATAGTGGCATTTTTTAGAAATATAATGACCCAAAAGAGGTGACATCCATCTTAATGTACCATTGCCGTCATCTTCTGTTACAGTTCTGGCTTTGGCAATGTTTTATCCATCTCTGTATCCCTTCAAAAAATACACCACTACATCACCAGTGAAATTCCCGCTATGATTCTTTTCAACCATCATATCTTGTGGAAAAACCTGCGTCCTTCTGGTACTCATAACAGAATCTTCTCCTTCGTCAATCTGCTTTAAGATGGTTTAAGTCTTACCTATCTGATAGATATAATTTTGTTCATGTTAATGATGCATCATCAAGATAAGACAAGGTTAGTCATGGAGTCCCGCAAGGTTCTGTGCTTGGACCATTACTATTCACTCCATACATGCTTCCTTTAGATAACATAATTAGAAAGCAATCCATACATTTCCATTGCTATGCAGCTGACACACAACTATACTTATCAATGAAGGCATTTGAAACCCATCTAGCTAATTTACAGACATGTCTTAAGGACATTAAAAACTGGATGTGTCATAACTTTTTAATGTTAAACTCTGACAAAACTGAAGTCATTGTGCTCGGCCTTAAACAAATTAGAGACTCATTATCCAACAACATAGTTAATCTGGATGGCATTACCTTGGCCTCCAGCACCACTGTCAGAAACCTGGGTGTTACTGTATCTCTGACCAGGAGCTGTTTTTTAACTCACATGTAAAACACATTTCAAGGACGGCCTTCTTTCACCTCCGTAACATTACTAAAATCCAGCACATCCTGTCTCAACAAGATGCAGAAAAATTAGTTCACGCATCTGTTACTTCCAGGCTAGATTACTGTAATTCTTTATTTTCAGGTTGCCCTAATAAGATTTTAAAGACTCTTCAGTTAACCCAGAATGCAGTATTGCATTGATGTATTGACTAGAATTAAGACCATGTTTCCCCCGTACTGGCTTCTCTGCACTGGCTCCCAGTGTCCTCACCTACAAAGCAATTCATGGTCAGGCACCATCTTATCTTAAAGAGCTCATAGTACCCTATCACCCATCCAGAACCTTACGCTCCCAGGATGCAGGGTCACTGGTGATCCCCAGAATCTCCAAAAGTAGAATGGGAGGCAGAGCCTTCAGCTATTAAGCTCCTCTCCTGTGGAACCATCTTCCAGTCTTGGTACGGGAGGCAGACACACTCCCTGATTCTGAACATCCCTTCTCATTCTAAGAGTAAGCTTAAAACCTTCCTTTTTGATAAATGTTATAGTTAGGGCTGGCCTATCTAGCCCTTATTTATGCTGCTATAGGCTTAGGTTGCTGGGGTAACACTCCATGATGCACTGAGCTCTCTTTTCTGACCCCTCTGACTCCATCTCTGCTCCTCTAAATGCCCATATCCTTACTCTAGATTTACTTCTTCCACTGAGTCTTTGTGCTTTATCATCCTGCAGGTCTTTCTAGGACGCGGTGGGAGCTGCTGCTGTGGTCCTGCCTGATGCCTACTGCTTAAATTAGGACAGGAGATCCTGTGACTTGGATCCTAGGCTGGATTTCCAAGTGCAAATCGGGATCCACAGATTACAATGGCTTCTGGACCAATAGACTACACCAGCTTTTGGATCACTACACTTCTCATATCCCTGGATTTATAGATTCTATATACTCTTGGACTCAGTGACTATATCCACAACACTCAGATCTTGCTACATGGACTATAATGACTCCTGGACCAAAAGACTACTACTGCGTCTGGATCACTAGACTTCCCATACATCTGGATTTATAGATTCCACAGACTCTGGGACTCATGGATGTTTTATATATTCTAAGTAAACTGTTATTATCATGTTGTTGTGTTCTGTACAAGTGACATCTATTGCACGTCTGTCCATCCTAAGAAGAAGGATCCCTTCTTTGTGGTTCTTTCTGAGGTTTCTTATTTTCCCTGTTTAGGGTTTTTTTAAGTTTTTCCTCACCCGGTTCGAGGGTCTAATGGCAGAGGGTGTCACATCTGTAGATTTTGTCAAAGCCCAATGATAATGTGTAAAATGTGATTTTGGGCTATACATAGAAAATTTGATTTAAAATTTTAAGTGACTTCCTTTATCCTTAACCCCCTCAACTTGTCCTTCATCTCTTTGTGCCTCATTTTGTACCTCGTTACAAATTCTTTTCCTGACAACCCTCACACAATCCCATCTCATGTTTTCCTACAACCGTATTATATTTATCGTTCGGTACCCATCACCTTAATCTTCATCACGACCATGGGTGTCTGAACGAAACACAGTACAGTCCAAAAACATGTAAAAAGGAGGTTAGGCTAACGGGTCACTCTAAATTACCCATAGGTGTGCATCTGAGTTTATATGGTTGTTTGTCTGTATATGTCAGCCCTCCAATGACCTGGCGACTTGTCCAGGGTGTACCCCGCCTTTGCCTGATGACACAGACACAGACGCACACACACAAAAGATTTTTAAAACAGACTTCAAACTTGACTTCATAGTCAAGTCTTACCTTTGATATTTTGTGATGAAAGTGTTTGAGCAATATATATTTACAATGATGAAACACTCCCGATTGCTTCTGGCTTGTTTCAGTAAATGCTAAATGCAGATTGGATCTCGTGACAGATAATGCTAAACCGGCCCTCAACGAGATCACACGGTCTCTGGCACACTAGTGTCTCTAGTGGTGAAACGCAGTCACTGCAATTATTTGCGGTTTGGCTCTATACAAATAGTGTATTGTAAAACTACAAAATATCAGCCAACATAAACATTGAAAAACACAGAAATTTTGGAGAAGTATCAGCACAAACCAATGAAATTTTATTAGAAATTTTGAAACATGCATGTTGCTCTCTGTACATGTATTAAATCAAATGGTATTAAAAGTTTGAAATTGATCTGAAAGCATTTATAAAAGTTCTTACATGTAAAACTTTGTGAGAGGATCTTAAACTTTACTGTGATCTGTACTATGAGCTTCATTGCTGAATACACGTCACAACATACATACAACATCACATAGGATGAGTATATGAGCTGGTTAATTAAACAGAGTAAAACTATCATATTTAACAGGCTTCTTCCTTTAGCTGAAAACAAGTGAAATCACAAAATTGTAACAAAGAAAACACAAAACAAAAACAATCTCATATGTGGATTGAGATCTTAATAATGATGAGATAAAAATCTGAAAAATGCATTGTTTTATCAGAGTTTAAAATATTTAAATCAGATTAGTCCAACTATGTAAATCAAGATGGCAGATTATTTGGAAGGCAGTAGGGAGAGTATATAATTTCGTCCAACACACAGATGGCACAAATTGTTTAGGGATTTTGTGGGTTAAGATAGGTCTTACATAATGATGCCATAATTCCTTGATTTTAAAGGTCATCTGTATGTTTTTCATATCAAGTTCAATGCACTATCAATAGTTAACTAACTGCAAATAACTGAAATCTTCAACATATTCCAAGCAATTTGGGACAGATTAATAAAAAAGAAGATGTATGGAAAAATAAATTGTCAACATTAAGAAAGTAACCATAAATTAGAAGTTAATAGTTCCCTTTTCACTGGTAACCCAGTCCACGTCGACTGAAGTTGCAAAAGAGGGGGATGGTGATACACAGACATATGAACTGTAAACAAAAAAGACAAAAAAAAAAAAATACAGTTAACTATATCAAACATAGTTTTTCCAAGAGACTACTAATATAACATAAAACGCAAGATGAAAAACTGTACATATTTAGGCTTTAAATGAAAAGTAAGCAACTCACGCTGAGGACAGCAAAAATATGTGTATACAATATAACCACTGTGCAAGTGTGACATCTTAAAACTGTTAATATTTTATGCAGACAAACACTATTCAGCATCATGGTACATGGAAATGACCGATATGCTGGCCATTCAGCCTTGCACAGTTCCCCAGTTATGGGGGGCTCAGGGGGGAGTGGCAATAGGCTCACTGCACACCCTGACCAGCCCCTGTGGTTTTGGTTCCTGGGAGGGACAAGATGAGTTAAGCTGGGGAAACACTACACAACTTTCACAGTCTCTACAGGTTTTGAAAAGACTAGGAGTACACATATGTCCATGAAGGTTTTCAGTCATCCAGGTCATCTTAATCTTGGAGTGTTTAGTAGGAGGCAACTGGACTCCTTATCTTGTTTGAAGACGTTTTGCCTCTCATCCAAAAGGCTTCTTCAGTTCTGAGGGGGCAGCGTAGGAAACCCAGGTATTTAACCCAGAGTGGGCGGCAATCACAAAAATGAGGACGCGATTGAAAACACCCAGCCTGGGGGGGCGATCCTCTGGCTAGGCATCATGTGAGTCATTAAGGTCACATGAGCCCAGGTGTGAATCACTCAAGAATGTTTGCCCCTCACCCCTGGTTTCATGTGTCCAGTTGCTTCCTACTAAACACTCCAAGACTAGGAGTACACACAAGGAGAACTGGTTCCAGCAGGTCTTTGTATGACAATTGAAGGACTGAGGATCACACACTTAGCAACTGTGCCTAATGAGGGATGACAGTCATCATCAGTCAATCTTTAAATATTGGGCTTCAACTTTACCAGATTCAGACTTTACTGAACATTCAGTTTGTCTAGCTGTAGCTTTGAATTACCCATGGGTGTATGATACATTCTAATGTTTTTCTCCTTGTTCTCATAGCATTCCCGGGCCTAACACTGACCTCCATCTCACTGGATCCATTCACCCTTCCCTGCTTACCGGACTTCCCTACCTGGATTCTTCGAACTGCTTTGGTCCCTTGCTCTTCTCTGTAGAAGACTATCATGACACAAATAATCAGTACAGTAATATCAACTTAATTTATTAATAAATGCTCCAGCTCATCCTCCATATTTGCTTTTTGGGTTTACAAACTACTCTCCTTAACAATGGTGTGGGTCGAAGACATGCAGGCTCTGTTCTCTACTGGACTGGATGGGTACAGTGTGTGCAGCCGAAAGGATGACAACCAAATACCTACCTATCAGTTGACTACAGTCATTACAAGGGAGGAGTAGGAAGCTCAAGCAGATCAAGATAAAACACAATACAACCATAGACGCATCTAATTGACATATGGTCCATATTGCACATTGGGTGGCTGTAGCTCCTTGGGTAGAGGGGATCCTCTTCTGACTGGGGATTGACAATTTGATTCTCAACTCTAGTCAGCATGTTAAAGTGACTCTGAACACCAAATTGCTCTCAACACTTCCATTGGTGTATGGATGTAAAATATTTCCACTCACAACTTGGTATGGTAATCTTAAGTGCTTCAATTGAAGGAATTTGGATTAGTTTTTGATTGTGAAGATGTTTCACCTTTCATCTGAACGGCTTCTTCATTTCTAAACATTGGTGAGGAATCAGGATCACAAGTGAGGTGTAGTTCATTAGTAAGTCATTTTGAGGTGTGACTCATTGATGACCCCCCTCCTCACGTTCATGTGAGTTATGGTCACAAGATTTCAGGGGTGAGTCGTTGCCCTGCTGTGCCATCATGTGACCCTAACAAGTCACATGATGGCAGAGCTGGGTTTGAAGGAGGTTTAAAATGTCTGGGAAATGATGTCAGGACTGCATTGTAATTAGATGATAATTGGTGTCTTAGACCACCACCCCTGTTTAATGAAGGTCTTTCCATTTTGACATAGATGGTCTCCCTGTAACAGATGTGAGAGCGGACCCAAGAACAGCACAAACCTAGACTGGAACAGTTCAGAACTTTATTGCCAATGTTCAAGAGTCCAAACAGACGACAATCAGGAAGCCTGGTTGGCGAGCAAAGTCCAAGTTCCGAATGGGGCAGGAGTCTCCAGAGAGAGAGTCCAGGCAGGCTGCAGGCAGACAGGGAGCAGGCAGATGCCAAGTCCAAAGACAGAAGACAGGTCAGGTTACCAGGGCGGAGACGTGGTCAGGGGCAGAAGGCAAGTCAGGTACCAGGAGATCCGTCCGGAAAAGAGTGCTGGAGAGTAATGCATGATGCAACGACAATCTGGCAGAGAGTGGGTGTGGAGGAGCTGGTTAAGAGGAGGCTGGGTGATAGAGCCGACTGGGGGGAACAGGTGAGTCTAATGATCTTGATTAGGAGAGGTAGGCAGGCAAGTAGAGTGGGTTGGTAGAGGGGAAAACCAGGAGTGGATTAGGATTCATTCCTCTGTCAAGAATGCGTACGTCGTTGTCTTCAAATGAGTGTTACTTGTCCTTCAGATGTAAATGCACAGCTGAATCTTGTCATAATGAGCTGGCTCTTCACGGTTGTGCCCTGCGGTTGGTGAGTTTAGTGTTTGTGCATACACAGAGAGGGTCAACGACTCAGGTGACCACCTCCAGATGTAACGACCCTGCCAGAGGTTAAATACTGGGTATTTCACACCAATCTTTAGAACTGAAGAAGCCTTTCAGGTTAGAGGTGAACCGTCTTCAAAATCAAAAAGAAGTCCAGATACCTCCAACTGAAGCACTTAAGACTACCTCAACGACAAACAACTTGGTAAAGTACTACACTCCTACCCATGTGTGGAATGGAATAAACACTGTAAAATGCTTTGAGGAGTCAGCGTCTTGAAAGGCACTATAAATGCAAGTCCATTTACTATAATCTCCAGAAAAAGAGGTTATTAGATGGTTCCACCTTTATGTACACTTCTCACACACCTTTACCAGTACTGCACCAAAAAATAATTCAATCATGTTACATCTCAGAACAAACCTGCAGCTACACCTCTCTTCTCCTGATAACAACCATTCCTGAACATCCTACACCACATTCCATCTCTTCTCCCACTCTGATCACTTGCTCCTTTACAAATCATCATCTTGTATTTCAACCTTGCCTCTTTTTCCTTGTCATTGAATTCTGTCACAGTAGACTGGTGCACGTCTACCTACACATGCTTCTCTCTGCCTGCCTACTCTTTTCCATTACGTGCTATCTCATCACAATCCCAGTGATTTTGTGCAAGCTCCACTTCATCTCCATTCCCCCATGTGACCATTAAACCTTCTCCAACCTCATGTTGTTTCCTTTGTCTGTCTCCTAAATTCAGGTCCAGTTTGAAAACTATAGCAGAACAATTCAACTAAACTTGGTCCAAGCAGACACATAGGGCTTGATCTAAAATACTGTAACACAGTCTGGTTTTAACACCGATTCAGACTTCCTGATGCGCTTCACTAATTTCTCGAAAGAGTAATGAGATTATGATGCCACATTCCTGGAGCCAGAATAAAATTCACTCTTCGCATGTTTGTGCTCTGCAGTCTGTTAGTGCTACACTTCAGCCTGTTTACATCCAGTCTTGCAACCCTCTTGACAGCACCTAGGCTTGATAGATGTATCACTGCAGTATTGTCTCCAGTATGTATGTGAGTTCACTTCAATTGAATGTTAAAGTATACATGGTGTGAACATATTAATATGTAAATTTAATCTAAAAGTCAAATCATGCTTTAATTTTACAATGTACTATACCTGTATTATAAAAAGTGTGACAACACCTGCGCCAGTGCTAAGATAATTTCCTCCAAACCAGTTCCTCAGTTTCACGAGACAACCCTGAAAGACAAATTTTGTTATCATACAAATCCTATGATTCTAAGAGAGTATTGTGTGTTTATTTAGACATCCTTTTGAGAACCACATTTATTCAATAAAAATACACAATTCATAAACATAATATGGTCGTGGACTCATGGACTTCATATAATGTAACATTTAAAAGCAAAATTGTTAACACTTTCTCATTGTAATTTTGTTGTGTTCTGCATATGTGCCATCTATTGCACATCTGTCCATCCTAGGTAGAAGGATCCCTCCACTGTGGTTCCTCCTGAGGTTTCTTATTTTTCCCTGTTCAGGGTTTTATAAATTTTTTCTCATCTGGTTCAAGGATCTAAGAGCAGAGAGTGTCACATCTGTACAGTTTGGTAAAGCCCTCTGACACAATAATTTGTCATTTGTGATTTTGGGCTATACAAATAAATTGAGATTGGTTGAATTTGACAAACAGTATTACCTCTTGCCAGTTGTCATGGTGAAGGATGTTACAGGGATCCTCACTACAACAGGATATTGGGATGTTATTCTTCCAGTCTGCCATGCTATGAACTCCACAGCATCTAAACTGTACAAAAAGCTACATCATAGGAATGAACATCTATCTTATTTGAGCAAGGGGTAATTGTTGTTATTATCTACATGACACTGTGCAAAATACATGCACTGAAACAAATTTAGGATATGATAAAACTTTAAACAATAATGTTTGCTGATCATTTACCAGGTGCTGAACGGCATCAAACTCATCTTTGATGGTCTTGTTGCCCTCTTGAGTGGATTCTCTGTAGATTTCTAAGCTTTGCATCAGGTCCCTCTCCATGTATGTGTCAATCTGCACACCAGAAAGGTAATTATCTACAATACCCATTATCTGCAATACACTGCTGCCTAGTGGACATTACAGGTCAGTAAGCAGTTCTGGAAAGAAATAGCTGATTGATGATTTTTGGTCTAGGTCATCTTTCCTCAGAAGAAAGAGAGAGAAACAAACTAGCTTTTGTGGTCTGGCTGACCCAAATTGCTGTCCAGTGAGATGAGTGGTAGAGGTAGAGGTAGACTTATCATCCAGATTTGAAAAATTAGAGGGTGGGGATAATAGCTTTTCCACAGAACAAAATTAATTCTCCAATGAATTCAGTTATGGATCCAGGAGGTGCCCCTCCACTTGCCCATCAAATACTCATAACCTTATTACTGTTCCATAGCATTTGATTTTGAATCTCAATTTGATTCTCAATTTGCTTTAGTGTAATTTTTTTCAAAAGTGATAAATTAAACTAAAATCTACAACTACAAATCGATAATGAATGTATAATTTGAAAGACTTCATATAAACCTACCTCTCTGCTGTAGACCAGAAACACACAGGCCATAGCCAGCTCTATTAGCATCAGGATGAACAACAGGATAAAAAACTGTAATCAAAGAATTAATTTCAAACATGAGTGAGTTTGTACAATACTTGTAATACTTTTATACTGTAATTACATTGGTTATTACACTCACAACAGAACAAAACAGAGAAATGCTGCTCTCAAAGATGACAAAAGATATGAACACATAGGAGACGAAACATTTGTGACTCTTTAGAAAAATAAACTTTTTTTTATCTTATTTTTCTTTTCAAATGACTCTCTTTGTTTTTCGTGGCATTTGATTTTTACAGGCTGATAATAAGCAAAATGCAAATAGCTAGGTTAAAAACAAGTACCTGGCATGGCTAATATCTGATTATGCTGTCACTATATTAAAATAAAGAGAAATAAACATGCATTTTAGTTTAACACTGGTGTCCTACAAATTTATGACTACTTATTGTCCCCTAGAAACATTTGTATCCGTTCTCATCTGTGCTACTTGCATCATATGTTTTTGTGTGGTTGCAGCCACCTCATTTACTTAACGAAAAAGAAATACAGAATGGTAAATTAAATGAAAACAATAAAGAAAATAAAATTAGATTAAAAAAAAAGGGAATCAATTAA
>KV751324.1:685540-703278 GCA_001698575.1 Mola mola | reverse complement strand
TGTTCATGTTGTTCTTTCTTTTTTCCCCAGGTAATGCAGCCCCCAACACTAGATATAAAAAGTCATTATAATCTGAATAAATGACTATATTAAATTTCAGTTTATGTTAAACAATTTAAATGTCCTTCAAATGGAAAAAAAAAAGTCTTGACCCCTAATGGTCCGTTAGGAACAGTTTGCAAAGACTCTGGCAACTTCTATCCTATCAAGCACGTAATTGCGGCCTTATTTTGAGTAGGTTCATAAGCAAAGAGCCTGCCTGCTGAGGATAAGATTGATTAACATACGAGAACATATGTTCCACAAAGAACAGCCTATGAGCACCTTAATCTGCCAATGAGTACCAGGCACAAGGTTTTGCCCCAACTCTATCTTTGAGTCAAATGGAGCTGTATCATAAATATAGTTAATAATATAGTTAATCCTGTAAAGCATAGATATAATATATTAAATATAATATTAAATATTATCATACTCACACTGATAAGCATGCAGCGATTCTCCCTCATGCCTCCTAACACTCCAATGTAACACACACATGTAGCAATGGTACCTGTAACCACCAAAGTGTTGGAAGGATAGATGGGCCAGAAGGTGGTGATAAGGCTGGGAAACTTAGAGTGTATCATCTGGAACTCCCCAAAGGCCACGATAAATGCACTACATAGCTCCAAAACACACGGAAGACACACTCATGTTATTATTTGTTATTACATGTCTGTTTAAATTTAACTGTAAGAATGTTAACTTTTGAAACCCATAAAACTATACAACTCTCCACCAACAAGTAGGATAACAAAGTTAAAACTTAAAATAGTTAGGCCTTTTCACAAATCATAATTCTAGATATTTTTCCAGCTTTGATGAATTTATTTTACTTCCACAAGTAAACATCTTTCATTTATAATTAACACTAAATAATGTGCTCAGAAATTTTAATCTAAAAGTTATCTTTCAAACAACAGCATTAGATACCATTCTCTTCTTGAAAGGCAACTTTAATTCAGGTTTCCTGAAAATTCAAACAAAACTGTAACCCAGATGTATTTGTCCTAAATGATGATTGTAATATGTATTACACATTTAATGTCTGGCCTAACATGTCTGACAATGTACTGGCTGCAGTTTAAACAGATTTTTAACTTACCCAACACAGAAAGTGAAGACCTGTCAAGAACGTTTTCAAGCAGCTTACACAGGACCGATTCATCCTTTCTGATTATGTTCCTCTGTAGAATATGGAAGAGTAGACAACTTGGGTTAGAAACACATTGGTTTCATTGACATACAATCACTGGGTTAAGATCGAATGATGTTTCAACTGTTACTTTTCAAAATTTGTGACGCAAAACAAGTAAAGTTGCTTCTCCTTGTGGTGTTTACAGAATACCACTGTTTGATATGGCAACACTGAACCATCATGCACAATGGTCACTAGTGACCTGTTAAGGCAGCAGTTCATCATTTTTATGATCTCTTACTATTACTATTACTATTACTTACTTACATTTTTTTTAGTTTGTACCGAAATGCGTTTTGTTGAAGCAACATAATGCTAGTTTTGCCAAAAGATGTTAATTTTACATCCACATTCAAAAGACATACACTCCAGCCAGAAGCCTTTTTAAAATGTCTGCTAAACATTTTGCCGCACAAGTGACAACCTTGAATTGTTCAAAATCAAAAACTTAAAAAGTCCTTTTCAGAATTAAAATGTAAAAAATTCAAAACATCTTGCCCGGCCTCAAACTGGAGACACAAACAAAGGCGGTATTTAGAGGATCTGGAGGGCAAGAAAAGTGTTTCTGTTTCAGGATATGACGCATTTATTCCAGATCAGCTGAATAGCTTAACACTAGTACAATGGAACATAATAAAACAGTCAAAATGATTGAACTGAAGGCAGTGAGCCAAATTATTACATTACTTTCACTGATGTTTTGCCCCCTTTAATTGAAGGTATTTCACTGGGTGTATTTGTAAATAATCTAATAATTGTGATAAAATTTCAAAATATAAAATGCTTCATATTTACATCTGCCTTTGACATTGTAATTAATTTCATAATTGATTCTCTACAAAATAAAGCTCTTATTTGTCCAAACATTTAAAATAAAACAAATTAAATATGTATGGCTTAACTACAGTGTATGTGTTCAATATTCCAGTGACACATGCAGTGAGCAGTATTTTAGTGCTGTCTCAAACATTCCCAGTGTTAACTGACAAAAAACTGGGAGCTAGAAGTAGAAATGTCAATCAGAACCTGTCTGACAGTATACTGTACCTACAAACAGTAAACAGTAAAGAGGAGGAGCATCTACACAGTTTCTGTAGTCAAGAGCTGCTGAGTCAGTGGGCTAAATATATGCTATTAAACAGGTGACTAAGTAGAGACTAAATCTAAAGCTAAATAAAAAGTCAATGTCAGCAAGCAAATATTTAGGTAGTTGAATTTATCCCCAGTTTATCTGCATGATTTTCTCTGCTAGAACATAGAGGCATTTGGAGATGTGTTTATAATGCAATGTTGTTTTTAATTATTTAGAAATTAATTTAAGCATCTGCATTTGCACAAGAAACAAAGGTTAAGACTAGATTTAGTTGTTTGAACCGTTTTCAAACAAGCTGCAACCAGTTTAAAAGCCTGTCATGTCAGTTGAGGTTTACCTTGGAACATTCAGCACACAGGAAACCTGGAGCTTTTAAGGTTCCTCTTCATCCCACAAATATGTGTGTCTATACATATTTTGAAAGAACTGTCATTTATTGCAATAATTACTCTTATACTGTTCATATATACAATGATCACGTAGGGGGCAATTGTTGATTAATTTGGTCATTTTATAAATAATTGATTTGTTGTTGCCTTTTCAGAATATAGAGAAAAAAGGTTGTGTTCAAGTGGCTTATTTTGTCTAACAGTCTTTGCTGAAAAGTATCTGGAACCAACACATTTCTGTCTGAGAGAGGGTCTATGATGAACTGAATATTTGAAACTGAAAACACAGTTTGGTCCTTGTCCTGACATATTTATCACTGGCTTCAGCACAGCTTCCAAACCTGCAATGCAACACTAGGTGCTATTCTGCCACCTGGTGGCATGAAGGCTGTATCACCAGCCCCCACCTCCCAGTTTGTTGTCAGCCAAATGTCCACTGATGTGGAACTGTAACATTTGGGGATCTATGTTACAAAAGTTCTGTTTCATTCCATCCCGACTGCCAGTGGCCGTAAACATAGTGGATATGTCTCCTCACGCTCCGCACACGTCGAGATCATAATGAAAACTAAGTCCTGGGTGTGTCATATAGGCTACCTGCGCATCCCCGTTGTTTATACCACGAAGTTTGATCTTCTTGCCATTACCCAGGCGTTCTTCGCAAGTTAACTACTCTGGAGATCCCTGTTTTGGTTCTATGTTTTGCAGGTCCAGGAGAGGTTCTGTGATGTTTGATGTTTGTCAGCCTGCCTATGACTTTATTGTCAGAGAGCATTTTGTTGCCCTTTAAGGCTGTGGTTGACATGCTATCCCAACTATCTTTCTTTCCTATCTCGGCCAGCTACACAGACACACAGTTTGTTATATCAGCTGATTCCTCCAAAGTATTGATAAATATCCCATCACAAGCAGTAGTCAATTCACATCTCTTGTTTGGGTTTCCTAACATAGCTTTGTAAGTGCCACCAAGCTATGACTGCTAGCAGCAGGCTAAATCAGCCTGATTGGTAAAGGTTTGTTTTTGTATGTATAGTTGTACTAAATAGTTGTAGTTGTACTGGAAATACAAGTCCGCTGGAAGTTCCTTTTGCATCCTGTAGTTAGCTGCAGGTCTCATTTGTATTACCTGACTGAGAGTCTGTTTAATGCTAGCAGTTAATGTGGATGACTGGATTTGCTAGATATTTGAACAGGTGACAGGTAAGTGTGATTCCGTGGGACAGGCTAGTAGCCGGATTCATTACCCTGACTAGCTAGCTGTTGGTTGGTCCCATTGTTTAGAAGTTAAATTGAATCTGGTGGAAGTTCCAAATGGGTTCTGTGACACGTCATAGTTCTCAAATCATTCTGCCCCTCTCTGTGAAAAAATAAAGGTTACATCAGGTGTAAGGCCTCCCGTTTGGCAATGGTTTCCTCTCTCTGGGCACAGAACCTGTGGTTCCCCGAAGCAATGTGAGAAATGCAGAGGTGCGCCTCACTAAGAACATCATAGTCCAAAATGAGGAAGACAGAGGAGCACTCTCCTTCTCACTAGGAAATGGAGGCTTTGCGGGCTGAAATAGAGCAGCATAAGGCATTAGTGTAGGCCCCACCTTCTAAGTCCATCCCTTAGGTAGTTGTTTGGCGCCCGGGTGATGATAGAGATAATATAATGTCAACAAGCTAAAATTGGTCTAGATGATGCACCAGCTATTCACCTTCTGGGGAATCCATTCTTTTCATTCGGACTCCAGTAACCCCACCTTTTGAGGTTCCATCCTCACCTGCTGTTTTAGAAGAGCTAGAGTGGTGCTGGACAGATCCAAAGGCTTTTTCTCACTATGACAGGGATGCAAGAACATTGTTCTCCAAGCAAAATGCATGAGAGCATGGTCTGGATCACATGCCTCCTGTGGACCAGTGCATTGCATCACTGGTCCTCAAATTAAATTTTATTTGTGTAGCCCAAAATCACAAATAACAAATCATCTCACTGGGCTTTTACAAACTGTACAGATGTGACACCATCTGCCTTAGATACTGGAACTGGGTGAGGAAAAACTTAAAAAACCCTAAACAGGGAAAAATAAGAAACCTCAGGAAGAACCCCAGAGGAGGGATGCCTCCTCCTAGGATGGATAGACGTGCAACAGATGTCCCTTGTACAGAACACAACAACATGACAATAACAGATAAGTAAGAATGCATAAAACGCTCATGAATCTATAAATCCAGATGTATGAGAAATGTATTGATCCAGAAGCAGGTGTAATCTATCGGTCCAGGAGTTGTTGTAGCCCATGTATTCAGATCTGTGTTGCTGATGGAGTCAGTGAGTCCAAGTATGTGGAATCTATAAATCCAGGGGTATTTGAAGTCTAGTGATCCAGAAACAGGTGTAGTCTTTTGGTCCAGAGGTCATTGTAATCTATGGATCTAGATTTGCGCTCGGCAATTCATCCTAGGATCCAAGTCACAAGATCTCCTGTACTAATGTGGGCAGTTGGCATCAGGCAGGACCACAGCAGCAGTTCCCACCATGACTTAAAAAACCTGCAGGATTATAAAGCACAAAGACTTTGGGGAAGAAGTTGTTATTGTAATGTTTTGTGAGGATATGGACAATTAGAGGAGCAGAGATAGAATCAGAAGGGGAGGAGAAAAGAGGAGCTCAGTGTATCATGGATTGTCCCCCTGGCAACCTAAGCCTATAGCAGCATAAGTAAGGGCTATATAGGCCAACCCTACCTATAAACTTCATCAAAAAGGGAAGTTTAAAGCCTACTCTTAAAATCAGAGCGTATGTCTGCCTCCTGCACCGAGACTGAAAAATGGTTCCACAGGAGAAGAGCTGTATATCTTAAGGCTCTGCCTCCCACTCTACTTTTTAAGAATCTGGGGATCACCAGTCACCCTGCATTCTGGGAGCTTAAGGTTCTGGTTGGTTGGGTACTATGAGCTTTTAACATATGATGGTGCGTGACCATGAATAACTTTGTAGGTGAGGACAAGGATTTTAAATTCCACTCTAGATTTAACAGGGAGCCAGTGCAGAGGAGCCCCTGCAGGGGAAATATGGTCTCTGATGCTGGTTCTTGTCAGTACATACACTGCTGCATTCTGGATTAGTTGAAGAATGTTTAAGATCTTATTAGGGCAGCCTGAAAATAGAGAATTACAGTAATCCAGCCTGGAAGTAGCAAATGCACTGAATCATTTTTCTGCAACATGTTTAGACAGAATGTGCCAGATTTTAGCAATGTTATGAAGGTGAAAGAAGGCCCTCCGTGAAATCTGTTTTACGTGTGAGTTAAAAGACAGCTCCTGGTCAAAGATAACACCCAAGTTTTGTTACAGTGGTGCAAGAGGCCAAGAATAATGAGTCTCTAATGTGTTTAGAGCCCAGCACAATTACTTCAGATTTGTCAGAGTTTAACAGTAAAAAGTTATGAGACATCTAGTTTTTTATGTCCTTAAGACATGTCTGGAGTTTAGTTAACTGATGGGCTACATTTGGCTTCATTGATACAGTAGTAATACAGTATACCTGTGTGTCATCTGCATAGCATGTATAGAGTGACTAGTGTTGGTCCAAGCACAGAACATTGTGGGACTCTGTTACTAACTTTATCATATCTGGATGATTCATCATTACCATGAACAAATTGATATCTATCAGATAAGTAGGACTTAAACCAGCTTAATGCAGATCCTTTAATGCCAATTTGGTATTCCAGCTTCTTTAGTAGGATGTGATGGTCAATAGTGTCAAAACTGCACTAAGATCTATTAAGACTAGTACAGGGCCATCATCAGATGCAGTGAGGAGGTCATTTGTAACTTTTTGCTTGTTTTATTAATACCATCTCTGTGCTGTGATGCTTTCTAAAACCTGACTGGAAATCCTCAAATAGACTGTTGTTATACTATTATCCTGAAGAAAGTCACATAACCGATTAACTACTGCTTTCTCTCGAGTCTTTGAATGAAAGGGGAGTTTGGATTTTGGCCTATAGTTGGCTAGAACATCTGGATCCAGGGTAGGTTTTTTTAGGAGCTGTTTAATTACAGCTACTCTAAAACTGGGGCACATAACCTGTTACAAAACATAGACTGATTATTTTTTAGTAGCGGAGTGCCAACTAAGGGTAAAACGTCTTTGAGAACCCTAGTTGGTATGGGGTCTAACAGACAAGTTGACGGTTTAGATGACGATATGGTTGTAATTAGCTCATGAAAAGTAAAGTCCCTCACCAGGTTCCTGTACTCCTCCTCTCTGTCATCCCTGATGCACCCAACGATGACTTTGTCATCTGCGAAATTCTGGATTTGACACAGCTCCAAGTTGTAACAGAAGTTCAAAGTGTACAGGGTGAAAAGAAGGGGGGCCAGCACCGTGCCCTGGGGGGCTCCAGTGCTACTGAGCACGGTGTCAGACACAATTTCTTTTAGTCTGATGTACTGTGGCTTGTCTGAGAGGTAGTTTGTAATCCAGGCAACCAGGCAGGGGTCCACTTGCATCTGGCTGAGTTTGTCTTGGCGCACAAGGGTCTGGATATTGTTAAAAGCACTTGAGAAATCCAGGAAGAGAATCCTCATTGTGCCACTTCCCTTCTCCCGGTGAGACAAGTGAGCTTGGTGTAGCAGATAGAGGATGGCATCCTCCATACCAACACATGCCCGGTATGCAAACTGCAGCCCATCCTGACCGTGCTGCACTTGGGGCCTGAGGAGGCTGAGGAAGATCCTTTCAAACGTCGTCATCCGATGTAAAGTGAGCCCCACCGCTCTGAAGTCATTTAGCTCAACAGGCCGGTTCTTTTTGGGAACTGGAATGATGCATGATGTCTTCCCTAGGGTGACATACAGCGGTACTTGCAATATCTCCTTGAAGCTGTCCAGGCTGCTTCAACTTTAAAGGTTCATGTTGCGACTATATCTCTGAACCATGGTCATAATGTTGGCAGACCTGTTGGTGTAAATTACTGAGTGATACAGTATTTTGTGTAGTGCAAGGAGGCTGTACCAAGCCAAGAAGAAGCGGGCTACAACATTGGACCTGCCACTGGTTTTGCAGGCCTTGGGCAAGTCCTCCTTTGAACCTATGACAGAAAGATCACTGAGAGAAATTTCAAGGAAGACTGCTTTGCTTTTAGCAGCTACAACAACCAAACATGTGAGTGAACTCCACGCACTTTCTGTTAATCCGACGTGCCTAAGATGGAGGGCAGACCATTGAGGTTTGACACTGTGGCCAAATATTTCTTTCTTACCAAAGGTTTTATTCCCCAGCCATATTAATCAAGTTATAGAGTCGGAGACATACCATCCTCGCCCATTTTGATTGGAGTAGGACAAGAGGGCCAATCTGCTGTGTCAAGTTCAGGCACTAAGGCTGTACATTAAAGCAATGCAGAGTTTTAGGCTCACAGAACAGCTGTTTGTATGCTACTGCTGGGGCTCAGGTATGTTGACAGTGTGGCTGTGGCCATTTATGTTAACAATACAAGAAGACAACTAAGTGGTTGAATTTGGCTACAAAAATTAACCAATAATTATCATAGATAATTAATGATTATTAGAATAGTAAAATTTAATTTACATTAGATTACCTTGGGGCACCACCCTTAAAGAAGGGAAAAGATAGCCAATTTAATGAATCAGTCTCATCAAATTTGCCAAACTGAATTTGGAATTATGCTTAATAATTTAAAAAAATAATTACAACCAACATTCCTTCATCAACAGCTTAGTGGACTTTTTGACGGTGTAGAGGTTGGCAAAATTCAGTCTTGTGCAACATTAAACACACAGCCTGTTTACCCAAAAGTATTTACTCAAGAATGACCAATAAAGAAAAAGAACCACCATCTAGGATGTAAACCATTATATACATTTATATACAAGGTTGTGCATGTATGTGTGTGTGTGTGTGTGTGTGTGTGTGTGTGTGTGTGTGTGTGTGTGTATGTGTGCGGAAACGAGAGATGGATGGATGTTAAACAAAGGTAAAATGGCCGAAAGCTGTGTAAGTGTCATATAAAATGTTCCTTTGTTACTGGGGACTCCGCATGTGTCAAGACAGTGTTGTGTAGGTCTGAGCACGTGCTGCCAGGTTAGGAGGAAGATGGTTAGTTGCATGCAAGCCCTTGAGGGTCAGCTAACTAAACTTAATTTACAATTGTGGCTAATCCACTTATTAATAACCTGACTACAGTCACAAGGACACCATTCAACAATGCAAGAAAAATTCTTAGCAAATACTCAGCTATGCTATACTCAGCTGTTCATAATTTTCATGGACAGAATTTCTAGGTGTAGCCAAGCGGCGGAGGGAGTCGGGTTCGGTGGCCTCCGGATTCCGTCTCTGCTATTTGCAGATGATGTGGTCCTGTTGGCCTCATCGAAGAGTGACCTCCAGCTCTCACTGGGACAGTTTGCAGCCGAGTGTCAAGCGGCGGGGATGAGAATCAACACCTCTAAATCTGAGGCCATGGTTCTTAGCCGGAAAAGGGTGGATTGCCCACTTCGGGTTGGGGGATAGTCGCTTCCCCAAGTGGAGGAGTTCAAGTATCTCGGGTCTTCTTCACGAGTGAGGGGAAAGTGGAGCGGGAGATTGACAAACGGATTGGAGCAGCGTCGGTAGTGATGCGGACGCTGAAGCGGTCTGTTGTGGTGAAGCGAGAGCTGAGCCAGAAGGCAAAGCTTTCAATTTACAGGTCAATCTACGTCCCAACTCTCACCTGTGGTCGTGAGCTCTGGGTAGTGTCGGAAAGAATGAGATCGCGAATACAAGCGGCCGAAATGAGCTTCCTTCACAGGGTGGCTGGGCTCAGCCTTAGAGATAGGGTGAGGAGCTTGGACATCCGGGAGGAGCTCAGAGTAGAGCCGCTGCTCCTCCGCGTTGAGAGGAGCCAGTTGAGGTGGTTCAGGCATGTGGTCAGGATGCCTCCTGGACGTCTCCCTGGGGAGGTGTTTCGGGCATGCCCATCCGGGAGGAGACCCCGGGGCAGACCAAGGACACGCTGGAGAGATTATATCTCTCGGCTGGCTTTGGGACCTCTTTGGGGCCCCCCCGGGGGGTTGGTGGGAGGGGCTGGGGGGATCTCCCTGCTCAAGCTGTTGCCCCCGCGACCCGGACCCGGATAAGCGGCAGAAAACGAAACAAAACGAAACGAAATACTCAGCTATGCTGAGCTATGCTGAGCTGATGTGCCATGGTCAACTTTACCAGACCTTAAAAGGGGAGAGATGTTCTCCAGGTGAAGTGATCCCTGTTTGATGGAGCGTCCAAAGTTGAAGCTGTTGCAAGGAATTCTCACA
Source organism: Mola mola (assembly GCA_001698575.1). Taxonomy (NCBI): domain Eukaryota; kingdom Metazoa; phylum Chordata; class Actinopteri; order Tetraodontiformes; family Molidae; genus Mola; species Mola mola. The sequence continues at coordinate 693,254 of KV751324.1, read as the reverse complement.
GAGTATGCTCTTCTTGTTGTTCAGTCCTGGTGCTGGAGGAAAACGGTGGCTCCTTTGCTCCTTGCAGCGTTAGCAGTTGTGCTGAACTCTTCATTAACTCATTTTGGTTAGCCTGCAGGTCTGGTTGCTGCTGCTGGCTAAATTTGAGATTGGTGCATCCTCAGCTAGGGCTCTGTGGCTCCACCTCCGATGACTGCCGAGAGGGAAAAGCTGGGCTCTGTAGCTCAAGCTCTGAGGAGAAAGAAAAGAAAGAGCTGGGCTTTATAGCTCCAGCTCTGAGGAGAGCAGAGAGAGAAGAAAAGATCTCTCTTGTATACCTGTCCTTTCCAGATGTCTGGTATTTAGCACCAAGGTGTAAAAGGTTGTAAATAGTTGGGGGCTGGGAGGATCAGTCAGTTGCGGTGCCCAACACTACAATGGAAAGAACAAGGGCAGGCGCTTTCTAAACAAAAGTTTTCCACCTGGGTTGTGGAAATAATCAAACTAGCTTCCCCCTCAGATTTTGTCTGTCATTCTACCAGGGACATGGCCACACCCTGGGCAGCAATGAGAGGCATGTCACTGTTGGAGATCTGTGCATCAGCATCCTGGACTGGTTTTCAAGGTTTTATCTGCTTAATGTAGCGTCTGGGTCCCCTTCGGCATCAGCCATTCTGCCATTGGTTTCTACAGATTGACAAGTAGATGGCGGTTGGTTCCTTGTGATACCAATGGTATCATTCATTCCTTCCTGAGTGCCACTGACACTCAGGAAGGAATGAAACAGAACAGAAGATAAGATAAGATAAGATGTAACTTCATTGGTCCCCCTTGGGAGAAATTATGGTTGACACAGCAGCCTCTGTGCATAGAGTGTTCAAAGTGCAATGTTCCTGAGATTTATAAATAGATAAATAGAGTGTATATGAAGTTTAGTAACCATATAGTGGAATTCTATATATATATAAACAGTTGGACGTGAGCAGTATCAGGGTTTTTTTTCCCTAGAGCTGTGTATGAATTCAGTCCTGAATCAGTGGAGCGGGTGGTGCTGGGAAGGGTGTTGTGCGGTCTGATGGCAGATGAAATGAAGGAGCCACTCAAGCGCTTTGAGGCCTGTGGCTGGATGAGTCTGTGGTTAAAGGTGTTCCTGAGTTTCTGCAGGTCGTCTTATAGAGGATGAGAGGGGTTGTCCATGATAGCCTTCAGTTTTCCTCTCATCCTCCTCTCAGTCACTACCTCCACACTGTCCAGTTCCATCCCCACCACGGAGCTGGCTTTCCTCACAAGCTTGATCAGTTTGTTTGAACCACCGCTCCCGATGCCACCTCCCCAACACGCAGAAGTGAAGAAGATGACACTGGCCACTACAGAGTGGTAGAACATCCGTAGCAGCCTGGTGTCCACGTTGAAGGACCTGAGCCTCTTCAGGAAGAACAGTCTGCTCTGTCCTTTCCTGTAGAGGGCCTTGGTGTTGCTTGACCAGACCAGTTTGTTATTTATTTGCACCCCAAGGACCTGGTAGGTGTCCACCATCTCCATCCCGTCCCCATTTATGAAAACAGGTGTTGGATGTCTCTCCCTGCGTCGGAGGTCCACTACCAGCTCTTTGGTTTTCCCAATGTTGAGCTGCAGGTGGTTCCTGTCCCACCATCCCACGAAGTTCTTGATTAGGTCTCTGTACTCATCCTCCTTGTCGTCTGTAATGCAAACAACAATGGAGGAGTCATCAGAAAACTTCTGCAGGTGGCATGTCCTAGAGTTGAAGCAGAAGTCTGAGGTGTAGAGAGTGAACAAGAACAGCAACAGTACTGTTCCCTGGGGTGTTCCAGTGCTGCTTGTCACCACATCTGACAAGCAGCCTTGAAGCCTGACATACTGTGGCATGTCTGTGAGGTAGTCTTTCATCCATGCCACCAGGTCCTGGTCCACCTGCATCACTGAAAGCTTCTCAGCCAGACAGACCGGCTGTACGGTGTCAAAAGCACTGGAGAAGTCAAAGAACATAACCCTCACTGTGCTTTGCTGCCTATCCAGGTGCATATAAGCTCTGTGAAGCACGTGGATGATGGCATCCTCCATGCCGATGCCAGCCTGATAAGCAAACTTCAGCTGGTCCAGGCAGTCGTGTACCAGGGGCCTGAGGTGTTGCAGGACCAGTCTCTCAAAGGTTTTCATGACGTGTGCCGTTAGAGCACCAGGACTATACAGGATGTCGTCCAGATCGTGGGCACCCTTTTCATCCTCAGGGAGAGGACAAAAAGATGTGTGAAGACTTCTGCCAGCTGCTTCGCACACACCCTGAGCACCCGTGGGTTGATGTCATCTGGTCCCCTGGCCTTATTGGTCCTGGTCCTGGTCCTGGTGAACTGTTGTTTCACCTGGCTGGTTTTGATGATTGGAGGTGTGGAGGGGGGATGACTGTCCATCCTGCTGGGTGTCAGGCTGCCGTACCTGGTAGTAAGGGAAGCGGGGGGAGAGACTGCTCTGTTGCCTGCCAAGCCTCGGTCATGAGGAGCTACGAGGAGGGGGGGGTAGCAGGTGTGGGTGGGGGTTGGGGTATCAAAGGGGGTGGAGGTGGGCCTGGTCTGTGCTGGTGAGTCAAATCTATTAAAAAACAGGTATCGCTCATTTGCAGGTTCCCTAGTCCCCTCCACCACTCCTGTTGCTCTTTTCATGCCAGTAATGTTCCTCTCCCGTGGCCAAACCTCCTTAGCATTACCCTGCTGTAGCGTTGCCTCAATCCTGTTCTTGTAGCAGTCTTTGGCCCTCCTCAGTTCCCTCGTCAGCTCTCTCTGAATTTCTTTTTGGCCATTCCCATTGTCCCCAGCCATGAAAGCTTTCTTCTTCCTGTTCAACAGGACATTGATGTCACTGTTGATCCATGGTTTGTTGTTGGGGAATCAGCGAACCTTCCTGGATGAGACAACACTCTCCTCACAAAACCTGATGTAGTCAGTGACACATCGAGTGAGGCCTTTGATGTCATCACCAAAGTCCTCCTGAAACATCTCCCAGTCTGTCATCCTGTAGCACTCCATCAGGCTCTCCTCTAACTCCACTGACTGCTGCTGTACAGTTCTAGTGGAAGAGGGCTGTCTCCTGACAAAAGGCTTGTATGTAGGAGTCAGCTGTATCAGGCAGTGGTCTGATTTGCCTAGAGGGGGGAGGGCTGTGGCACTGTGTGCCTCCTTAACTTTGGCATACAGTAAGTCCAAGGACTTGTCTCCTCTGGGTTTGCAGGTCACGTACTGCGTAAAGTTAGTCAATGTTTTTGAGATATTAACATGGTTAAAATCTCTGTTTATTATGAGGAGACCGTCGGGGTGCCACATCTGCAGGTCTGTGACGGTCGAGTGAATGACGTCACAAGCCCACGCCGCCACGGTCGATGGTGGAGTGTAAACCGTGACGATGATGGCTGCTGAAAACTCCTGGGGCAGATAGTATGGCCTCAATCCCACAACCAACAGTTCAACGTCCAGGGTGCATGTTATCACATTCGGGGGTTACATGTCCCGGGTTACACCATTTGTTCTTAACAAAGACAGCAAGCCCACCATATTTGTCTCGGTCTGCCCGAACTAGCCAAAGAGCTGGCTAGCTCCACTGCACAGTCTGGTGTCTTCCCGTTCAACCATGTCTCCGTCAGGCATAACACAGTACTCTACCGGTACTCACGTTGTCTGCTGACGAGGGCAGAGAGTTCATCCATTTTTTTGGAAGTTTACATTTCCCATGATGATCGAGGGACTCCCTGTCCCTGCACCAGTACTACGGCTCGGGTTCCTTGTCTCTTTTTCCTCAGCTCCTTTGGAATCTCCTTCGGACATGCTGCAGGTCGTTCCCGGTGCTGGAGGAGCTCCTTGCGCGAGTAGACCACGGTCCATTGTTGTCCAATGGTGATCGCTGTGTCCGTGGTCCTGCACATTGTTGCTTCGACTGTTTGTTCGAGCCCCAATTAAACTGAAACTGAAACTAGCTGCCTGTATCGTAGAATACTTTCCCAAAAAGTGCCAGGGTAAAGAAAATAAACCAAAAGAACAAAAGGAGTAAACAAGAGTAAAAAGGACGAGCGGAGCAGGAGCTGCTGTGTCGGGCTACCACTCCCTCCGTAACTATGGTTCTGTGAATTCCTGGATGATTAGCAGTCATTCTGTTCATTTGGAACCTTTTAGATTGAGAAGATTCTGGTGGCCGGATGTAGGCTACTTCTTGGTATATGTAGCAGGGACGCGGAGTTAGATTATATGTCACACCTGTGAGGAGACATATCCACTATGTTTACTGCCACTGCCATCATACAGGAATTCACAGAACATTTATACATATGTAACTTCTATGTGAAAGGATCATCTGAGTTATAACTGATGACATTTTTTTTACTTCTGTATTTTCAGCTCAGAGCAAAACACTTTGACTTTTTTATCCCATGTATACTTCCTCAACTTTATTCAGATATCTAACGATTTACAATAAATATACATTTACAGATTTGACTACATGTTTACAAGTGTCAGTACACTTAAAAATATAGAAGTAATGCAATAATGCAATAGTAGTTTTTTTTACACACTTGCGAATCTGATTACAATTAGATAGTTTTACATTACACATGACACATTTGCAGAATCCTGTACACATTCACAAATTTCAGTATGCAATTATAAATCTCTGTAACAATAATGACGCGATAGATTTGGTGAAAATAAATATTTAACAGCCCAGCTAGATGTGAAAATACTACAGTAATGCTATTTATTCTGGCTGCCTCTATTCACCAAAGCTACATTCTGTGCTAAATTACTGGGTTATGTGATGAGAATGTCACTCTTTGGATGCTGAATAATATATTAACATTGACAACACAAATTGATAAATAGGAATCGTTGTTAAGACCACCAGATTGTAAAATCACTTGACTGCTTCTTGAGCATCAAAAGTTTGTAAATTTTAATAACCTCTACTTCTAATACTTCTACACCATCTAATTTATAGTAAAACCTGATGTTCACTTCTTGATGTGCTGCCCATGTCATGCAAAGAGAAAGGTGGGGTTAAACTTGATAGTCCAAGCAAAGTAGGTGGTACAGGAGTTGAGAAAGAAGGGGACATTTCTGGTTTATCTGTTAATATAGACATTGATCAAATTAAAAGTAACCTAAAATGCTCAAAGTACGAAAACAAATGTGGGCTACACCAGGAAAGACACTGCCACAGCAATTATAGAATTCCAGGAGGAGGTTGTGTGAAACAAGTAATTTGGGGTGTGAGGAGCAAGATACTAAGTGATTACTTGAAGACCAGTCATGTGTTTTAACCGTCAAAAGTTTGGGCATGTGGCCGGAAGTTACAGGGAACAATGTAGGTGTGCATGCTGTGGTGGAAGGAATTATCCATCCAGTGTTCACAAAATAAAGTAATGAGACAATAGCAAGGTATTAAAAAACTTGTGTTTGCAAATCCATCCATCCATTTTATACCACTCATCCTGTTAGGGGTCGTGGGGGGCTGGATTTCAGCATCTTCGGGCCAAGGCGTGGACACCCTGAACAAGTCGCCATTTCACCGCAGGGCTGACATATAGAGACAAACAACCATCCACATTCACATTCACACCTACAGGCAATTTAGAGTGACCAATTAACCTAACCCCCAGGTTTGCATGTTTTTGGACTGTGGGAGAAAGCCAGAGTACCCGGAGAGAACCCATGCAGGCACAGAGAGAACATGCAAATTCCACACAGAAATTCCCTGACTCAGAATCGAACCCAATGTCGGGAGGGAGCACAAATAATATGCTGCCTACAGGGGATATTTAGTTAAAAAGGGAAGTGGAGATCAAGAAAAGAGATGAGCTTGAAGAATATACGTCCTCTCATAGCAAATAGGGGTGTTCAATAGTTATTAAACAGGAGGTTGTATTTATTTATTTGTTATTGTTTTTTTTGTTTGTTTTTTTTAACAAATTAGGGGATAGTATAATAAATTAGATTGTCAGGTCTCTATTAGCAGATTATGGGACATTGTGGAAAATGAGAAGAAAAATTTGGATATTAACTAAAAGATGCAAGAAGCTATTTGTAAGGTTTTACAAATAACACAGAGTATGATTGTTCAAGTTTATAACTGAACCAACAAATACCCTAGTCTTTTCTAGGAAAAAAGTTGTCCCAAAACTGAGCCTGCAGCTGTGTGGAGACCATTAAAAACAGTAATTGTTTCTAGATTTTAGATTTTTATTTGTCTCAAATTTATATGTGTTTTAATAAAAACAAAATAGTTGGAAAGTGTCAGAAAGTTCTTTACATCATTGTCAGATGTCTTAGTGGGATGGTATGCCGAGCAACTTCTACTCACTAAAAACCATAAACTGTATGTGGAAATGATCCGATCTGTTTAGTTATGGTTGTGCAGTGTATGTCAACCCCCATTCTAGCCCTTCAAATCCTGGCAGATGAAAAGCTACTTAAGGATAGGAGGAAACAATTGACTGCTGACTACTGAGATAACTTCAAAGGCCAAAAAAGGCCACAATGATGGAAGTGAAGCAATGCTGGGAACAATGTAGAGGGCAAGGAACCGGTAGAGATTTGCAATTGAATTCAATTGCAATGACTTGCAATTGATGGGCTTAACAATGTAAAAATGAAACTTACCATTTTGATGCATCATGGTGTAGGTGACCTTGTACAAGTATCTCTTCCTCTTTTACTGTTTCAAAAATTTATGACTACGTTATTCTAATTGTTGTCACTGTGCAGCATCTATATAGCAGATTGGCATAAAAGTTGGAAGATGTAATAGCAAGTTAACTCCAGCTTTCTTTGTGCAGCTGAGGTCCAGAGCGATGGATGGAATAACACATTCATAGATCTCCACAACTTAAATGAGGCAAAGGTCAACACTGATGTATAAAGTACCATTGCATTTGGAATCATATTGAAAAATAAATATATAAATTCTGCTGTTGAATGCTCTATTTAGTTTGGGTTCTGAAGAACAAAACTAAAAAAAACAAATACTGAACTTAAGTGATGCCTTAAGTTAGAATTAGTAGAGGTCCTTTAACTATTTTATTTATTTAGTCTTTTCTGTATAGTTCAGTCCTAAATCATATCTCTTTTTACATTGTGTGCTCAGTTTCCCGAAAAGAGCCTATATTTGATATTTCTGAATTTGACATATATTGTTGTAAAATTTACAATCCAGCTTCTTAAAATACTTCTCAATGTTCTTCCTGGGGTTCTTGAGTGGGGGGGGTAAACAAGAAGAAAAAGCAAAACACTCGAACAAGAAATCGCACCGGAAATTACATTAGTTTTCTACTTCCGGTTGAGACGTCTACGATACAACATCACATCATGTAAGCCACAGTTTTAAAAGAACATGCGTGTCTTTGTTTAGATTTTTAGCTAAGACGTGCATATCGGTAATTTACTGCACGTCACTAACAATTATTTCGCAATGTACTTAGTTAATGTAATCTATGAGTCAGCATGCACGAGTAACGTTAGCACGGTTTTAGCTTTGCTAACGTAATCGAAAGTTGCTAAACTCTGCAGATAGCATAGCATTGTGTACATAACTAAACTCCATGCTTGTTAACGTGCACACGCAGGTCTTTGATCGTTGAAACGTGTGTCCATTAGTAAAAGACCATGTATGACAACATTTTCTCATTAACTATATTATTTAAAGTTGAATCTGTCGAAAAAAAAAAAACTAATTACGT
>KV751324.1:649875-680320 GCA_001698575.1 Mola mola | reverse complement strand
TAACAGCCTCTATAGTTCCTGTTGCTGAACTGGAATCTGTGGAGTGTAGGATATTTTCTCTGATAAGCCTATTTTTATTATTGAAGAAGTTCATAAAATCATTACAGGTGAGGGCTCTAGGAATGCATGGTTCAATAGAATGATGGCTCTCAGTCAGCCTGGCTACAGTGCTGACAAGGATCCTGGGCTTATTCTTGTTTTCTTCTATCAACGCTGAAAAGTAGTCTTTTCTTGCTCGGCGAAGGGCCTTCCTGTATACTTTAAGGCTATCCTGCCAGGCCATGCGTGACTCTTCAAGTTTAGTGGAACGCCGTTTCTTTTCAAGTTTATGAGTTTCCTGTTTTAACTTGCGATTATTAAGATTTTACCATGGAGCTAGTCTCTTGACTGGTTTTGTTTTCTTTTTAACTGGGGCAATAGAATCGAGTGAAGCACGTAGAGAGCCGGCAGTGAAATCAGCAAGGTGATCAAGCTGGGAGGGGCTAAATTTAAGATATGACTCCTCTGTTATTTTGGGATATGGCACTGAAATTAATGCAGAGGGAATAATTTCTTTAAAATTTTCAACAGTGTCCTCAGATATGCATCTGCTATAATAACTAGTGACTCTTGGTTTATAGTTGATGAGCAGAAATTCAAATGATAAAAGCAGATTTTGCGGTGAGACTTTTAAGTGCTCAATTTCAATGCCATATATCAGAACAAGATCAAGGGTGTGATTAAAAGTGTGAGTTGATTCTTGTACACACTGACAGAAGCCGAATGAATCAGTGAACAGTGAAAGAAATGCCGTACCAAGGCTGTCGTTTTCAACGTCTACATGGATATTAAAGTCAACTACAATAATAACTTTATCTTTTTTGAGGACCAGAGCTGAGAGAAACTTTCAGAGAAAGTTTTTATGGTTGGATCGGAAATGCTAAGAATGAGATTTTCAAATGAACTAAATTTTTGTTTGGGCTTCGGGTTTATTAATAGGGCAGAATTGAAAATGGCTGCAACTCCTCCACCTCTGCCAGTGTCTCTGGGAACGTGTGTGTTAGTGTGACTGGGAGGAGTGTATTCATTAAGACTTACATACTCATCTTTGCACAGCCAAGTTTCAGTAAGGCACAATAAATCAATATTATTATCTGATATAAGCTCATTTATTAATAAACCTTTAGATGATAGGGATCTGATATTCAAGAGTCCACATTTAAGTGTCTTTACTTTGTAAACTGCCTCATTAGTGGTGTTAATTTTTATTAAGTTCCTATGTGAACTCTTATTTGATTTAGTGAATTTAGTGAATTTATGTGGACGGGGGACAGACACAGTCTCTATGGGGTTGTAGGTGGATGACTCTAAAGGAAGCGCAGAGAAGCGTGTAAGACTGCAACTCTGCTTCCTGGCCTCAACTCTGAATTCTCAATTTGGCTGACTAATAAATCTGGCCATATTTCTAGAAATGAGAGCAGCTCCATCCCAAGTAGGATGGATGCCGTCTCTCCTAAGTAGACCAGGTCTTCCCCAGAAAGTGTGCCAATTATCAATGAAACCCCCGTCGTTTGCTGGACACCACCTCGACAGCCAGCGGTTGAATGATGACATGCAACTAAACATGTCGTCACTGGTCAGATTAGGCAGGGGACCAGAGAAAACTACAGAGTCCGACACTGTTTTGGCAAAAGCACACACCGACTCAACATTAACTTTAGTGACTTCCGACTGGCTTAGTCGAACGTCATTACCGCCGACATGAATTGTAATCTTACTGTATTTACGTTTACTCTTTGCCAGCAGCTTTACATTTGATTCCACGTCGCCTGCTCTGGCCCCGGGAATACATTTGACTATGGCCGCTGGTGTATAAAATGTCACGTTTCGCAATATAGAGCTGCCAATTACTAGAGCTGGTTTCTCAGTGGGTGCGTCACTGAGTGGGGAGAATCTGTTCGAAACGTGAGCGGGTGGGTGGTGAACCGTGGCCTTCTGCTTAGAACGATGCTTCCTTCGAACAGTCCCCCAACCTCCCTGGTTTTCCGGCTGCTCGGGAGCTGCTTTCAGTCGACCCGCACCGGCTAATGGGGGCTGGTCAGTTAGCGAAGCTACTGGTTTGGTTTGCAAGGTGCGGATCGTAGCATCCAAATCACTAAGCCTCGCCTCCAATGCAGCAAATAAACTACACTTAATACACGTACCATTATAACTAAAAGAGACAGAGGAATAACTAAACATGTGACACACTGAGCAAGAGAGAAGAGGAGAGCGAGAAGGAGAAACCATCGTTGTGCGCCAGGTACACTACCTGAGTTGGTTATCGCGACACAGAACGGTTGTAAGACTAGCGATACAATTTACTAAAATGAGAGAGGGCTGAAGGTGGCTTAAGTACAAGGGTTTACTCTTTTAGTACACAGCAGTTAAACAATTAATGTAGTTAACCCCCCCCCAGATTGTTAGCAAGGCACAGCAAGACGACCAGACACGGACAACAGGAATACGCTCACCGCAGTGGCGCAGCTGCAGTGAGTCTTGTCAGACATGTCTTCAATAGTAATAAAAAATAGCTTGATAGTATGAAACCATTATTCTACTGAAACATACATTCCTATAGCCACACGAGTAATGATTTTATGATGATTTTCTAATAATAAGATTAAATTTACCAGAGAAAATATCCTTTACCTCACAGATTCCAGTTTGACAGTGGGTACCATAAAGGCAGTTACTGGTCCTGATATGGGTTTGGAGAACTTTTATCCAACTGACCTTCATGAGCTAATCATTGCAGTATTTTCATCTAAACGATGATTGATTTTGGGAAATAAAATTAAAATTTGATTTGAGCACGTTGGATAGATTATAAGCAATTGAACATGAAGGCACATAGCTTTGCCTTGGCTCATAAAAAGCCCTTTAAATCCCTTTATAGTGGATGCTATGAGTGACACACAGTCAGTCATTTGACAGACAAATCCCATGCTTGCTCCCTCACTGGATAAGTTATACATCATATAACTAAGTTAGAGATCAAAAAATGAGGAAAAAAAGGACAGGTCATTAAAATGATCTAATTATCGATATTGACCAATATGAACTTTCACTATTGTGATACACTTCTCAGCCATATCGCCCAGGCCTACATTTTTGTAAGTTACCATGTTACATGAACACTTAAGTGTTTTTTTCACTGAAATAAAGGTCTGACACTTGATCCTTTTCTGAACAGAATGCCAAAATCAAAGGAAGTTCTTTCTTCCACTTCTGGGAGTGACTCCGACAGGGAAGTAGAGACTAAGGTTTGTGCTTTAATACCGATACTTTGTTTGAATCTATCATTTTGATTAATTTATCCTTTTTGTTAGTAAAAAAAAAAATCTAATTTTCACATTTTTCATATCAGGTGAAATATGTAACAAATGCCTTTTTGAGAATAAAATGGCCAGTTTTATGGTGGGCTTTCACTGTTAACAGCCAATACAACTGTGCAATAATGTTCAATCAGCATCTTAATATCCTAGAAAAGGTTCAGATTTTCTTTAGAGATTTTTAACACTCTAACTTTTGAAAAATGTGAATCGTAACAAATGTGTTGGATCTATATTTTTTATGGATTGGCATCAAAGTAAAGGAATGAATGACAATCTTATCTAGAGGTCAGTCTTTCAATGAAGGCTAAAACTTTTCTGGCTAAATCAGCAGTCTTAAAGGTGAAAAACTGTTCTTTATTTAATGATTTAAAAACAGTAGCCCAAAGATCGGATTCATCTACAAGCTACCCATCTTAAGCACTTTTGAAACCTTATTTCATGTGGTCCTTGAAAGTCTTGTGTATTGGGCATTGTTTTGTTGTAATTTTTTTAAATTGGATATAGATAACATCAATTTGCCAAGGAAAAGGATGGAAATTAACAATAGGCTATAATCTTGCATAATTACACGGAAATGTGCTGAAAAGTGTTTCTATGTTTTGGACATGATGAAAGGTAATTGACATAAAAAATATTTGACTTATTGTTTTAGACAAAGAGAAAGAAGTTAAGTGCACCAGAGAAACCAACCAAGAAACCAAAGAGTGGAGAGAGTTCTAAGTCTGGTGGCTCTTCCAGGGCCGATAATGGTGACGATAACATGTTTCAGGTGGGTATCAGATATGATGTGGTTTCAGCTGCTTACAGTAACTGCTATTGCATCTATGCTGTACTTACTTACAATATACAATAAGTTTAGTGACCCCATCTTCTCAGTTGGTAGAATTTATATATAAAAAAAAAAAGTTAGATTTGTTTAGTTTAAAGGCGTAGTATACAGGATTTATCAGTTGGTGTTTGTAAAGAGACTATTCGAAGGTGGAACCTTATCCCCTGCCCAACAACACCAGAAGCACATGTTTGCACGCATTGTTTGAATGTAGTCCTTGTTGTGTTGTACACTACACTATTGTAAAAACATATATATTGCAGAAATGGCAATATTTTAACAAGCTAATTAGGCTAACTGTTAGCATTTACCTTTCCAACCGAGAACAGGCCAAATCCACGTCGCTCTTCATCCTCATTCATTCTGTCAGTGTTCGTAAGCGCCTGAAAGCCCACCCCAAATTCACTACACTAGATATTTAGCCTTGTTATAGGCCCAATTTAATTTTTTTCTATGCTGTTTCCACAGTTACGTTGGTCCTGATGCCTGCCTGGTCATAACCAGTTTAAGACATGCTGATGTTGTTTTTTTCTTTCTTTTTTTAGAAAAATCCTTCAAACTATACTTTTAAACATAGAATAGAAATTATTCTCTGTTATACAAAGTTCAGTTGGGGTATTATGTTTTACTTACTAACATATTTTTTACTGTTGAATACTTAATGATATGTGAATACTGTAAATTGACCATAAAATCTCAAATATGTTTGGGGAGAAACATGTATCCAATTGACAGTTTGCTTCTTACAGATTGGAAAGATGAGATATGTTAGTGTCAGGGACTTCAAAGGAAAAGTGCTGATTGACATCAGAGAATACTGGATGAATCAAGATGGGGAGATGAAACCTGGGAAAAAAGGTAATCACTCAGTAAACCCACCATATATTATAGGTAGGTTTTGATACATACCATACTGATGACTATCTAAAAATCCATAAAATCTGGTTCTACAATGTGTTCTTTATATTTTTATATCGGGTCATATTGACATAACATATAAGCTGAAAACAATATATCTGTGATAGGCGAATATCGGCCGATAATATTGGCCAATATGATATATCAGTTGGGCTGTAGTTTTAAATGTTTTGTAGCTCTGTTGCAAGTCAAAGTGTGATGCTCCATTTGCAATTTCTTGTAGGAATCTCCCTTAATCCTGAACAATGGAACCAACTGAAGGACCAGATTTCAGAAATCGATGATGCCATTAAGAGAACATAAACATTCCTTTAATGATGATAAATGAACATGCTGGCTAATCATTTTTGTAAAAAGACTGGGATTGTTTTCTAATGGACAGGGATGTAGAGGGGAATATGGTTGTATAGCTCTAGTATTGTCTCCATGATCTGGTTTTCTGTTTTGAATTTGTTTTTGAGCTGTTGTAGTAAAAGTACAGGTAGATGAGTTCTGTACTTTGTTGGTAATACAATGATATTTGTATTGAATAAACATAAATATATGAATAAAAATTAGTTAAAGAGTAATAACATTGAGTAATTTTGTAAATTCATGTTTACACTTTGAAGCAAAAATCTAAATTCTATTTTCAGATGAAAAGAAATCCTTCAAAACTCCAAATGTCAGAGTTCCAACTATATTTTTTCCTGAATACAAATAGGCTTGTTAACACCCATTCACACTTTTTTTTTGAGAACTTACCCCCCCCCCAAAATACTTAAACATTCATTACTGCAATAAGAACTGCATAAAACGACATAAAGCATCTCTGGAAAAATGTTATTTTTGTACTTTTATAGTTTTGAGTTTGTTTTTTGACTCCTGTTTTATCTGGTAAGGAGGGTAAGGTTCATACCGGATTGGTTGGGGCCCGGGTTAACAACAACCGCCACCCATGCTGTTGACAAACAAGGTACTGGGTGGAAATTGGACTACTGTTTGTCAAAAAACAAGAGGAGGGAAACGCGTTAGGAGACAGAGAGAGAAGAGGAAAGTCAAGAGTGTAAAATTGAAAGTAGGCACACTAAATGTTGGCACAATGACAGGCAAAGATAGAGAGCTGGCTGACATGTTGCAGACAATAAAGGTAGATATTTTGTGTGTGCAAGAGACCAGGTGGAAAGACAGCAAAGCTAGAAGCATTAGAGCCAGGTTCAAACTGTACTATCATGGTGTGGTATGGTGTGATCCTGAAGGAGGAGTATACAAAGAATGTAATAGAGGGGAAAAGAGTGTCAGACAGTGTCATCAGGGTGAAGCTGGAAATTGAAGATATGATGATGAATGTTGTCAGTGTGATGAGTTGCATGAAGTGGTAGAGAGTATTTGCAGGGAGGAGAGGGTTGTGATTGGAGTCCTCTTTAAGGGGCATGTTGGTTTAGGGAACATACAGTAGGTGATGAGGAGGTGATGGGCAGGTTTTGATGTCAAGGAAAGGAACCAGGAAGGACAGATGATGGTGGATTTTGCAAAAAGAATGGAAAGTGCTGGGATGAATACCTACTTCCAAAAGAAACAAGAACACAGGGTGACGTAAGAGCAGAGGCAGGAGCACACAGGTGAACTACTTTATGTGTAGACATTGCAAACTGAAAGAGATTGGAGACTGCAAGGTGGTGACAGGAGAGAGTGTAGCCAGACAGCATTGGGTGTTGTGTATTGGTTCTTGTGGTGAAGAAGAGGAAGAGAGCAAAGGCAGAGCAGAGGATCAAATAGTGGAAGCTGAGAAAGGCCGACTGCTGTAAGGACGCCAGGGGGAAGTTCAGACAGGCTCTGGGTGGTCGTGAAGAAGTGCGAGATTACTGGGTAACAGCAACAGTGGTCAGAGAGACAGGTAGGGAGGTGTCTGGTGTGTCATCTGGACAGAGGAAGGAAGATAAGGAGACTTGGTAGTGGAATGAGGAAGTACAGGAGAGTATTCAGGGGAAGAGGTTGGCAAAGAAGAAATGGGATATTGTGAGAATGGAAGAGAGTAGACAGGAGTACTACAGGGAGATGCAAAGTAAAAACAAGGCTTTTGTTGAGCTGTATGAGAAGTTGGACACTAAGGAAGGAGAAAGGTATCTGTATCAACTGGCGAGACAGGGATCGAGCTGGGAAGGATCTGCAGCTGGTTGTGGTGATAAAGAACTGGGATGGAAAATTACTAACAAGAAGATGGAAGGAGTACTTTGAGGACCTGGTGAATGAAGAAAATGAGAGGGAAAGAAGGGTGAAGGAGATGGAAACAAGAACAGGAAGTTGAAAAGAAGTAAAGATGAAATGAGAAAAGCTTTGAAGAGGACGAAGAATGGAAAGGCAGTTGGTCCTAATGATGTACTGGTAGAGGTGTATGGAAGTGTCTAGGAGAGAGACCAGGGAGTTTTTGATGAAACTGTTCAACATGATTTTGGACAGTGAGAAGATCCCTGAGAATTAGAAGAAAAGTGTGCTGGTGCCGATCTTTAAGAACAGGGGTGGTGTGCAGAGTTGTAGCAACTACAGAGGGATAAAGCTGACCAGCCACACAATGAAGATTTGGGAAAGAGAACCTGAAGTGATGCTAAGAGAAGTGATCATTTGTGAGCAGCAGTTTGGTTTCAGGCCAAGAAAGAGCACTACAGACACCGTGTTTGCTTTGAGAATGCTGATGGATAAGTATAGAGAGGGTCAGAAAGAGTTGCATTGTGACTTTGTGGATCTAGAGAAAGCCTATGACAGGGTGCCAAGGGAGCAATTGTGGTTCTGTATGAGACAGTCTGGAGTGGCAGAAAAATATGATAGACTTGTGCAGGTTATGTATTAGAGCAGTATGACAGTGGTGAGGTGCGCTGTAGGAGTGACAGATGACTTCAAGGTGGAGGTGGGACTGCACCAAGGATCGGCCCTGAGCTCCTTGTTTGCTATGGTGATGGACAAACTGACAGATGAGGTTAAGGAGGAATCTCCATGGACAATGATGTTTGCAGATGACATTGATCTGTAGAGAGAGCAGGGAGCAGATGGATGAAAACCTGGAAAGGGGGAGGTATGTGCTGGAAATGAGAGGAATAAAATTCAGTTGCAGCAAGACAGAATACATATGTGTGGATAAAAGGGAGGCAAGTGGAAAAGAGGTTACAGGGAGTAGAGGTGGAAACGGTACATGAGTTGAAGAACTTAGGGTCAACTGTTCAGAGCAATGGAGAGTGTGGTAAAGAGTTGAAAAAGAGAGTGCTGACAACGTGGAGTGGGCGGAGGTAAATGGGAGTGAGAAGGATGGACAGGATTAGGTATGAGCACATCAGAGGGACAGCAAAGGTTGGACGTTTTGGAGACAAAGTTAGAGAGGCCAGATTGAGATGGTTTGGACATGTGCAGAGGAGGGACAGCGAATGTATTGGTAGAAGGACGCTCAAGATGGAGCTACCATTCAGGAGGCAAGAGGAAGACCTAAGAGGAGATTCATGGATGTGGTGAGAGAGGACATTCAGATAGTTTTTGTGAGACAAGAAGATGCAGAGGACAGGGAGAGGTGGAGTATTTGCTGGGGCGACTCCTAGAAAAACCTAGGTAAATTGCAGAAATTGATGTGTACCGGCTCTGCCTGTAGCGTTTGCGTTTGGGTCCAAAACACCTGTCTTCCGTTTTCCTGGCATGGCACTTTACACAACATGGTCACACAACATTTTTATGGTTCCAACTGCAGACAGATGAACAAATACAGGTATTATCATTGAATTTATTAACCATTTATCTTGTCAGCTTTTTGTATTCCAAGATTAAATTGCAATATATTCCATTCGTAGTTGTCAGACAAGCCATCAGTTGAATCATAGCCTATCAACAAATGAAATTTAACTCTGATCGGAGATGTTACACAAATGAGCTCTCTCCAATGTGTAATGTATATATACTGTATATGTATATGTATATATACATATACATAACAGACATAACAATTATTTGATCCCCTACTAAATTTGTAAGTTTGCCTACTTTACCTACTACATTAGCGGACTCAAATTTTTATGGTTGTTTACTGATTATGGCAAATAGACAGAAATCAGTCCAAAATGCATAAAAAACACTCAATATAAAAGTTATAAAATGTTGTGCATTTTATTGAGAGAAATAAGTATTCAATCCCCAAGCAAAACATAATTTAGTACTTGGTAGAGAAACCCTTGTTGACATGCACAATGATGAGACATTTCTTATAGTTGGTCACCAGGTTTGCACACAACTCAGGAAGGATTTTGGCCCATTTCTCTTTACAGAAAGTCTCTAAATCCTTTAAGTTTATTGGCTGCTGCTTGGAAACTCAAAGCTTCAGCTCCCTCCACAAGTTTTCTAATGGGTTGATGTGTGGAGACTGACTAGGCTACTCCATGACCTTAATATGCTTCTTGTTGAGCCACTCCTTTGTTGCCCTGGTAGTATGTTTTGGGTCATTGTCATGCTGGAAGACCCACCCACGGCCCATCTTCAGTGTTCTTGCTGAGCAAAGGAGGTTTTCATTCAAGATTTTAACGTGCATGGCTCCGTTCATCGGCCCCTCAATGTGGTGAAGTCGCCCTGTACCCTTTGCACAAAAACAGCCCCAAAACATAATGTTTCCATGCTTCATGCTTGACTGTGGGAATGGTGTTCTTTGGGTCATATTCACATTTTTTCATCCTCCAAACATGGGGGGTTGAGTTGATGCCAAATAGCTCAACTTTGGTTTCATCTGACCACAGCACTTTCTCCCAAGCCTTCTCTGACATTTAGATGTTCACTGGCATACTTAAGGGGGGCCTGCATATGAACCTTCTTGAGCAGGTGGACCTTGCAGGCACTGCAAGATTTCAGTCCATTACTGCGGAGTGTGTTACTAACTGTTTTCTTAGTGACTGAGGTCCCAGTTGCCTTCAGACCATTAACAAGCTCCTGCCGTGTAGTTTTAGGCTGCTCCCTCACCTTTCTGATCATCATTTTCACTCCACGAGGCAAGATCTTGCATAGAGCTCCAGACTGAAGACAGTTGATGGTCATTTTGTGTGTCTTCCACTTTCGAATAACGGCAAAAATAGTTGTCACCTTCTCACCAAGCCTTTTTCTGATGGTTCTGTAACCCATTCCAGCCTTGTGCAGTTCTACAATCTTGTCCCTGACATCTTTTGACAATTCTTTGGTCTTGCCTATGGTGCTATAGAAATTGGAATGGAAGAAACTAATTCCTAGAGCAGGTGAACTTTAGTTAAGATCAGGAGTATTGGTAAGTGGTTGATTGTGCACATATATACTATATACAGTATGTATGTATGTGTATTTTGCATCAGCAAGGTCACTCTCAAAGGGAAATTAGCAAATAAACCGGACACTAAAGATGTGGTATTCAATCTCTTATAAAGAAATTTAAAGAATCAGGAGAGGTCATGGACATAAAAAGGACGGAAAGGCCAAGAAAAATGTAAAAATCTGATAAGTTTCTCAGTCTTCTTCCGGCCTCTCAAAGAAAAAACTATCAAGGAGCTGACACAGGATCTGGCAGCTTCATCAGGATGCCAATTTGACCCCCCTACAGTCTGAAGAAGCTTGAACAGAAGTGGTCTTGAATGTTGGAAGGGTAGCAGCCAAGAAATCACTTTTCTGGAAGGGGAACAAGATGAAAAGGCTAAGATATGCTAAAGCTCACAAAGATTGGAATGAAGAGCATTGGAAAAGGGTATTATGGAGTGATGAGTTAAAGTTGGAATTTTTCTGGTCCAATAGCAGACAATATGTTAGAAGAAGAGTTGGAGAGAGATGGAGGAATGAATGTTTGCGGCCTTCAGTGAAACACGGTGGAGGGTCTGTCCTGGTTTGGGGCTGCATTTCTGCCAGTGGTGTTGGCGATATTGTTCGAATTGATGACATCATGATACAAATGTATCGTATTATTAAAAAAAATGATCAAAACTGATAAACAAGGTGGTTAAATTCTGTGTCATTCTTCATGAATGTGACCTATATTTAGCTAGTGCTGTCTTGAAGTTTATTTTGCTTAACTTAACCTAATGTGAAATTATAGAGCCCTGATAAGTTTTTTTCTAACCAGCGTCGAACAGGGCACGATTGCACCATTCTACTTCATTTCTTGCAAGTATTACATAAATGTGGATGGATTATTGAGGACATTTATGGATGTTTGAGAGTGGCCGTTTTGCGCTGTTAAACTCCTCAAGCGTTCACACAAACATCCCAGCTGTGATGATCAGCATCATGATTTTGTTGAAATGTGGATGGTTTATCAATATGCACTGTATTACCATCAGCATTTGTTCATATTGAATTGTTATGTCTTTGGGATTAATTCTTTAGAGAAATCCGTCATCTTTGTCCCATGTTTTGATAAAAAGATTTAAACGTTAATTGGGCCCCAGAAGAATTTCTGATTTTTATGTGAGCCCTGGCATTTTAGAGTTTGGGAATGACTACAGTAGACTATATTATAGTTTTTTCTAATTATTGCTAGAATTTAACCTGGTTTTGGACAGAGTTTACCAACTGGCGGTACATGTGGAATTTTGCAGAATGTTTGAGGTCTCCATAACAGCATGTGTTTAGCATGTGTTTTGCATGTGCGGTCTGACTGATAATGCAGTATACGCTTGTGCCAACAGAGAGCACCAGAGCATCATCCATGAGAAGTATTAACAAGGATGGTAGAAAGGACAGTATTTGTCTGGTATCATGGAGTGGATACCTACAGTGAAACAAACGTAGTTTTGACTCAAAAACTGTAAAGATACTGTATAAAATGTATGTACAGTCTCCGTTTTTTATACATGGCCAATGAATTGCTGAAGGGACACTGTTTTCCAAAGTTTTCAGGTGTTTATGAAAGACAAATGAATATGTATAGATTTATATAAAAGGTATTAGGATGAAAAATAATGGAGTTATCCTTTAATCTTAAAAAAAAAAAAGAAAATTAAAAAACACCTTTGGAATAATGTACTCATATTAATTTTATTCAGACAGGAGAACCATTTTTATACCACCCTGTTACAAACAGTATGACATCATTTAAGAAGAGATACATGAGAGTTTTAATGTTTTTTGTCACTTTTATGTCAGAATCCAGATCAGCCTCAAAAAAGCAAAACTATTTCTTGATTCTAGGTAAAAGTCACATTGTGACAAGCTATTTGAACACTTTTCTGTTTACTGGCGCTCTGTCCTGACCCTGTAGGCACAAAAGAAGGAGCATTTGTTGACATTTCCCAGGCACTTGCTGTGGTATAGTCATATGTTGCCAACAAGCAGTAACCCCTAACAAAGCCAGGCTGAAACACATGCTCTTCACAACATCTCATAGCCACTGTTGACTCATGCCTGCTTGCCTGCCTGCTTGCACTGTCCATTCACTGCTCCGTATGCAATGTCTAATGGTCATTCAAGAGCTGAAAAAGTGCTGGAAGTTTGAGGCCTCCGATAAAAACGTTGACATTTATTCTGGCTTGTGAAAGTGAAGTAAGCATATAAAATCTCTATACTGCCCTAAATGTAGCCCTACAGTACTTCATAAATGATTGATGACTGCTTTGGGAGCAACACACAGGGTGTACTATCCTCTTACATTTTAGAGCATTATTTAGACAAAAGGTATTTGATATCTATTACTTTAAAGTTTGTGAGATGTGCATGTTTGTGAGAATTTATTCCGTCTGTCAGTTTTTTCTCAAACCCAACTCAAACTGTACTGTGCCATTCTGCACTTCTGTTATCCCTACTGAGCCTTATCCTCATTCCTTGCCTGTTTGTACCTCAAAAACAAATGGATAGAGCTTTATGAAGTCTTTGTTGTGTAAGTATGATTTAATTGACAAAACAGAGTAGGCCACCATGACTGTATATGCATGATGTGATAACTGCATTATTTAGTAGCTGGCAGTTTATTATGTTTTATACTCAGTGTTGCATTCAACACCCACACACACACTTAACATTACACTGTAGGTACTTCAGAACAAAAATATATACAGCAAAAACAGAACAGTGGTATTTGAGCAATTTCAGGTGGTTGGAGGATGTATACACTTTGTTTGTACACTCACAGTTGTTGTTTTTGTTACTGTTTTCTCAGTTTACAATAAACTTTCTTAAGAAGTAACTGTTTCTTAAAGAAGATCTAATTATCACAGAATAGTATTTATTGACTAATCTGACAGTGTATACCTACTGTATGTTGGGTCAAGAGGCTATGTTAACTGCCTTACTTAACCCCAGCTACCCCTTAAACATATTTAGGCTACGTACATGAGAGTCATTTTCAAATATACTGTAATGGCCAAAAAATTTCTCCTGCTGGTAGCCTGTCTTCTGGCCACATTATGGGCATTAAACAATGACAAATATGCCATTATTTTTTTTAATTTTGTTTCTTATATCGTCCATTGTGTCCGTGCCTCAGATTTCCACTTTTCCCCCATTATACTGTACTGTGTGCATGATGTTTACCAAACAACAGCTCATGCCATCAGTGCATGCTTGCTTGTTACATTGTCTTATTCAACACCAAGTCAAGTCAATAAAACGAAATGAAATGAAGTATGAGCCTATTTAAGGTTGTCACACTGCTGTCAGTCCGCCCACTCGATGTGCTCCTCTCTCCATGTATAAAGTCACCACTACAAAACCTTGAGAGTTCTCAACCTGCCTGCTCTCATCATCAGGACAGATCGAACACTGTTTTGTTCAGTCGGGATCATGTGGAGAAAAGCATTCAGCGGCCACCATCCTCCCTTTAGTGAGATGACAGCAGCAATGAAAACATGTGTTTTTCTGTGTCTCACAGAATTGCAGTCCTGACATCAGTGATTAAGATAGTGGCAGGGTGTGCGGGACTCTTGCCACTCACATGTGGGTGGGCTTAACCACTATCTCGAAATTAGACTATGAAGAACTCCTGAGAGCCCCTGTTTCATCACACTCAGGCACAGTTCTTCAAAAGTATCGAGGAGGATTCTTTAAAAGTGAGCTGACATTTCATCTAAAGGGGAAAGTTGAAGCCTAAATGTACAAGCACGCAAGAGAGAGAGAATGCAGTGCCCAGAGAGTTACAATCAACAACAGCAGAAAGACATGTGCCGCAAAGCACACACAGTGCCCCATCATATATAAAAAAAAACTTAACATAAAACTTCCTGTAGAAGCAATAACGCTGTACAAATCTTTATGTAGTACATCCTGCGTCACACTGTTAATCCCTCCTCACTGTGCTCTCTTACAACACAAGGATCAGAATATGTGTGCGCCCATGTTCATACTACTGACAGTTGGTGAAGTTTCATATGCTTTGGCAGCACAGCTCCCTAGTTCTAATGATTCGCCACATGGCTCTTGCTTTAAAATGATGCTTTAAATTACTGTGTAGTAACAGTCTGTTGGACCATCCCTTCCTTTTCCAATTGAAGATTTCCCATGAGACATAGATAGAAGATGAAGATGGCATGCATAGCACCGTTTCAACCAAATGGTCATCTGTGAAATTTTCATAGACCACCAAAAGATTTTCCCAAGTGCAGGGGGAATTTCTGACAGTGGAAATGTAAGGGGGGTACCATAATGCCACAGTGTGTACTCCTTAGAGTAATATAAGATCTCCTGCACAAGATCTCCAGTGTTATTCCCCTACATGACGGAGATGGAGGATGAGGAGGAGGACACTGTTGGAGAACCTGTGAATGTGAGCCTTGCAGCACCTCCAGGTGGACCTGTTTGCCACACCCACTGTCTGCTCTGGATCTTGCTCAGGAGGATCCCCCTGGGGTGGTTGTGTTTGCCCATTTATTTTCATATTTTATAGCCACAATGTTCTGATTTTTACAACTGCATGTAGACTACTTTTGTGGCAGACTAGTTTGGTTCAATGTCAATACTTTGTATTGACCAAAGATTATGCTGAAAATGATATTGCACAATTGTGTATTCTTATTCAAGAGCATTCCTCTATAAACAAATGGTGAAGAGCAGAACATTTGATTGTTTAAATAACTATTACAATTTAGGGTACAACAGAATAACATTTATGTCCTGTCCATGGTTTGCATATTCCACTTGTCACATGCTTTATGTGCTGTGGTTGTTGAGGTGCTGATAAACTTCAGCAAAGGATACACCTTTGCATACTCCCTAAAAACTCCTCTGGCAATCCTACTCTCTTCTCGCTCCTCTCTCTTCCAAATACATTTTAAGAATTGAGATGTTCTTTGGGATAGATATATGAGATTGATTTCTGGGCTACAGGCAAATGGCTATACAGTGGATATAATAAAACAGGTCATAGTTTGACGTGTCTTGTTAAAGGGGCTTGTCATGACATCTCAGAACAAAAATCTACTGCCCATTTGACCGTGAAATATGCTCATATGATTTATTCATCACCTACCTCTGACATCAGCACACTTTTTGGAATTTTTTTTTTTTTTTTTTTTTTTTTTTCAGTTTTGATTACACCAAAGAAACTTTCAAATTATAAGCACAGAGTACAGTGACAATTAAGAAGCACATTCTATAAATCTCATATCCAATCAAGTTTTGAATTTTTAATACCACTAAATATCAGATTGCAAGCAATGACATAAAACACAACACATCCATGAAGTAAACACATTAAACAATCATGTTGGCATGTTGTAGGATCAGGATGGAATGCATGTCTGGGGACCAGTTGAATAACGTTAATGAAACGCCATGTTGATTTATGGAAAATTTAACTGCTTTTAGTTATAGCAGCTCAAATCACCCTTACAAGAAATAGGGTGGAAACACAGGCTGGTCAAACTTTCTCTTTGTGAACACAGTTAATTGACATTCCTGTTGTCAAAGTAACAAGTCAAGAGGAAACTGCTAAGGTAGTAAGAATAATAGACTGTTTCCTTAGTAACCACTTGTGTGGAAGCAGCTGTAGGCAATTCTTGTCAAAGGCCATGTGACAACTCTCTTCAAACTGTTTATGGGCAGACTATCTCTACACTTAGACTGAGTGGCTCCATAAGTTTGATGTGTTTATTTATATGTGTTGACTCACAAACTTTAATGTACATGTTATTTCCTTATGAGGTGAAGGACTTTGATCTGTGTGTTTTAGAGAGACAGAGAGAGATGTCTCTTTTATATCATTTTCCGTAAATCACCTGTATAAACTTTTAGAAAGGTTGTCACTATTCACACGCAAACAGGACATTTCTGTCTTAAAACATCATAGTAGAATTGATGGAGCAAAGGGACAGTCCAGCTGATTGTAATGCAACAATTATGAATTTGAATCGGCCTAAAAATAGGAAAATACAGACAGGGCACGGCTGAATTTATGTGCTCTCATTATTTGGCAGGCAAAGAGCTTATTTTGTCTGGTGGCACTGCTTTATATTCAACAATGAAGCTGTGAGATGAAGCCAACTTTTTTCTAATTGTGGACACTAACAGGTAATCAATGGAATCTAGGTACTGGTTCAGTGGCTTAAAGTGAAAGCCTCTACATCAAATGGACATGGACTGTATTGTAACACCTTTGTTTCACTACACAGCTGTGCTAGCATTTGAAAATACTATGAGGTCTTGAAAGGGAAGATTGGCTGTGTAGATTTCCCAGAATATTGCTCTCATTCACATTTGACATCATGCAGAAAATGTTCCAACACTTCAGTGAAAGAATGTGCAAGGGATTAGAGCGAGAAGTCTAAAAATAGGTCAGTTGAAAAAGTGAATTAAGATTAATCCCAAACATATTCTTGCGTAAAGCAGGATCTGATTTTTTCATTTTCCCTTTTAATTCAAGAAGGGAAAGGTTTATAAATTTAGTTAATCTTATAATCTCATAACACCGTCAATTTAGAACTTTGCATGTAATCAAATTAAAACTAAAACCAAAATTAGCATATCCACAGGTTATACAAGTCAAAGAATTTGGACTTCTTGGCAATGTAGAGGTTGCCAGCATTAACTGGTTTGTTGTACGCAAAGTGGCAGATGAGTCAGCATGGCTCTAAACAAAAGTGAAGGTCTGAGGCCTTATGTTCCTTCATGGAAACGTTCTTCATGTCCTTGAAAAGTACAACAGTGTGTTTGAGACTATGGTGCCAGATTAAGAAGCAAGATGGTTAGGTGCAAATTGACTAACTGCAACTGAGAAATGTAGCCAAAGGACCAATTAGTATACTGATTACAGCCACAACAATATAGTTCATAATGAAAAATAAAATCCATTAATTACGTGTGTGTTCATTACATTGAACCAAGGTTAATGTTCCAGTCCTTTGAAGGAAAACATATTTTTCATGTGATTCTGTCCTTGAAGGATTAACCAGAATGGAAAATTTGTAATACCTGTGAAGAATACTGTCTTTTGTGTGGTCCTGATGTCAAAGGGTGGAGGCAAACCAGCGCTCCCTGTGTTCCCTATAGAACTAATGGCACTAACAGACTTTGGGAATCCTGTTGACTGAAGGGTTGACCTTGTGTCATTGCCATGAATAGACATTCTTGCAGAACACATAGGCAAGCAAAGCAGCAGCTTAATATCTGTAATGCCTCCAGGGAGCAACCAAGAGAAGAAAGAGATAGAACAAAGACGCAGTTGCTTTTATTGGTGGCTCTCCCAAACTACATTGAACAATGGTAGCTGGTAGCTTTATCCATTGTTTGGGTAGGCACCAAAGTGTGAACAGCTGGATGGTTAGGGGAGACAGAGCCAATGCCTTTTATTGCTCTTTTTTTCTTTTTTTAAGTGCCGATAACCTTCAAGACTTAATTGTCATAGGCTATTTTAAGAAAAGTTTGAAAATTATTGATTGTTCAGAATGCTCAATAATGACTACACTTTGTTTAATTCAAATACACTATTATACACTACTATTTCACTCTCTTTCTGACTCCATCACCAGCAGCCACTGCACACTACAACAAGGAACATCAAGTGCTACAGCATTATTGGCTTGTTTTTTCATAATGACCCTTTTTGCTTTACTCCCAAGTAAAACAAAGTATTGTGTCACTCAACATAAAGTTTAATATAAAAGTGAATGTGTTCATGTGTGGAACCGTGGTGTATCGGTTAGCACTGCCGCCTCACAGCAAGAAGGTCCTGAGGTTGATTCTTGGGTCAGGGCTTTTCTGTGCAGAGTTTGTATGTTGTCTGTGTAAGTTCTCCCGGGTACTCTGGCCTTCTCCCACAGCCCAAAAAAATAAATACAATTATATTTTTATTATTTATATATAAGTGTTATATATTCCATAAGCCGTTCTGTGATGTTTGAAAATACACAATTGACCACATGAGATGCAAAATTGGATTACTTTAAATCAAATTATTAATAAAAATATCTATGAGTGATTCTGTTCCAAATATTTTGTTCCCTTTAAAGACAATTCCTCTATATTTTGAAGTCATAATGTAATGTAATACAACTCAACAAGACCACTGAAATTACACTGACAGTGATGTGTCTGTGTTTTCCTGTTCTTCAAGAAGTCACACCCACTTCTCTGAAGCTCCATGCGCTGTCATCACCTGATGGTGTCAGTAGCACAAGGAGCTTGGAGGTGATAGTTAAACAATAACCTCATATTAGGGTTAGAAAAAAATCCCCAAAAACGTGAATATGTGGGCGGACAGACATTATTGTGACCTTGCTGCACAACATCTACAGTCACAAGTTAACATGGTACCAGATGATCAAAATGGAAATGCATACAGTCTCTTTATCATTTAATATGACCATGTGATAATATTAAAATTTAAGTGTTAAAAATTATTCTACAACCTACGATGTCTATTTATCTGACAAGAACACCATTTAATAATTGTATAATTTTTAGCTGTTTACTATTTGTTGAATAATCAGCATTTTTAAGGGTTTCTTTCTTTTTAGTCACTTCTCATTCTCATTCTCATTCACTCAAATTTTATAAATATATGTACAATAAATTTTCTCATTTTAAAACCCATAAATGTAAGAATTGATCTCCAAACTATATGTAATCAGTTCACTGCGACAAAGTTGGCATAATTACATTTTATGATATGTTGTCAAAAATATGATGAAATCACTAATAAAAACTATAAGAACCTAGGAAACAGTTATAATAAATGGCATAGTGTCTGGAACAAGTTTGTCAATGAGGTCCATACAGCTCGTTCAACAGTTCAGAAATCAGTGCATTTTAAAGTAATTTGTAGTGCAGCGTCGCCGGTGTTGTCAGTGTTGTCAGTGTCGTTGCATATAAATAAACAGTGGTAAGAACTTAATCTGTAACAACAAAACAATATATCTATAACGTTGCCAATAACCAAATTTACTCTCTGCTAACCGGATTTCTTTAAACTGGTCATGGTTTACTGTTGTAGTGGGAGTGTTAATGGCACATACTGTCCAGATCAAGTCCATTAAAAATCCTGGGTTTTCATGGCTCTCATGATAGCTGCATAAGAAAGTTCATCTTGTATATACCAAAAATTTTACACAGTTAACAGTCCTTGAGAGTTAAGGCCTGTTTTGATCAACTGTTGCTATCCTGGCTGGATAAGTTTACTCTGCCAAACATAGTGAGTTTCCCTGAGTTATCCATGTGGGTTTTGCTCGTGAGTGCATGTTGGCTAGGCTATTGCTCATTGGTCCGGCCGGGCTCAGCTTGAGGAGCAATTTGGGGCTTGGGCAGTCGCAAAGGCAAAAAACTGTGTGTGGTCATAGTTCAGTGAGGCCATGGAGCAAGACTTTCAGTGGGCGCCAGAGAAATTTCGGGCAAACCGACAGATGGCTCAAGAGAGGAAAGTCGCACCATTTCCACAGTGTCTACAGAGTGGATTGGAGATGCTTACGTCAACCAAGTGTATAGTCGGCCAGTGTAAGGAATACTTTGAAGATCTCCTCACCACTGGCACGTATTTTGTGGAGGAAGCAGAGCCGGAGGACTCACAGGTGGGCTCCCTCATCACTTGGGTCAAGGTCAATGAGGTTGTTTTACAACTTCATAGCAGTGGAGCCCCAGGGGCAGATGAGATTCATCCTAAGTTCCTCAAGGCTCTGGATGTAGTAGGGCTGTCCCCAGACTCTCCAGAAAAACGTTCAGGGCTAGAAAGGTGGAGAGAGTGCAAACTCAGAGTAGAAGCAGGAGGCTCAGCTGCATCTTCTGAACCCTTAGGATCTATTGGAGAAGCAGATGGTTGCTGCAGTTGATCAATGATGAGATTTAATTTTTCCATCAATGTTGCGCACGTCGATTCACTGCGTATTACTGCTTCTAACATTTCCTGGCGAACAATCGCCAGTTGCTCCTCTAGTCAGTGGAGACGTGCACCTTGCGCCTTCAGGGCTGAGCGAACTGGCTCTGACTGCTGGATCCATTTCTGGCCAGATTGTACTATCAGGAATCAGGTCTGTGGGATCCAATAATGCAGAGATACACAGGGAGCTTTCTAAATCGGTAGTCGTTTTAATAATGAAGGTCAAAACCAGGAATTCAAATTATGCAAAGGTACAGATAAGGATAAGGCAAACTCGGTAATCGAAACACGGAATACAGATCGGACACAAGGAGACTTACAAGAAATAAATGCTGGAATGCTCACTAGGTAGACAAGACAATCTGGCACAGGAGGAAGGGAACACGGGGGTTAAGTACACGAGGGAGAGGTAGACAATTGCACACAGGTGAGACACATTAGGGAGAGGGAGTAATCGAACACACATGAGGGACAACACTTGACAGGACATGGGGAATAAAACGCAAGCAAAACTTCAATATAAGACCGGAAACACTGATTGACCCTAACAACAGACACATGACAATAGCAGACCCTGACAAATACTAATGTTAGCTTTTAACAAAACTCTTTTAACAACCCGGTGGGTTTACATTAGCTCTCAACCCAACCAGCCAAGGCAGCTGATGTCGACATAAAGCTGGGGTCTGCTCCAAGTTTCTTCATTCTAAAAGGCAGTTTTTTCCTCACCTCTATAGCCAAAGCGTAGCTCTTTGGGGAATGTTTGGTCTCTTTATCTAGACCAGTCATTCCAAGTTAGTTTTTTGGTCACCTTACAGGTTTGCAGAATTTCTTCCATTGTCTTTTATGCATCATTTATATCTGCAGTAAATCTTTGAGCCACATGAGGTATTATATCTGTACCACACATTTCCCATGACAGTAATCAAGAGATTACACAGCAGCCACAAGAAATGGATGCTTGGTTCATGCAAAAGAAATGCCACCTAGAAACCAGAGTGCTGCTAATGTGCAGCCAAACTACAGCTTCTGAGAATGAACATTAGCTGTCCACTGTTTGGTTAATAAAATACTAAGGCCAGCTAAAGACCAGACTGGAGGTGATGTCAACCAAACTACTGTCGGTTAGGGAAACCAGAATTAGGATGAATGTGTCTAACATCAAAATGCACTTATTTTTTCTGATTTCTAAAGTACAAACATACAAACTACAAATCAGTCTTAAAGTCTCACGTCAGAAAATATCATTTGAAGTATTTCACTGATTGTTTCCTGAAAACAGTATTGCATGCAGAAAGAAAATAAGACAGCCAGAAGGCATGTATGGGACTAATGACAAAGGAAGTATAAAGCAAAGAAGGAAGGAAGTAATTTCTTCCCAAGCTGAGAGGGAATACATTCCACTGCAAATTGTCAACTTGGCCATGTCGAGTGTGAGAATTCTATCTGATAAAAGGTGTTTGACGTCATCAAAGTCAACAGATGATGGCCAGATGGATAATGTCCAAATGGACATCATAGACTCTCTGATAAGGACAATGGGGAAATGAGCTTTCTTTGTTGAGGCAAATGCTGAGTGGTTCCCTCTGTGATGTTTACAACATTGATATGAATCAAACCTTAGCCATCACTCCAAACATCCCGCCTGGATGCCTCTGTTCCCTAGTCTCACATGCAACTGCATCATGTCAAGTCAGTTTGATCTTTCCATGCAAAATTTGTACTTCATAGTAGTAGTTCAAATTCTGAAATTACCACTCTGATCACAAAGAAATACATACGTTACCTTAAATTCATTTAGACTTTGTTAAGATATGTCATTTAATCATTTGATGGTGCCTGAGGCAGGTTGCAGTCCTAGTTAATCCAGTACCGTTGTTCTTGTATATTCTTGACATTGGTACTAAAGAAAAAGCAACAGGCTATAAGGTCTAAAAAGAATTGTGCATGCAGTCTTCAATAGGAAATTGAGGAATACTGTCAATACTGTCCATACATGATTCCAGGTACTTTGTTATTTTAAATTACTAATCCTGAAAATCTCTCTGTGATGTCATCTGGGTTATCTCAGCCCGGGATGAGAGACTATAACATGAAACCTGCATTAC
Source organism: Mola mola (assembly GCA_001698575.1). Lineage (NCBI taxonomy): Eukaryota > Metazoa > Chordata > Actinopteri > Tetraodontiformes > Molidae > Mola > Mola mola. The sequence goes on along the minus strand of KV751324.1, from coordinate 657,856 downwards.
AAACTCGTAGGTGTAGGAATTTACAAGACAGGGAGGGTCTAATTTAATGTTATTGATTGCATCATGGGTACAGTATAGTCCTGTGTATTCCGAACTTTATCCATAGAATCATGTTAACATATCTTGGCTTCTGCTTCTTAGATTTTGTTCATTTTTTTTTTCTAAAAAAATCACTCTCCTACAAGTTCCCCAGCTTTAGAGCAATACAAGACTACACAACTAAAAAAAACCCCAATAAAAGCAGCATTTGAAACTCCAATTGAACATCTTATTCTTAATAAAACACTGATAAAGTCCTGACATAATGTAATTCCAATATTGGGGTATTTTGATCTTAGTTATGATTTAGTCATGGACTGGATTTAAATCAATATGTTATGTAATTTAGTACCTCAAAATGAACTTGTTAAAGAAGACTTGTTTGTAGCTTGCTGACAGGATTAAACACATACTTATGATTGACAAACAATTGCATTATCCTACTTTAATTCATACATTATTAATAATTGTCCCATAAAGGTTATTGTGTTAAGATAACACTTCAGATAAATGAGGTCTTGTATTAAAGCTGCTTCCAATCTCCCTCCTTAAGGTTGGAATTTTGGAAACAGAGGTTACCTGAACATTTTTTAAAAATGTGTGACTTACCTCTTTACCTTTAAATGTACAACTTTTTTTCTTTTTTCAATTCTGGTAATGTTGTAATCAGGATTATAGCAATTAGGAACCTTTCTCAAACTGCTGTCCCGAACCGGCACTTAACGATGCAGTATCTAACCACATGAAGCAAGGTCACAGCTGTAGATTGTTTAAGGGTGGGTATAAATAAACAAGATAATTGTAGGATACACTCACTACAGGAATTGTCCATCACCACAGATACTAATAGACGCCTTGCTCCTGTTCCTGTCAGCTCCTGAGCCCAGCTATTGTGCAATATTTTATATTTTTTTCCTCCTGCAAACAAACATGAATGTGACACTTTCTAAAATGTAAATAGAAAAAGAATTTGATGGTTTGCAAAACTCCATATTTAATTGAAAATTACCAAAATTGAACAAAGTAAGTGCATTTGGGCTTTAGAATTCACAGGTTGATGTTGTTTATCTCAATAAAACAAAAGGAATGTATGCACAAAAATGCTTTAAAAATGAGGAAAAAAAAAAATGCATTTTGTCTTTACTTACTCATTAATCCTTATTAATCCTAATGCTGATTTCCTCACAGGCTGTAGGTTTTTAGTTTTACACCTACTTCTGGCTTCCATAAAAACAGTATGTTCATTTATTTATTTTTTTTTATGACAGTGAACAGTGCTCTTTGGGTAAAAGTTGGCACTGAAATATCTAACAAAATACAGAAATGGTCAGAGAGGCCTACATCTTTGACAACAATCCTTGAAATATCAACACCCTTGGTTAAAACCAAATCTAGTGTGTGTCCTTGACTATTTGTGGGCCGTGACACATGCTGCACAAAAATTTAACATTTCAAATATTTCACACAAATCCCAGAAATTCTGTTTGGGGATTATTAATATAATTATTATAACATATGTTATATGTTAAAATCACCTGTTATAACAACATATTTTAAATCTCTTAGGATAGCAGAAAGGGGCTCTGTTTATCTGTGAAATTTGCAGGTGATTTTGGAGGTCTGTACATTTTTAAGATCAGTATCTTTGGTTTGATTAAAGCATTAACACCTACACCTCCTCCCTCAGAATGAGAAACATTCAAAATATTCAATTTTGGAGGGGCTAATTCAATGAGAAATGGTGTACTGTTACTATCATATAGCCATGTTTCAGTTAAAAGCATAAACTCAAGATTATGAGAAGCGTTTATAATATTGACCAAAATTGGCCTGCCACTAATAGACTGAATATTTAATAAAGCAATATTTGTGGAATCAGTGGTTGGGCCATGAGCAAACTGGATCATTGGTCCATAAAACAAATTATTAATAGCAAACAACTAAATTAATATAGCTCTTGTTGAATGTCTATAGTTGCCTTATAGTGGCAGACAAAGTTAACATCTAATTAAATACTCTTCCATGTCAGTGGGGGGATGAGATAATGACCATGCCACTTCCGGACAATAGAATTAGTGATGCATGCAACAAGTGACAGCAGGGACAAGAGTTAACAACAATGACCTTCATCCTAACCCAGATAAAGAACCCAGAAAATTGGAGGTCAAAAGAAAGAAAAAATGGTGAGCTTGAGGAAATAATACTAAAGTTATCCGTTATTTGGGTTTTCTTTCACTGGAGATCCTGCTGTGCTGACTCTGTTATGTTTAGTACAGTATTTGTGGAAAAGCTATAGTGCCATCATTTGTGTGGTCACTAGGACAATTTAGTGTGACAAGGCTATTAAAATGCAGTCAAAGTCAAAACATTAGAAATAAGCATGACTTGACATAGTTGTCTTATGCACTCTGTCAGCAACAAAAAGTAGCGAAATTTGTTTTATAGCTTTACAATTACGGAGTAAAAAATGTCCTTTGAATCAAAAGGTGGTGGGGGAGCTGGGGAAAAGAAGATAGGAGGTAGGAAGGTTTACTGGTGAGGGGTCAATTTGGTCCCAGCAGTGATCAGTAAACTCCAAAAGGATCAAGGAGGGGAGGAGGGGAAGACTAGGTTTGACTAGGGAGGAGGAAAAACTAGGTGAAGATGGGGGTGAGGGGAAGCTGGAAAGGGTCAGTCCTCATTTGTATCAGTTGGTATGTTGGGTTGAGAGTCTGAATCCAGATGGCCCTCGTGGTTTAAAGTCAAGCCTTTGTGGTTGCAGACATGAAGTGTTGTGTCACTGTGTTTTTTGGCTCCTCTTGTCTCTTGCCCTTGGCAAAGAGTACAGATAAAAGATGTAGGGCATGAAATAAGTTTGAGATAAACAGTGTCTGAGTTGTTATCTTCCCTACAAAGATGTCTGTGGTCCCACAAAAAATTAAATGGAAGCATAAGAAAGTGCATTTTCAGTGGGCTAGTTGACAGCCACATGGTTCAGTGCCATTAATCTGCTAAATCTCTCCAGCCATCTTCTTGTTGAGTAATTTGCTTTCCCCTTTGGCTAGCATGCCTGAGGCTTGCCTACTATAGAGCAAAACTGTAAAACCTACAGTTTTTACTCATTTAACACTAGAGAGCATCTTTAGACTTTCTCTCACAAATGATCTATCAGATTTTTTAAATATCAATAATTGAGGCCACGGTAAATCTGATAGATTAATGTCATGCTTAATGTCAGAATTGTTTCTGAAAAAAAAAACCAAACACATTTTGGCAGTATTTTAATTCATATAAATACTTGAGTGAAAGAGATGTCGAGCATCTTTACACATCAATTTCTCTTACATAGAGCAATCAGTCTTTTTAAAAGTTAATTACAGACATCTCTATGTTGTGTACACATTCTCAGAATATTATCTTCATAAATGATTCTTTTTTTTTTACACTCGTTCAAAAAATATGCCTTTACATAATTGTTTAAGTGACGAAGTGAAGCAGCTGGCTTGTCACTCCACAGCTCAGTGAGATCAGGACCAGTCTTTTGGTTTGTGATGCAGTGATAGCTTTGTTCAGTAGTATGAAGGGGGGTATTGACTTTTTTCTTTAAAAGATTCCTGAACCTTTCTGAACCTTGCAGTGTGTATTTTCCTACTACAAGAAGCCACTACCATTAGGGAATACAGTTTTCAAGAAGAGATGTACTTAATCTGCAGCAATATTTAGGTGGGTAGTACATGTCAAAGTGAAATCTACAGGTGACAGGACTTAAGGTTTCCCAGCAGAGCATTATCGAAATCCATTATCCATTATCAAACTGTCTCCACTGTCTTGCCTTTTCCCATAGTGCATCCTGGTGCCACTTTTCCATCCACATGAGGTAAAAGAAAACATGATTCAGACGAGGCCACCTTCTTCCATTTGTCTGTGGTCCTGATATGATTGTCACATCCACTGGCATATTCAACAGTGTAAATGTGTCAGCATTCACTGTGTAGGCACTCTGACTAGCCCCATAATCATCAACTACAATGTGTGACACATTTCTATCAGAACCAGCATTTATCTTTTCAGTCTGTCTGGCAATAAATGCTTGCAACACATGGCCAAATATACATCTGTATATCTACATAATTAGTTATGTTAATATAACCTCACCCACCCTACCACTTCAACTCATACACACACTTTCCAACAAAAAAATCTTTAATTGATTGTGATACCCTGAACTGTTTAAATTTCTGTTCATTTCTCAATCTAATTATTGTATTATATATTGTATATTGTATTTTCTTGTTTGAATATGCAGTATATGTACATAGTATGTACACACTGAGTGTGTTTGCAAAAATGGTTATTTTTGTGCTTCTATGTGTTTGCATGTATAAATATATGTATATGAAGATGCTTCGGTGTGATTTAAGGAAAAAAAAAAATTATTATATGAAGAAAACAAACAAATATTGTTTAATAAATCACTGTAAATTCAATATTAAGGAAAAAAATGTTATAAATAACAGAATCTTTTAAATTAAGTTTAAACTCCCCAATAAGTTATTATTCTACCAGATACCAAAATGTGTTATAGTAATAATAGACAACGCTTTATTTAGCTTTTTAATTAAAAGAAATCTTTAAATACTACAAGAATAATGTAACCCAAGAGACAAAGAGTGACTATTAAAGGTCACTAATGCAGAGTAAAATGTTTTTCATGCAGTCACAATTTTTTTATGGAAAGCATCACACATTGCCATTGTAACACAGAAATGTAACTATTTGTCATGAATGTCACAATAACTTATGATTTCAACTCCTTATTCTTATTGTAATAAAAAATACTTAATAAAGAGTTTATAATTTGGAACTTATGTCTTTGGTGATATCGTTTATTAACACATGTCCCTAATAATCCGTTAATAAAAACATCAAGTGCTTAGCAAAACAATTCGCACAATGCTCATTAAGATGATCAACATCTGATACATCTCTCTGTATTTTGCAGCAGAGGAGAGTTTTTAACCCCATGCTGGTGGTGACTTTTCCATGCCACTCATTGGTCATGGTGGTAAGGATGGGGGAGGCAAACATAGCAACAGAGTAGGCTGTGGTCATGTGCCTTTGGGCTGTAGCATATGCATCAATGACAGAGCCTATGGCTTGAATAGCACATCAACCATACTTGCGCATTTAGGCTTGCTGTACTACAGGTATTAAAAAACAATGTGTGAAATACTGAATCTTACTCTCTTGGTTTGTCAAATACTGAAGGCTGGTAGCTTGGGCAAACTACCAATCTAAATGGTCAGTTATTGACAACCAGGGAAACCCTTAACATCAGATTTGACAACATGGGAATGAGACTCAACAATCAACTACTTTACATATTATGCCTAATAAAGCGTGCTTGCTTGCTTGCTGTATTTTAAAGTAATGCCAGAATTATGCAGGTGGCAACTGAATTTATGAAATAAACTTCGGAATTGAAAAATAAATAATATGTATGATGTAGTGGGGTGGTCTGAAAGTGTCAGGGACATGTACATAAAAGATGATATGTGACCAAGTATTTTTCATTTTAGGAGTAATGTGCTTAGTTAGTAATTAAGAAGATGTTGAATCTCAGCAACTTTACAGTCAACTGACAACCTTAAAATATCAGTAGCTTAATAAAGTAAGTAGTAGCTTATAGCCTATAGTTATAGATCTAATCAATATTCCTTTTTAGTCATTCGGCTCTATTATTTCATTAAATTTTGCTCTGGCATTCATCCCCCTTAAATTAGAGATTCAATTTGTCCTGTCAACCAGATATTCAAATTGGACCTCTCTCACCCTCCTAGTGCATACTGATGTAGTGCTAGACACACCACCTGTTCTGAAGAATTCACATTCATAGTAACCACCATCTGAACATTAAAAAGTTAAACATCTCCCTTAAAACGACAAAAGAATATTATGGCCAAGACAGTACATAAACCAATACAATCATATGTGATATTATGGAGGAAAATCCAAATAAGTGGTGCTGTGTGACTGTTCTTCACGTCCTGAGTTACTATAAGTCAAAACAAAGCATAAAAACAAAAACTGTCATTTTTTCTCATTTTTATCAGCATGGCTCCACTGCCAACCTTTGCAAAGTCTTTGGTCACATCCAGGTGAGCGATTCTCTGTAAAGGGAGTGCTGCTGTCGATCATGCTGAGAGGTTTGATCTGATGGAGTCCTCTCGTAACTGTCGGTGCTTCCCAGTATCGCACTCTTCACTATGTGTGCGACGCTCAATGGTAATCCTGTAGTTTTTTCTGCATAAGAATAAATCAAATTAAGGAAAATGTTAAATAAGCTGCATTTATAGAGGGCGTGTCATCTTGACCACTTAAAATTCTTTCTACTAAAAGTCAGTACAGCAGAATCTTAAGTGAAAGTCAGTCCGTTAGTCACTTACACATACATTCGTAAACTGGTGAAAGTGATTATCTTGCAGGGTGTCACCTGGTCATCAGAAGCAGTAAACTTTTACAATTGTGCTCCTGATGAGATGACATTAGAAGCAATTTGTCCTGTAGTGTCTTGATCAAGTACCCTTGTCAGTTACAGGGGCTGGAGTCTGCATCTTGACCTCCCAATCACTGGACAAATTTGCATAACTTTGATAGAGAAATTGTTGACTAACCAACAAGAGCTGGAGAATGAGTTGGTAAGATGGCCAGCTCTGCATCAGCAGAGAGCCCAGAGTGCACCAGCTGCAAAGGATGTGAATGTTCTTAATCAAAATGTGCAAAATACTTTGAACAAAAACTATTCCACTTCTGAAAGGGCAGCTTCCTCTTCCTTCCCTTCCACAACATTTTCACATTCATCGCTTGCCCAGCCAGGCATTGCATTCCATTTTTCTCAGGATTCTGATACATACATCAGACATCAGGCTTTTATATATATCCTATGTAAGTGAAACCGCGTATCCGCTGCCTCGCAGCTGCTCGACTACAAATGGAATGGTTACGTACCTCATTTCTTTCATTTTCTTGTAGCGTTAGTATGTCCCTATGTGAGGAAAACATTTGACTACTGTACAGCAATCCAATGTCTTCACATCCCTCTGTCCCTCTGAAGACAAGTCCTCTTGAAGGAGAGCAGGAGGATGACATAAAGTGTGTTAGTTTAGACCGCCGATCATGGACAGCTTCGCCAGGTCGGCCATTTCACTTCTGGCCCCCCTTGCACAAAACTATCACTGTCCGCCTGGCAGGACCATATGCCATAGAGCCATATCTAACTTTATTAGAGGGGATACTCCTCGCTTGAATAAGCAATTCCTGAACCATTTCGAATGTGAATTAAGTCAATGTTTCATGTTGACAGAGTGGATTGAATCACTTGGAAACCCGCATCACTGCATGTGACTTTGTACATCACTCATGGATGGGTTTACGTCAGCTTATACTTGTTTTTCTTTATTAAGAAAACATTTGATGGGACTGACAATGGACAACAAGATATGAAATGCTGGACTGGGTAAGCAAGAAATGTGAAAGCATTGTGGAGGAGTGGGAAGATCATGCTGCTCTTTCAGAGGTGGAATTGTGTTTATTCAAAGTATTGTGCACATTCTGTTTAACAATGGCTAACACAGACTTGTTTGTCTGACCGACTTGCGCTTAGGTACAGTCAAGGGCCATTCAGCAAACTGCCGTAACAAGCAATGTTTGTTGCTTTTTTTAAAAAGTGGCGAATTGTGGCAGTCCTGGCTTGCCACACACTCTCCCTTTCACTGTTGTACAGCTGCAATTTCCCTCATCCTTGCCTTTCAGGTTAAAAAAAAGATGGCGCAACGGCAACAATTTCTCTTCTGAATTACATGATGTATTTATTTGAAGTTGCAGTCAAAACTCTCTCTAGGGGGCATGTGGCAGGAAGGCTTTTGGTCTATTGATGAACCTGCCAAATTAGGCAACTAAGATA
>KV751324.1:632011-649830 GCA_001698575.1 Mola mola | reverse complement strand
TCAAAAAGGTGTGCGTCATCCGCCTCCAAATAATGCTAGAATATTTTGTTCTATAGAATGTAAAACATTTAATGTAAAACATTTTGTGTAAAACACATTTGTTTGACGGATTGTTATTTAAATTTCTCTTTTAGGTATATGAAATAAAAAAGGATTGTGTTAATTGGTTAATATGGATAATAACATCAGATATCGATCGCAGGCCCCCTGAATCGAATCGCAGCAGACTCCGCAGCAGACAGCTTGCGGAAGTTTTACTTCAGCATAAAAAAATATCTAAAAAAAATCTTTACCAGCTTGGGGAGAAGTTTAAAGGTCATGGGGAGGGACACCAGTAATTCTTATACTATAAGCACTCTACTTTCAGACCTCAGATTTGCCAACGAGGGGCTTGGATGTATGACAGCAGCTTCCTGGTCTTATATACGCTCATGATCACAGGTTGTCTGGTAGGTGGTGCTACATTGTAATTCATACGAATGTTCAGAGGCCAATTACCTTATCATGACTCATATTATACAGTTCATTCTCTTTTAACATCAAAAATCATGTCAGATCATTATTAAATATATTACCAATGTATTACCAATTATTAAAAGGAATAAACAAGCCTTTAAATGGGATGACAGCAGGGCAGCTGAGCCAGATAATGCTTTTATAGGCAGCTTTCCAATTTGACAATATTAGTATAAGAGCATGAGTATCAACTATTATTACCTAAAAAAGTAGAATGTAATAAGCATTGCAGCTCCCAGAACACCACCCACTATGACGCCAGTCAGAGCTGAAACTCCTAGTCCACCTGTTTTGGAAACAGAGTTTTTGATGAAAACATGAACTGTATCATAAATAAGAATAATAGATTGTAGTGTAAATAATACAGTATAAACATTCCGAATTTCATAGGCCCCAGTGAACAGAATTGTTTATTTACATGATTGGTCCGGAATCTCTGCATGTTGTTTAAATCTTTCTTTCAGAGTGAAATGGTCAGAGCTGAAGGCAGGCAGCAACTGAAAAGTTCCATTTGTACCAAAATAGTTGGCCACCACCTGTAGATTAGTATACCATATTATCATACAGGTATATTTACACAGGCATGTTTTCCATCTTCTACTTGCTAGCACCTTAGGGATAGCTCATCATAATGATGGAATTTTACTTATTCTTACCTCATATGTTCCTGCCTTAACATTGGTCATTGTCATCAAAGAGAAGTCTCCATTTCTGTCACCATTGACATCTATGGATACCTGGCCAGCGATTCCTGTAAATCATCAGGATAACATAGAGAACATAATTTAGGAGTCTTCTTTTGGTAGTTGGTGGTACGCCCTGACAGATTGCCCTAACTCTAACAGATAATACATAAATACATACATTTATTGGCCAAACTTGTAAAGGCTTACTTCTAGAGCCTCCATTACTTCTCTGTTTAGTGACATTTAGTCAAGTTTATGTACAAAACCTACATGGTTGGATTTAGGAAATGACTGTTGACAGGATGCAACTCAACACTGCACTCCACCCTTCTTGGCAATTCCTTGCTTCGTTATGTCGTGCTAAACCATCTTTTGGAGTTGTTGGAGTCAGTGGAATCACTTCAAATCTTTGTGCATCTCTGCTTGATGCTAAAAGGTAAACCTTTTCCTTCTGGATGTCCCAAGAGGGGCCATGGCCATCATAAATTCATGCACTGGTTGCTGTGGTGTTTGATCCAGCAGGGAAGTTACAAGATATTGTGGTTACTTCAAGGTCCACTGCACCAAATCAAAACTTGGTCCGCCCTTTTCTGCATATAGTCTAGAGTACGTCTGTTCATACCTGTCGTAGGTTGTTCATGGGTTAAACTAGACCCAATTTAATCCATCTGTATATAAGTAATAGCGACAAAGATAAATGTATGTAATGCAAGCCAAAACTAAAATATACCGATCAGGGGCTCTGGATGGTAGGCTTGCAATCTTAACATTTAACTTTTAGCCTGACTCATAGCTGATTACAGTGATTGAAGCCTTACAGTCAGTATTTTACTTAACTTACCTATACACTTTATGGTAGACTAAAGCAACATTATTGTGACTACAGCTTAGATCTATGCAAGAACATCAACACAACTAATAATAGCAATTATCTTTCCATGATATTGTGTCAAGAGTCCTTACCCTACAATTGATATTTCTTTAAGATTTAAATGGATTTATGAAATGTAGTTCAAAGTTTTGAAAATCCCTCTCTGTAAATGTGTACAACCTCCTCCTCTGCTTCTGTAGATGTTGCAGCCTCCTGACCACTAAAATTATCAGATTATGGCATCTCAGAAGTTAAAAGTTGAGAGTGCCTTCAGCTTTCAAAGTGTGTGTGCATTTTGGTTATACATAAGTTTTGTCAAGCTAGAGTAAAATTTTTAGGAAACACAACAAACATGTAGTATCAGTTAATATGCCACCATATGGCATATGGCAGCCAAAATATGTGAACTATAGGCAACTACTGTACACTGGATCATACGAACACTAAGCTTTACCTACATCAACAGAGTCATTACTCCTTTTTATTCACACATCAGTAATTGAAACGTTTTGATTTGAATGGGAACATTTAACTGCTAACTCTTAAAGCAACATCAAAAATGCTGACCACAAACCTGCCTGTGTCTTCTTTAGAGTGACCACACCATTCTAGGAACATTGGCACTTGTTACTGATTTAGTGTAAGTAGTGTGTTTTACCTTCAAAAGTTCTATTCCACATGTGTGATGTAATCTCTGTTCCATTCTTCTTACTGTATCCATTTTTCATGGCTTCGTGCAAGGCGATGGCATATAGCAACATGGCATCATGGAATCCTTCCACAAACATGTTGACCTGAAATGCAACAAAAAGAGGAAACAATTGATGGATTCTTTTGTTGGCATTTCACAAACTGACATTTTACATCACTGGTACAGTATGTTGAAACCATTTTGTCTCCCTTACATTTTTCTCTCATGCATACATGCCACACACAGCCTGCTCTAGGTGCCCTGTTCCCCACCCACAAGGTCCATAAGAGTATGTCGGCGTCACACATTAATGAGAGCAGCTGTGCTGTGACGTCCATTATATTGACATTAAAAATTAAAGATTGCAATGAAAGTTTTCATCAGTGAAGAAAACAAAGAGTTTGAAGGTCATTACACAAGTTGTCCCCAGCTGGACAAGTGGAGGCCCGACTCCTCACTTGTGGAGGATGTGTGGATGTAAATTACGAAAGTGAAGGTGGATCTACCCCTTTTGCGGGTAGGTGCATTTTCTCATGCAACCTGGCTTCTGTCTGCTATGTCTATTTCACAGGGTGGGGCTGCACATGCCGCTATTATAGTGTATGCATGGTCATTTCCTCTTGTCATGATGGTGAGGCACTTCCTGCAGGGGTTTATGGGACAGGGGCCAGTCGTGTGTACCTTGTTAACTAAATGGAGATGTCTTAGGTGCTTAAGGCCTTTGTGTCCTATGAGGCTCTGGAGGGCTCCTCTCTGTGTGATTTGTCACTCAAGACAGCTATGCTGCTTGCTCTGACTTCAGCAAAGAGGGTGGGTACCATGCAATGGCTAGAGAGGCAGTACTGTATCTATTCCCAGCTGGTTCTGTTAGAATGTTATATCTATGTCTACCATCAGAACGTGATGTTCTTGTACTTCTTGCTACAGTAAATGGAGGTTAGGACATCTGATAGCAGTTTGATTGCCTTATATATGCTCATATTTAAGTAGGCTACCCTGTAGCCTGGGCTATGTTCATGCAAAGTGAGTGAATACATTATCATGATTGAAATAGATACCCATAGCCTAACAAAAACAATGGTTAGAATGCATAAGCTGTAGCTGTTGTCATATTTGAAAGACAGACAGACAGAGATTCCATTCTTTGCAGTTAGGTAGGTATCTGCAAATACTCTATCGGTCATAGAGATCCGTAAGAAGTGTTAAAGGCTAAGAAAATAATTGAGAATGAGAGAGATAGAAAATACATACACTTCCACAGTCATCGCATTCATGAAACCCAGCTTTTCTGGTGGAAGTTTTCATTTCCATGGAGAAGTCTTCAAACTCGGGCTTTACTGTCCTGAGCAGTGTCACAGTGTTCAGTGAAGCATAGGCTTGCTTTGCATCATTGTCATATTTATCTCCTCTCTTCCATGAGCCATCACCTGAAATTTAATTTAAGAAGTACAAAAATGCAAGGTAACCTTCAGTTCATAGTCATAATCGAAAATGTACAGTTAACTGTACATTATAAATTAACTTGTCAATTGAATTTTCATCTTTCTCATCAGTCTACAATTCCTATACTAGGATCAAACCACTCAGACACCAGATGACAGATCATGTATTGCAACTACACTTATCCAAAATGACATGATGTATTTATTTGGATTGATTATATTCATTATGTAATATAATCAGCCAAAACATTTTAACCACTGGCATGTGAGGTTTATGACATTGATTGTAAGGGTTACAATGGCACCTGTCAGGGTCAAGGCTGCTTTAATGCTTGCGTGGGCTGAAACCCCAGGGCCTACAAAGATCGCAGGCCTATCATGAGTCAATATAAACACCAAGTTTTGTTATATTTTGTATTTTCTGTCCATCAGTTCTCATATTCACGTTAGCGGCTGCTGATTGATCCAATTGACCCACGAGACCACCATGACACAACTGCCTATTGGAATGAAGAGGAATAGTTTTGGCATGTGATGTAGACAAAAAGAAATTTGAGAGTGGTGATCATAAAAGAAAACAATTGGAGAGAAAGAGCTTCGTAATAAGAAATTATTAAATAGATTCAAAAGCTTACAGGTTTCATTAAACCTGTAAATTAGAGTCAAGCTTGTCAACGAGTGATGGTGAAGTGATAACGGCAATCATGGTGCCACCTATGGCCCCTGGGCCTTGGAGCAAAGTAAGTCTGGTTCTACGGAATAAGAAATACCACAGTGACTTGGAAGAGAACTTGTCGGAGAAAGTAGCACATTGCAGGGAGTTTGCGCAGAATTAGAAGGTAAGTAGCAAGTCGTCAGTGGAGTTACGGAAAGTAATAATAATAAGAAAACTCCATATAGCATTTTCCAACACAGTCATACCAATTCCTCACTATGCCAGTGACAAATACGAGCAAAGAACATTTCTCTTCTTGACTGGCTTTGGTGAAAAATGGACTGCAATCAAGCACGCAGCAGGACCACGGCAATAACCTCACAGTGATGTTCATTGAGTATGACTTTGAGATGTTTCATTTTAAGGACATAATCAAGGCTTCTTCTACCAAGAAGACCAGACAAAAGAACTTCTTAAGGCTAAGAAAGTAATCTATTTATTGCTTTTTAGTAGCCTGTGCAGAAATGAAATTGTGGTAAATGTGAATTTTTTTTTAATGAGGAATACTAAAATGCTGTAACCTAGATTTATGTTGTACTGTTAATCTACTGGAAATTTAGGCCATGTGTTGCTGTCCATTGTGCTGAATCATGTGTGTGTATGTGTGTCCCTAAGGCGAAGGGAGAAGCTTTTACTTAAATTTGTTGTTTATATGCCGTTATTATTAATGGTTTTACAGACAGGAACTTTTGGCAATATGGAGTGGACTCAAACCTTCATGCATCTTGGTTTTATAATCTCGTAGTCTACTCTTTCGTTTTATAATTCTGAAACAGTTTTACTTATGAAAATGTGTATGTGGTAGTCACTTATACTAAAGTGATTTGGCCATCTTTTAAGATAAATATAGAAGGACAAGTCACCAGTGTATCGCCTGAGAGATGCTAATAAGTTTTGCACTTTGGATAAACATAACTATTACAAACTTTTATTTTGATTTTGCTACTTCATTAGGAGAGGGGCCAACAAAACCTGTGAGCCCCAGGGCATGTAGGATGTATCATGCAGCAAGTGAGCATTTTGTCCTCAAAGACGATGTGTTGGAAACAGAAAAATGGGAATATGTATGGAATTGAGCAACTTTGAAATGGGCCAAATTGTAATGGCTTGACTACTGGGTTGGTTCAGTCCATGCAGCAACGTGTCAGAGCTGTTTTGGTAGAAAAAGTGGGGACCTACACATTGTAAACAGGGTGGTTATAATGTTATGGCGGACTGATGTAGAGAATAATCTATGAAAACTAAATATAACAATTATATATTTATGCTGTAGAAAATAAAATTGAAAGTAATATATTGACTTTACCATATGAAGAGGCATTGAAGAGATCAACATTAAAGAACATATAACTGCCATTGGTCATCTGTCGTCTGTGAGCAGCCAACATGACCTCTCGTATTCTGTCTGCTCCCATGCACATGATGACCACTGCAGAAAAATGAGAATGCAATTAGCAATTAGCACATTGCTTCTTCATCTTCAGATGTTAAAACAGACCTTGAAAAAGCTGTTAGTTATTACCCTTTCTATATTTTTGTGCACAAATAATCCAACTAGAAGCAAAACATTATTCAAAAGTTTATGGAGCACTAAATTAAACCAGTTTAAACATAGTGATAGTAACTACAATAAACACACTATCTAGGAATCACACTCATTACAGGGCAGTACTCTACCACCTACCTGAAATTACTCAATCAATCAAATATCACTGTTAGGACCAGCAGGATCAGGATCCAGATCAGCTTTGGATCTTTCCCCCAACAGTAATATTTGTTTCATTGTGTTAAAATCATGTTTGGACACTGATCTGGATCTAGATTCAGGATCCAGTTCATCACCAAATCATCATCACCAAAAAGTAATCACTTTGTCCTTGTGTTAAACTGAAGGAACACAACAAATTTTATCCAATTTGGGTCACATATTTTGTGCTATTTTGGTAACTGACAGGTGCTATGGGACTCTTCGACCAGAAGGTTCATAAATAGATATATTCGTCCAGCATTTTTTGCATGGCATTGTTTTTTTTTTCAGGAATATCACAATGAAATTTAGCACAATGTTTATCAGACCTTAGTAAACATTCAACACTCTACGTTTGTCATCTTAATTTGCTGCCAGTTATTTTGTGATGGAGTTACAGGGAGATAATTGGACAGAACGGATGGTCCTGATGGAGATACTAAAACAGGAATATACTCTTTTTTGGCTTCTGATGAGGCTTTACCATGCGTGTAAATATATTATGATATGCACATATGCATGGATGTTTCTTTGATTAGAAGGCACCAGTCTGGGACTGGTTTTCCATTGTATGCCACTCTGATTGGAGCCTGCCGCTGGAAGAGATACCTGCCCTATTCAAAGTGATACAGGAAAAGTTAACCAGCTGAATGATTCTATACAAAATTCTTGTTTCATCTTCATTTGCTTATCTAAGTCCGGCTGGCGGGGACTCCAGACATTCCTCTCCTTGGTCACGTGCATCAAATCCTCCAGAAGGATACCAAGGTGTTCCCAATCCAGAGACGATGTAATCTCTCCAGCGTGTCATGGTTCTGCCCCAGAGAGTATATAGCATAAACCTTTTGGAATGACAGATGTGTGCAGGACTTTTGCACATTAATCTTCTTGTGTAAATTGCATGTTCTATCAAAATGTACATTGTCTATGTGATTACATCAGCTGGTTGAAGACTACAGAATGAGAATGGAACTGTCAAGCAAAAATAAATAAGAGGTTAACATTATTTTAGATATTTTCTTTTGGAGTATTTTATTAAATTTTTCGTACAGAATGCAAACTTCATAACTACACATGAGCATCACAAATAAAGCTCACTAGCCAATACGAAGATTCCAAAAGTAAATGACGGACCGTTTTTTTTGTCTAGGTCTGTTCCACATGTGTACTTAATTTCATACATGTCAGTGAAACTGCAGTATTCTGAGGGGTAGCAGTTTAAGGGCCAAGCAATTTAGCTAACCCCCTGTCATCATCTTTAAAGAATGTCATTTTTCACAACAACTGATGCATGTGCAAAGTGATTTTTTTGTGTAGATTAAAGCTGACGAAAATGTAATTCTGTAGTGAGAAGACAGAGAAAGAAAGAAGTAAGAAAGAAAGAAAAAAAACAAACAATCCAAATGATTTCAGCTGGTCCTTGCACCACCTTTGGTGCTTGGCCACTAAAGCTTCAGTCTGTAAGTTTGAGAGGAGAGTGGACTCACACTGCAGACTGGAAAAAGCTGCACTCTCGCTTTGCCTCCAAGCCCGTCCCTGCAGGAATATCTGCCATTAACACAATTAGGTATCAGTCTACTCTTTTAAATGTCCCTTTTATTTTTAACTCTTCAAATGTTGGGTGAGTTATTTTTTAGTTTGTTTCACAAATTTTCTTTGTGGTATATGTCCAGGAAGGGACAGTTTCATTGCTGGTAGTCGGTTATCCACCATTACCATACATTACCAAAGCAGGTGGGCTGTTGACTGCTCATTCAAAGAAATGATTGACGCTTGTCAGACACTCTGATTTGTTTTCCTGTGAGAAGTGACTTGTTTCTACAAATTAAAATATGAAGATAGGAGCAGCAAAACCAACAAGAGGAGGACTTTTATTACAGATTACCTGTCCCATAAATAACCGTCAGGAAAAAGATCAAGCAGACAATTACTCAATCAAATAAAAAGGGACATTCTTTATGTCATTTTTAAAAGGTTGCCAGATTTTATAAACAACATTTATTTTGTTTTTAATTAGTATGGTATTGACTCATTTCTGAGAGCCACAATTTGAAATTGGGATATCTGAGTTCCAATTCATTGCAATACATTTTTTGGCAATGACCGGCAGAATTTGGGGTACCTCTTAAACTTAAATTTAAGATTTAATATTGAGAGGCAAATCTCAAAGGCAAATCTGAAGTTCAATTGGGATGTAATTTCATGCATTGTGTTACATCACATACCCCTACCAAAAAACTTGTAGTTCACTACATAGGCAAGGAGACGGAAAAAAGTGCCCTCAACCAGATGACATCCAAGGTCAAAGGATTGGATGTTTGTGCTTAATTATATACAGCTTGGAAGAAGTAAATAGCTCTGATGTAAAAAGTTGACCTGGATTTTCAGTTTACTTTGTATGTAGTATGTAATACAATTTCTACTGGGGTCCTTTTATATCTTGACCTAAATCTCTCTCCCACCATGTCCTACATCTGGTTTGGAAATTGACAAGGAAGGTGACAGGGATTCATGAATTAGAGAGGTTTAGGTGGGAGTGTATTCAGACATGCATGTAAACTGTGCTGGAACTCTAGGTAGCATTCGCATGCACACACATATGCACACACACCAAAGTTACCCACTACACATTATGTATTTACTGAACTCCTGAATGTGGATGGTCAATGTTTAAAATTCCCTGTTACGGACAGAGAGGGAAGAGAAGTTACAGCACTAATAGTCTCCATAGCTGGAATTCTTCCTTTATGTGCTTCCAGATCTTTGGACCATAGAGCAGTACAGTGAAACACTGCCAAATACTGTTTGTTACCAGTGAAAAAAGTCCACTGCTGCAGCTATTCTCTCTTGGAGCTCTATTTCTTGTAAACTATCATTTTTATTATCGAAAGTAATGTACTGAGTAAAGTTATGTGTGCCAAAAAATAACACATGTAAATATGAATCTTTAGTTTTCTTAGCCCCTCAGTGATTAAAACAACAACAACAAACAAGTAGGTACACAAACAAGGGCTGCGATTGAAAACACTGTAACCTCAGCATCCCTGTTTATAAGGAAGATTCAGAGTCTTGCTGGAACATTCCTCACAACTCTGTCACTTAAACACACCTCCTGAAAAATCCCTTGAGTCAGTGGGACAAACTTTACCTCAGTCCTGCCAGCACTATAGCACCCTTTAATTACACTGGGCTCTACACACACACTAGTGGCCCTGTGTATACTCTGCAAGCCATTCCATGGGCCAGCACTTGCAGCCAGCAATATTTCAAAACTTCTGTTTTTTCCTTTTTGCTAGGATACTGATGGTAGTTACAAATTAAGTGAGGAATGGGGCAGCACATGGTGCACAAACTGAGTGGTCACAGTGTATTTCAAGTCGTCTGTGTAGACCACAAACTTGTGAAGTTAGAACATTTGCAAATAGGGGACTGTTGTTCAAATTTTAATGTCATTATTGCTAAAACAAGGATGCATGTTGTTGGATCTGCCTGTCAGAAAGGGGGACAGGAAAAGAATAAAGAGTGAAAAAGAAGTGATTCTTTCAAACGATACAATAGGGCAGAGCCAAGCTACCCAAGTATTGCCCTAGACAATACTGCTGATTACCAAAATGACAGAAGGAGTCGGTCTGATTGATAAGCTGACTACTGATTTTATATCTTTTTAACAGTTTTGTCTCTACCATTTTAAATTTGACTATAAGACATTTGTGGATGTACAGTAAAAGCAAGCCATCGCATTACTACTATGAAGATGAAGTGGAGTTCTCTCCAGAAACAAATATTTCATACAGGTTCGGGAGCGAAATACATGTCCCAGGAACATTAGCGTCAGAAATGAACAAATCATAGCAGAGATGCTTTATTTACATGGTGTAATATACATATATATAATTATAGATAATTGATGAGGATATTTTTACAAGTGAATCATGAGACACTGGTAAATGCGTCGTTCCAATTGAAAATATCTGTATTATTCTAAAATTTAAAAAATACACATGAAATATGAAATTCTGTCCCTTTAAATGTGTCATTTAAAACATCCCAGTCAAACACTCCTGAAAATAATTTCCTTAAGTATGATTACTCACTAACATTTGTAGCAACATGAATATAGCAGTGTACTCAGAAAATCCACTTCGAATGGCTGAGCTTGCAGTGTGGAACTTTACATATAAATGAACATTTGTCTTTGCCAAAAAAGCCTATCATCTCCTGATAAATTTCATTTTAAATCTGGGGTTTGTGGAGGAGGGGCAGCTCTAAGTATGTCAGAAGTGTTTGTGTAATTACTCTCACTGCCCCGGACGATGAGTTATGCAGTGCAGGTTTACCACAGCGAATACTTGTCATGCACAATGATTTTTACCCATAAACTACTAGTAGTTAAGGTTGCTTAAGTTTAAACAAAAATAATATCACCTTCTTTATGACAAAACTGGATTTTCCATAAGATGGAATTGTTGTTGTGCGACCATTGTCCAGTTGTTGCCATGTTGCTGATCTCAGCCACAGGTCTACAGTACTTATAATGCAATTACAAGTGTACAGCCTCAGGCACTATGTTTGCCAGGCCTGCTGGACAGCCAATGATAATGTACCAATAACCATATTTCATAACGTTGGTTTTTGGTCCAGGATTAAAAAAAAAGAAACAGATGGTGCTGATGACATTTACTGATGTCCAGAAATATAAAGAAATCTCAATAGATACTCACAATCCTAATATAAATCACAATATACTGATATAATTCTAAGCATACTATAAATTAGGGGTGTAAATTACCAATTACATCATAATACAATATGATAATGATTCTTTAAACAATAATCCATTATTTTCTGATATCACAAAGTCTGGTGCAATGCGACTTTGATTGAATTTGATTCAAGGACCTGTGATCAATGTGAGATGATATTTTGTACCTATTTCAAAAATCAGTTATATTTCAACTTTAAAAAAATAATTTTGTTATAAATTGGCAATTTTATTGCTGAAATGTTTCAGACAATTAAATGACAAACTTTTTCACAAATGTAAAAGCTATTTTACAATCAACAGAGCACAGTATTAAACTTGCAACTGTCTGCTTGTGGGCAGATATTTTTTTTGGGGGGGGGGGATTACAGCAGTTTTGCAGATTTCACAATCTCTGTAGTGGCATAATATAATAACCATCTAACAACATAATAACTCTTGTTAACCTAGACAGTATCTTAGTTGTGGAAAGTGGGGCTGATTTTTCTTTTTTACCAGCAAACCACATCAAAATACCTTGAGGCACTATAAAAATTACAAAACTAACAACAAAAATCCCTAAATTTTCTATATTTTAACCATACAAGAGGCCAGAAGTTTTGCATTTTCTTCTAACACCATAATGATATAAACATTTAGCCTTCTGTCAACTTTCAGTGGCTCACTCACATAGTCATCTGTACTTTGGTTGAGAGTCTGCAGATGCCCAGTGGAATGAAGAGGTTCTGGAATACTTCATAGGCTTTCAGAGTGCACATGCAGAGACAATGTCACCCTGAATTACAATTCCAACATCAGCAAGAGTCACATCACCTCCCACATGGATAAAGTTGGTTTTTGTTTGAGCGAATTAGTGTTCAGTATTGGAACAAGTTTCGGAGCTTTGTCCTAATGTCCGCTATCATTTACTGTTTTCATCATGCAAGCACATTTTCTAATGTTGTGATTTTCAGAATATCATGCCCATGACAAAAACTGTGTAGTTTAGAGTGGATGATTTCTGCAGGCTATGGTGGTTGGTGTTTGACAGGGATAATTCATCAGTAGAATAAGTGTGATAGATTAAGTAAGAAAAATACACAAAAACACCAGAGAAACAAGAGACTCCATTACAAAGGATTTTTAGAGGCAGCTTAATACGGACAAGTAAAAAGCAAGTTTTCTCTCTGGCCACCTTAAGAGACACAGGAGTTCTACAGCTCATAGAGAGTGGTAGAGTATAATCACCTGCAGAGTAATGTAAACAGAATTCAAGGTTACATAGTAATATTTGAATACTGTTAATGTGGTTCTCCCAGATGTAACAATTCAGGCATGATAAAAGCAGACGGACCTGAATGCAGCAAGGTTAAGGTTTGGTAATATTAGCCAGCATGTCCTACAACTACACAAGCAGGCCAAAATTGCTAAATTGCTAATTGTTAATTGCTAATTGTCTTGTATTACAAACATATGATTGTAGCTACTCAAATTAAAAACACAACAACATTGTGCATGAGTGAAAACAAATGTGGACTTTCCAAAAGTGCCAAAGTGAACTCTGGAAAACTTTGTGAGTAAACAAAGGTTCAAGAGTAAAGTGACCGCACACTTGCTGTCTAAAATTTCTTAAATTCCTTTTAGATGTAGGAAGTATCTGAAGTCTAGTTCACAAGACAATTTTTTTTAACAAGTAGATTCCCTTTATGTCTAAAATCCTTGAGAAAGTGGTAGCAAATCAGTTATGTAGTTTTCTACAGACTAATAACTTATTTGAAGTTTTCCAGTCAGGTCTTCGAAGGCATCATAGGCCATAGTCTGCACTAGTCGAAGCTACAAACGACCTTTTAATTGCATCAGAAGGGGGAGACTTCTATCTGTACTTGTTCTGTTGGATCTTGGTCCTAATGGAGAGATTAGAAAACTTAAATGGCATTAATGGAGTGGCATTAAATTGGTTTAAGTCTTATTTATCTGACAGAACTCAATTTGTACATGTTAACAATGAATCTTCTATGTACACTAAAGTTAGCTATGGAGTTCCATAAGGATCAGTATTAGGGCCAATTCTTTTCATTTTATATATGCTTCCTCTAGGTAACAGTATCAGAAAACATGTTATTAATTTTCACTGCTATGCAGATGACACCCAGCTATATTTATCCTTCAAACCTAACGAAACCAAGAGACTAGCTAAATTTCAGGCCTGTCTTAAAGATATAAAAATGTGGATGACCTGCAATTTTTTGCTGCTCAATTCAGATAAAACTGATATTATTGTCCTTTGTCCTACACACCTCAGAAATAAATTATTGAATGACATAGTAACTCTGGACGACATCTCCGTAACCTCTAATACCACTGTAAGAAATCTTGGAGTTGTCTTTGATCAGGATCTATCCTTTGACTCCCACATAAACAAATCTCTACATCTGCTTTTTTTTGTTTACGTAACATTGCAAAAATCAGATACTTTCTGTCTCAAAACTATGCAGAAAAATTGGTCCATGCCTTTGTCACTTCCAGGCTTGACTACTGCAACTCCTTATTGTCAGGCTGTACTACCAAGTCACTAAAGACCTTCCAGCTGACTCAAAATTCTGATGCTAGTGTACTCACTGGAAGGCGAAAAAGAGATCATATCTCACCTGTTTTAGCTTCTCTGCATTGGCTTCCAGTGAAATCCAGAATAGAGTTTAAAGTTTTCCACCTCACCTACAAAGTTCAAAATGGTCAGGCACCTTTGTATCTTAAAGAACTTAGAACCCTGCGCTCCCCAAATGCAGGCTTACTCGTAGTTCCTAGGATCTCTTAAAGTAATCTGGGAGGCAGAGCCTTCAGCTACCAGGCACCTATTCTTTGGAAATAGCTCCAGGCTTAAGTCCATGGGGCAGACACCCTCTCTGTTTTTAAGAGTAGGCTTAAAACCTTCCTTTTTAATATAGCTTATAGTTAGGGCTGGCACAGGCCATCCCATTGTTATGCTGCTATAGGTCTAGACTGCTGGGGGATTTCCCATGATACACTGAGCCCCTCTATTTCTCTATCTCGCTCTTTCAATACTTATCTACTCTCTACTCTGTCATGTCCCAGTATTTGTGTTACTAACTTCAGCCCAGGAAGTTTTTCCCCGGATTCCCTCTGCCTTATTGTCTTTTAGCCACCTGGTGACTTGGGCGTGACGGTTCTGGTAGTGACCTGCTATCCGGTGGAGACGTGTCCTTGTGTCTGGGATCATGATCAACTTCACCTATCCTACCCAGCAAAAGACAGAGTGGCCCGGAATCCGGACCTGGATTCCCGACCTGATCACCGTCTGGTTCCTGGACTCTGCTCTTTAATATAAAGCTTCTGGACTCAGTTCTCATGTTTTCATATCCATAGACTGTAATGTCTGTCATATTGTTGTGCTCTGTATTCGTGACAATAATTGCATGTCCACCCATCCCTGGGAGAGGGATCCCTCCTCTTTGGTTCTCCCTGAGGTTTCTTATTTTTCCTTGTCTAGTCGTTTCGGAGTTTTTTTCTCATCCGGTTTGAGGGTCTAAGGGTAGAGGGTGTTGTTATGTACAGATTGTAAAGCAAATTGTTATTTGTGATTTTGGCCTGTACAAATTAAACTTGATTGATTGATTGATTGATTGATTGAATAAATGACGAAACCTATTTTACATTTTAGTTACAAAAAATATTGCACAGCCCACCTCATTCATTTTTAGAATATAGCAACATTGTCAACTTTAGGCCTTTAGTAAATCAAATCATATTTAGACTTCAGTCAAAAAAGTATGGACAGTCCACTTCCTACCAGCACAATTATAGAGACGCACTGTAATTAAAATTGTCAGCAATAAAAACATATTTAAAAAGCCCATAAAAATATAAACCACTAAAAGCCATGAAGCCTTTAAGTCAGTTTACGGAAAATAATATAAACAAATTATAAAACACCATAAAATGAACTAACATGGTATATACAGTATATGAAATCACAAGAAAATAAATGGGTTTTTAAATTAAAGTCCTGCTCCAGCCATTGATTAACCCTTAAAAAACTAATTTCTGGTCTGTTAAATTACACACACACACACACACACACACACACACACACACACACACACACACACACACATACATTATTAATGAAAATTAAAATGGCTTGGGTATAATTCTACACCTTTGCCTCGTCTAAGTTGTGGGGATATATGTTTCATTCTGTCCCTGACCTGCAGCTGAAGCTTACCTGCTTTGTAATCTTCTGACTTTTAAAATAGTCTAATAGAACTACTTTTAAAAGATTGCCTACAAGTTGATGGGTCAAAATCAATTTTTTCTATAATGGTAAGCCTCACCCCCACAAGTCATCAGGATTGTTTTTTTTTCTTGAGACACTCAATGGTATGGGCATGGGCATGTATGGTTGCCAGAGGAGCTGGCTGAATGATGCTTATTGGTGATGTGACTGCTTATTGAAGTATCCAGATGAATTCTGGATAGCCCTAGCTATACTTGCTGCTCACATTTAGTCAAATGCTACAAAACTGATTTGATAGCGTTTCACAATGCAGATGGATAATGATCCAAAAATATACTGTGAAAGCAACCCAAGAGATTTTGAAGGCACAAAAATGGAATATTCCACAATGGCCAAGTCAGTTGTAATTTTTCTTCAATCAGGAGAGACCATAATGAAGAAGATACCAATGTTTATCGAATGCAATAAATGTGGATACCCTAACTGGGCGTATGTCAAATCCACTAAGGGGTGTAGGAACAACACCCCGACAACACAGGAAGAGGAGAGGAACAAATGCCACAACGTTGTCATTCCGTATGTGGCAGCGGTGTCAGAGAAATTTAGAAGAATTTTCTCTAAGCATAACATCCCAGATCACTTGAGACCCTGTAACACTCTACACAGCCCGGACGAAGCAGAGGTGATATTAGTGATGTGAGAGAGAAGAGTGACTATTGGAAGTTAACACAATTTAATATGGTGGGCAGATAGTCTTCCCGACTGAACTTCTGCTAGAGCTCGATTTGTTTGAGTTAGATGCTAACTGACACTCACAAACTGCTTTACAGTCTCCCAGTTGTGGGTCACTCTCACCAAAACATCAAGGCCAATTCATACAGTCTATTGGGTGCTGTTATTACATTGAGTTTCATCCCAGTGGCCCAACAATGTTGATCCCCCCATTACACCTTTAAGATATTTACAAAGACAGCGAGAGGCAACAATGTGGCAAGCAGGAACCCAGGACCTCTCCTCAGGAACACAACCCTCACACGACAATGGGACAGAATCAGGCACTGAACAGAGACAGCTGGACCCCCATCAATGAGGCGAGAAGGAGGAGATGGGACTGTCAGCTACTGGCTTCAATTTGGAAAAATGGAAGGTGGGACGGATGCGAATGGAGAGCGGAAGCTTCAGTTTCACTGCCATGGGACTGATGACCCTCTGGATGGGGAATGGCCCTACGAACCTGCGTGCCATTTTCTTTGATTTAACCTGGAGAGGCAGGTCCTGGGTGGTGCCAAACCGTCTGGCCAACCTGGCAAAATGGAACTGGAGAATATGGCAATAAGATGGCCGAGGCAGCGCAGTGACACACAGAGTGCTGGAAGGTGTGTGTGCCTTGGCCCAGATTCTGCGACAGCAGCGGACAAAGGCTTGGGCTGACGGACAGGAGACCTCTCCCTCCAAAGCTGGAAAGAGCAGAAGCTGAGAGCTGTAGGCACATTGGAAGTGGGGAGGGCTAGTGGTGGAGCTCTGGAGGGAGTTGTGAGTGTACTCCACCCGCAGGAGCTGCTGGGACCAGGAGAAAGGATTCATGGACACCACACAGCATAGGGCCATCTCCATCTCCTGATTCTTCCTCTCCGTCTCCATCTCCTCTCAGTCTCTCCCGGAAGGGAGACTGGCGATGGCTACCATCAGGTTGCAGAACTCCCTCCAGAAAATCAAGGACAACTGAGGACGCTCGTCGGACACCACATCAACAACAGGGAGGCCATGCAGACAGAAGATGTGGAGGAGGGCCAAGCTGAGCAGTGTTAATGGCTGATGGCAGTTTGAACAATGGCAGGAAGTGGGCCATCTTGCTAAAGTGGTTGACCAACCTGAGGATAATTGTGTTTCCATCAGAGGGAGGAAGGTCCATAACGAAGTCCAAGCATATGTGGGACAGGAAGAGGTTGAAGGAGTACTGCTGGGGCCTGATGGGAAGCCTTGTGCTGGTTGCAGATGGAGCTCTAGTGTAGGCCACCTGAAGCATTGGGGGAGGACGTTTCCCATTTGCTGGTAACCTGAATGGAAGGGTGAGTTTGGAGGCATGGGCCCAGCCGTAGAACCTCTGACCTCAGGGCTTTCGGGACGTACAGGCAGTTGGGTGGGCAGACAAAAG
>KV751324.1:566964-624202 GCA_001698575.1 Mola mola | reverse complement strand
GTTACAACAGCAGACTGAGGGCAAATATAGCAATGATGCCACCCAGAGGGTGATGTGCAAAGCAGCTCTGCTTGGCCCAAGACACGAGGAGGACCATATGAAGAAAAACCTAAAGTACATTCAACAAACGCAGAACTGTTAACAGAGATGGTGGCAGAAGCAGCCACATGTGCAGGTCCAACACCCAGTCTGGCACAAGTGAGAGAAGAGGAAGAGGAATCAAGTATTGGCACCATGCCTATGAGGAAGAAAAAAAGGGTCAGTGTGCAGGATTCTCGGAAAAACAGTGGCTGCAGCAGCCACACTCAATGCTGATGAAAAAGCTGAAGCAGAGATGACCTACAAGAAATGACTCTTGATAGAGAAAATCACTAACATGGTGGACAATAAAACAATGCATGGTTTCCTCTCATGGCCTGTTTGGCAGGTAGCTGTTTTTACATAGATAGATAGAGATGACTTTATTAATCCCAGCAGGGAAATTAATTGTACAGTACAAATATACAGTATACATACAGTGTGTGCATACAAACATATATACCGTATGTGCTCCATCTGAAGGTGTGTTCAGCACAACAGGTAGTGTTGGTACTCTCAGCCTATTAATGTCAGAAAATGTACATAGAAACTTTGAGCTTTAACTTGTTTAAAGTTACACTCAGACACGTTGGTCCACAGATACAGCAAGTATCTAAATGCATTGAACACAATTTTACTGTAATTTAACCAAGTCAATTTAAATATTGCTGACTTTTTTTTCACTAATTTGGTTCACAGAAGCATATATTTATATCAAACATTAAGACATTTCCTCAAAACAGATTAATATGTCAACGTGATCTATGACCATTAAATTTTAAGCAGTTCATCTTTCAGTCAAAGTGAATGTTCCAAAGCGAATGTACCAAATTTGGTGACTTTCTGTCAAGGTGTTTCTGAGATACTATATTCAAAACAATAGGAAGGAAAGTCAGACTTACAAGCAACATCAAAACATAGTGCCTGCAGTCTCTGCAACTGTAGAGGTATTCATCAGCCAACAGTGGGCTGCCTCTCCCTGCTATCACTGCTTGTTTTTCTGAGAGAAAAATAATCTTTGCTAAAACACTTTATCTTTCCCAGTAAAGCACTTGATGTGCTAGCAATAATTTCTTGTCATCAGGTGCACTTTTGTGTCTCTGTATGTGGCTTGTCTCTCAGCTACTGTGCGATCTAAGGTGATGTAATCTGGAACTCCTTTGGCGAGAGAACTGCATCTACTGATTAGTGCAGAGAAACCAAGCAAGAAATGAGAGAAAAGTGTTTTCAAATCACACCAACACATCAAATATACATGAAGATTTACATGAGAACACTACAACACTTAATCTAGAAACAGATATCATGTTAAAATGGCACTAGGTTTAAAGTAGATGTTCTAACTAGAGATGGTACTGTTAGTCTAGGAGAATGATATGCCCATTGGCTAAATGTCATATGGATTTATATCAGGGATAATGAACAACTATTTATTAACAAATGTAATTACACATTACCGTCTCAATAGTACCTCTGAGAGATAGCTATCGCTCTTGTGCATGGTGCGCAATAATACCATTTCTGAAGATGTTATATGAAATTGAATGCCTCACAGCCCCAGGCCACATATTGCTCTTTGTCTGCTAACTCCAAAGTCCTCTGAACAATTTCTAGCAACTGTCTCATGTGGATGGGCATGCACAGTGTTATGTAAGTCTGTCTTAATGATGAAAGGTGTGGTTGGAGTGAAGAGAAACACAAGCACTGATGGCACATCAACATTTTGCTCCTTAGCTCATCATTGGCTACACTTAACAATCATTAACCATCTATTTTTAGAATTTGAACTATGCTATAACAGTTATCCCATTCTATTCTTAGCATTGTCAAATAAATCTTCAAAATATTTGTTTTGTCTGAAAAATAAAAAAAACAGTCAAGTAAATGATTTGTAACCTGGCATAAAATTAATAAACTATATAGACAGATAGATTCTATATGTCTCCTATTGTAAGCAAATTGGTGTGGTCATAGGGAGGAAACTTATCACCGTTTAAGCATTAGGGATAACATCAACACATCAGATACCATGTTCTGGGTGAGTATACTGAAGTTAGGTTAAAGCTATTATGAGGCTTATTGAGTTGAATCAAATTATTTCCATAATTCGTCTGTACACAGCATGTGTGATATGAACATGCGTAGCGTTACTGTAGAAAAAACAGAAACCGAGTAAAATAGGCTGCTTCTTAGGTATGATATCTGCTTAACTGACCAACAAGCTGAAGCAGAAGGATAACGGGCTCATTGTAAGAAAAAAAAAAAAAAAACAACCTGTGGAACAAGTCTTTGAATAGGCTCCTTGAAGAAATACAATTGTTTCTGCTAATTGTGAAAATTAGATTTTCTTTTTGTTACTATTTCATGCAATATTTTGACCAAATACTGAAGGATATTGCTCACAATAGAATGACATAATTCCATAATTGCCATAAAAAATGTGATATATGGCCATATAAGTACATACATAATAAATACCAAGAAATATAACTGTAGATATATGGACATATTTGAGATTCAGATATATGTCCCACACATAATATTTAAATGTGCAAATATGTAACAAATATTTAAAATATCTCAATCAAGGTGACATATGTGTGTTTTTGATATGTCTTTTAATATAATATATCGCCGTATACATTAACATCTATGCATTAGACATATATTTCCCATGAACATGTATATCTGTAATCTATGTACTGTATGTAACCTATATGAATGTGGCCCTTTTGGCTGTATTTTCAAATATATTTGACGTATACTGTATGTACATACAGTATTTCTTACTCATATGTGCCACAAATGCATGTGCATTCATGGGCATACATATGATAAATGTAGTAAACATATTTTGTCACATATCAGATATATTGTATATAGGATATGTGAAAAATACATGAAAGAACAGGACCACGTTTGATTGGTCAACATATAACTAAAAGCTGGCAATCACCCTTTGAATCGAACAGCAGTGTAGCTGGAGAAGTTTTAAATTCAAGCTGCTTTACCTTCCGTCTCGTGGATGTTGTGCAGGATGTCGTCCGTGTCCAGGCGCTCCCCCTGAGAGAAGGCATAGGTTTTTATGTTGAAGTCGGGCATCATGTGGTAGATTCCCTCCAGGGTGAAGAAGCAGTTCCTCTCCTCCTTGTCGTCCTCGTACAGCAGCAGAGCAGACTTCCAGCTGAAGTGCTCAAACATTGCCGTGAACGTCTCTGCCATCTTCACGTAGGAAGGAGCGATGCGGGTCAGATGGGAGAACTCGCTGTTCTTATTGCTGAAGGCGGCAGCCAGAGCACCTGCTGAGATCACCGGGATGTTCCAGTGGGAGGCGAGCCTCACCACAGCCGCAGCCTCGTACTCGCACACCGGACCCAGGATCAGGTCCGGCTTTTGTTCGCAGGACCGGTCCACCAGTGCGAACAAAGCATCATTGACACAGTCCGACTTCTCAAAGTGGATGTTGAAACGGAAACCGGAGAGCTGCGCGTCCGCCTGCAGCCTCCGCTGCGCGTAAAGGATCGCCGGTGCGACTCTGGTGTGTGAGAATAGGTAGGAGTTATTCTGAGGCAAAAACACCAAAACCTCTATGTTCTCGGTGAAGTTAAATGTCAATACTGGCTTCAGGAGCATTAGAAGGTACACACACAGCGTGCTGAAACACAGCATGGTGACTTTCCAGATCCAGCTTTGACATTCAAAGTGTTTGAGCAATGTTCTTCAAATGTTTCTCTCCACAACTTGGCTCCACTTTGTCTTCACACCCACACGCACACCCACACACACACATACATACACGCACACAGCACTCCGCTCCAAGTAAATGGCTCAATGGCAAATAGCTGTATTTGTCACTTAAAGAAGCGACTTTGTTTTTATTCTCCACTGAGCGTTCCTTCGAAGGCTCCAGAACCTGCTCCTCCACACACGCTGGCTCCAGCCTCGACTTTTCAAGCATCTTTTCATGATTATTCTTGCGTCATCGGAGCGCTGCCCACCTCCCCCTTAAAGCTACACTCAGACATTTCTACACGGCCTGACTGGGACTGACTGGGCCTGACTGGGACTGACTGGTTCTGACTGGGCCTGACTGGGACTGACTGGGCCTGACTGGGCCTGACTGGTTATTATTCATCCCTGTAAAGGACATGAGAGCTTTTAGCGGCTGTGACAACTATAACGCTGCAGTTAAAATGCGCAGAGTGACCAGTTCAGAAAAAGGTGCATCGGGAGTGATTCGGATGAATGGATAAAATGAATTACATTATGTTATTACTAGTCAAGGCCATAACAATAAACTCAGCATCTATTTAACTAAAATAAATGGTGTACGATATTAGCTAGTTTTTTCTTTATTATTCCCCCAGTTTGCTGCATAACTGTTAATTGATTCATTAACATCCGGCATCTAAGGACTCCTAAATAAGATTAATGATAAGATTGTTTTAAGTTGAAGTTTGTTATTATTACATTTGCTACTAATTATTTTGGATGTCATGTGTGTGGCCTGTTTATTAAGTTCATTTTAAATGCTGCTCCAGGTAAAAATGTACATCAGAAAAATGACATGTATGTATACATAAAATAAGTGATATTAAAAGGATCATTCGTACAAAAAATGTATTTATTAAACTTTTCTTTGCAGAAAAATAATACACAATAATAATAATAATGCAAACAGCATTCAAAAGACTATATACTTAATGTTAAAGTGGGAACATCCCTGAATACTGCAAAAGGCACTTTCATTGCAAAATGTATAATTCTTTATCAAATGTTTTGAAAGCTAATATTGTTCTTTATCCAGTGAATTATTAGGCGCTCATTTCATTTTCTACTCTGCATTTCATTCTGAGAACAGGAAAACCTCAAAGACAAACTTTAGATTACAGAATAACTTAGTGTATACACCGATTTCAGTGGCAAACTAATCCTCCCCATCAGCATTCATCTCCCTCTGTTTTAAATACACTTAGTTATTCAAATAAGAATATCATAAATATGTCTTTAGTTGACCTTAGCTTGCAAATAACCTCAAGTTTTTTGCTAGAAAGCCACGGCAGCAGACTCAGCAGGGCCACTTCCTGTCCATTTTTTTCCTCTGAGGACACATCAAAGTGACGTTTCTCCTCCTGTTCCTCAGTACTAGAGAACAGAGACCAGTTCCCGTTCTTCCTGACTCTTCAAAGACCCCCCATGTTGACTATCTGCTCAGCTTCCTGAGGTGAGATATCAGTTGGCCATGGTTAATGTTCACACTATTGTATTTGTTTCATGTGCAAACACTACAAACTTATAATAATATCGAACATTTTTGATTTCACATCAAGATGAGAAAAAGACTGACATAAAACAGCTACAACTCAGTTTTTATCACTTGAGGCCCAATGAGCAGCCCAGGCTGTTTGGAATTCACACAGGCCATCACATTAATGTCCTGTTTTGGTTGAATTAAAATGGTGGCAGCACCAAATTGAATAAAACTTCAACTCTAACTCAGATCTACAAGCTGTTAATAAAATCCTAGCCCACAATTTTCTTCCTTCCCAAAGAGTGAGTAACAGTAAATGAAGAGATTGAAAAGATGAAAATGATGAAACTTTGTGACCTGACCAGCCAGTATATGTAATTCACAAGTTTCTTTGACACATGTGCTGATTGTTCCTGAACATCTGAGCACATCAGACGTGTCTAAACATTTTTCATT
This sequence comes from Mola mola, assembly GCA_001698575.1. Taxonomy (NCBI): domain Eukaryota; kingdom Metazoa; phylum Chordata; class Actinopteri; order Tetraodontiformes; family Molidae; genus Mola; species Mola mola. The sequence goes on along the minus strand of KV751324.1, from coordinate 618,417 downwards.
TGATTTGGTGGACGTCAAATTCAATTCAGATAATTTATGTTGCATAATTATGTACAGTATTTATCATATGTATTCATTATGTGAGACTACTGTACATTTTTACTATATATAATAATCATATTTGTAATTGCAGACCAAAATAAAATGCTATTATTGTGTCAGATGCCCTGTTTCTGTTTATTCCTTTTCCCCATGTTGAATGCAGGGCACGAATGATGAGCAGCCGTTTCATGAAACTTAAAATATGGACTAAAAACTTAAATAGAATATTGTAATTAATGACAACTACATTCTGCTGACGGTATTTCTTAGATGGTAAAGAAACATCTAAATACCATCCTATACAATGTGTGTTTTCTGTTGAAAAAGCACAAATGTGGGTTATTATAAGTCATTTGAACAAACTCACCTATGTGTCAGTTGAGGGGTTTTTTTGCAGTTTGTTTTTTTTCACATGACATAACAGAGCTGATGAAACAGTGAGCTGTTGACACACACAATGCGTCACATGCGTGCAGTGAGAACACTGCTAGTCATGGAGAGCTGAAATGTGCAAATCTTGTGTTAACAGTGTAAATAGGTAAAAACCTGAAATCAACTGTGTTTGTATCCTATAGCACGACTGGCTTTACCCAGTTACACTTTATTTATTACCTGGTTGAACTAGTACTCAGAAATCTGATAATCAGTAATATTTTTAAAAAAGAGTTTTGTTACAAAAAAGACCATAAATATACACACCAGGAGCATTAAAGTGCTGAATGAACCTCTGTCAGTCACTGGTATTTAATTTCTCCATGAGAACCATGATGATGTGCTGATGAAGTATTATCATGATACTGTCCAACTTCAGAATTAGGTGTCTATATAACTTAGTGTTTACTCCTCTTGGGTTATTTGTAACTACCAGAAATGAGGTGCAACAATGTGAATCTCAATGATCACAGTAGCTACAAACTACAGCTGTTAAATAAATGTAACATTTCCCTCTGCAATGTCGTTGAGTAAAAGTATAAACTAGTATGAAATGATGATGTAGGCAACACTAATTCTATAATCATCTTAAAGTAGTGTTGAGATGTGTGTACACAGCGGAGCCTGTGTACAGATTGAGATTCAGTGTGAAAAGGTAACAGAAAGTTCAGTTCATGTCCTCTGCTCTTATCGTGGTTCATTAACATGTGCCATTTATGACTCACTGAGTCTCTCAGAAGACATATTTTGTTTGCTGCCAAGCGAAGTGGAATTTGTTGACGCACATGCCAAGGTTTTCCAAAGCTCTCATTACACTTAAAATCATTAAACCATTACATGAAAAGGTGAAGTATTATACTGAATGTGAAGCACAATTCTATGCTACTTTTTCCTGTAATGTCAAAATTGCAGCAATAAACACAACATGAAGATATTGTGTAATTCTGGGTATTACTGAAGTCAACATCATGTCATGTTTGTGTGTAGGTTTAGTTTTCTCTGCGGCAGCCCTGATAGATCACAGCGTTAGAATTTTCTAAAATGCTGGCATCTTGCTGCTTGTCTGTGTGCTGGAGCTACAAACGTCTATGGTTTTTCTTCTCTGGTGTAATCACATCTGTTTCTCAACGATGTCTGCATAAACCTGTTCGTAATTCCATGGGGAGGAGCTGGACTTTCCTCCAGACTGGTCTGAACTGACTGTGATTCAGATCTCATCCCCAAACATTAGGATTGGACCTCACAAATCCTGTTAAAGTACTGTAAATAACTGCATCACCAATTTATAAGTGTATGTAGATTTTCAATTATGGCTGGATTTGCCACAAGCTGTTTTGTATATTTAAGGGCATACTTTTTAATCAAAATGATATCAACAAAAATATTATAATTATTACGGGTACTCCAGCTTCCTCCCACAGTCCAAAAACATGCAAAACTGGGGGTAGGTTAATTGGTCACTCATAATTGTCCGTAGGAGTGAATGTGAGTGTGGATGGTTGTTTGTCTCTATATGTCAGCCCTGCGATGAACTGGCGACTTGTCCAGGGTGTACCCCGCCTTCGCCCGAATATGCTGAGATAGGCTCCAGCGACCCCTAACAGGATAAGCGGTGGAAAATGGATGGATGGATAATGATCTTGAAATGTATACAGTATCTGTTCTTATATGCTTGCGGCCAGTTGTATCCTCTTGGATTTGGACTGTCCTCTTGTTCCTGACTCACCTCTGTTGCCTAAATTCATCAATTCTGACTTTCCTGAAAACGTTTCTGGGTTAAATTTTACCAGGGACTATTACTGTCAGTATTATGACACTAAATAGGTATATTTAATGTTGTGAGCAACTGTTAAGCCTAACGCCTAACAGTTTTTACGTTGAACAGTAAGAGTTATTTACATTCACAGTGCGTTTAGTGACATCTGGTGGTCATGACAGGAAATATTTCAACCTAACAATATAATAATACGCAGTATGACTGACTATTTCATGGTGGCATACATTGAAGATGCACATCTAAACGTTATTTTTGATTTACATTTAAAGTGATAATGGGAAAAGTGATGCTATTTACCTGACACATATAAATATCAGAACATCCTGGGGTGTCCTCTAATGAAATGATGACCTGTCAAATAACTTTATACAAATATTTCTACAGCAACATTTCCCAGCAGATGTTAAAACATCAGTGTAAAAGCATATTTTATGTTCTGATTATCATCCTGGATTTCTTTGATTTAATTGTTTTGCAGTACCGCATCAGATCCTGCTGTCTCTCCAATTTGCCCAGTCGTCTTTGAGAGCTTAGAGCAGGTATCTCTTTCAGCTTTAACTGATATAGTACAGAAATTGCAGCCTTCTTACTGACCCCTTGACAGCATTCCTCACTGCCTCCTTAAGGACGTTTCCTCTACCATTGGTGTGTTATGGATCTGATTAATTCCTCTTTGATGTCTGGCTATGTCCCAGCTGCATTTAAACAGGCTGTGGTCCAGCCTCGCATCAAAAAACAGAATCTTGACCCCAATGTTCTGTCTAATTTTAGGCCCATCTCAAAGCTCCCCTTTCTCTCCAAAGGTCTTGGAGAAGGTAGTATATGAACAACTGCTATTTTACATTGATCTGAAAGGCATTTCTGAGAAGTTCCAGTCCGGTTTAAAATCACGCCACAGCACAAAAACTGCTTTTAAGTTTTAAATGACGTGCTTTTAACTCTTGATTCTGGTTGTTCTGCTGTCCTGCTGCTCCTAGACCTGACAGCTGCCTCTGATACAGTGGATCACAATATTCTACTGTCATGTTAAGACCAATGTGTGGGCATTAGGAGTACGTCCCTCAAATGGTTTCAGTTCTACCTCCCGGCCGAGCTGCGGGGTGGGGTGCCTCAGGGCTCCGTTTTGGGCCCCCTCCTTTTTTCATTATATATGCTTCCTTTGGGGTCCATTTTTAGGAAGTACAATGTTGCTTTTCATTGTTTTGCTGATGATGTAATAATCTATCTGTCCTTAAAGACAAATGATCGAGCCTCAATACAGGTTTTGCTTGACTGTCTCCGCGATATTCAATCTTGGATGGAAGTAAACTTCCTCAACTTGAACAAAAATAAAATTGAGATCATTTTATTTGGTCAACAAAACCTTTTGAAATGTTATGACAGTGCCATTGGTACCCTTGATTCTCACTGTCATCCTTATGCAAGAAACCTTGGTGTAATCTTTGACAGGGGCTTTAGATTCGATAAGCAGATCAGCTCAGTAGTCAAAACAAGCTTTCATTTCTGGACTCCTTGCGAAGATAAAGCCTTATCTCCCAAAAATGACTTCAAGAGAGTCATTCATTGCTTTGTAACCTCACGTTTAGACTACTGTAATTTTTTGTTTGTTGGTCTTGACCAGTCGTCGTTGCGCTGCCTACAGGTAGTACTAAATGCTGCTGTCCGTCCGTTAACGGGAAAGAAACGGGGTGAGCACATCACTCCTATTCTTGCGTCCTTGCACTGGCTCCCTGTTAATTTAAGGATAAATTTTAAAATTTTATTGTTTTAAATGTTTAAATGGCTTGGCACCATCTTATATATCTATGCTCATACAGACTCACACTACTGCTAGAGCACTGAAGTCTTCCAACCGACTGCTCCTGACAGTACCTAGGTCCAATCTAAGCACGGGAGGAGACAGAGCGTTTTCAGTGGTGGCACCGAAGCTGTGGAACAGCCTGCCTCTTCAGATTAGAGCACAACAATCATTTGAGGAATTTAAAGGTTTGCTGAAGACCCATCTTTTCTATTTGGCGTTCAGTCCCAGCTAGGCAGGAGGCTAGGCTTTTACTTTCGTTTTTACCATGATTATTGATACTTGCTTATTTATTTTGTCTATTCATTATTATGTTAACTTTTATCATAGCCTATTTATATATTTTATGTACTCAGGGTTTGCTGATATCTTATTTTAATTATTGTGCAGCGCTTTGGTCAACTGAAGTTGTTTAAATGTGCTATATAAATAAACTTTGACTTGACTTGAGGACTGCAATATAAAGGGTCCTGTCTGGTTCCATGGTGATTTGTTAAGATCAGTGAGGTCATCAGGTGGAACATTAACTATTTTGTATATTAATTAACTGCATATAGGTTACCAATAACTTACAAATCACTGCCTTCCATTCTTAATGACATTTTACAAAATACTCAAAAATGTTATGTATCTGATGTTCAACAACTGATATATCAATTGGAAAGCAAAAGGCATAAACCAAAAAAGAAACTTTGATGAGGATTTTTAATGAAAAAGCAATTTTAATATTGTCCATTGTATTATTTTATTATTGAAAACATACAATAATTAACACTGTCTTGCTGAGTACCTTTTGCAGTTGGTGCAAATACTTCAATTCAACATGAATTTCCAAAAATGTTTGAATAGGTGTTCAGCTTATATAAACAAAATATATAAAAAAGAAACAGAAAAATATTCAAATGAAATGGTCATGTCCAAAATATATATCTAAAAAAAAAGGATAGAAAAAGAGACATAAAATTGAATGGTGCCAGATTTACACTATTGATGATTATTTTGCAACATTTGAAATTTAATGTGAAGCATTCTTGTCTTAATCTGTTATAATAAATTGTTTTCTTACTGAAACATAATTTCTTCTGTTGAATAATGAATACTAATGGCACTTGTCATACAGCAGTTACCAAATACAAAAGATGTTTGTTTACTGATGTTTAAATTATATCTTTTCTGACCAGACTTCCAAAACATTTAAGCTAATGCAAAATGTAAAGTAAATGTTGACATACAGTAAGCAGTATTCGTCTTTTTGCTTGGTTCTTTCTATTTCAGTCAGTGTATGCGATTTGGCATTTTTCACAAAATTATATGCTATAAATACAAAAAAAACCAAAAGCAACAACAAAAAAAATGAAGCACAAGTAGGATGACCTATCTTAAATATCATCCTATAATAGTGCTATGTCTTGAGCCTCTGTTAATCATAATGCTGAATAAAAAACTTTCCCGGTAAATATTTAGCTTCACCTCACCACTAAATCATTTTCACACCAACAATAAAAGGATTCACTTTTATTTAAAGAGTAAACATTTCCTTCAATTTCACTACATTAAGGTAACACCTGAACTCTGCACCCCCTCCCAATCTATTTCAGAAGTTGGAACGTACAAGCATTTTTTTCAGTTTTTATATATAAAACTGTATTTCTCCTGTCTTTATTGAAATAGGCAAAGTATTGTTTAACAGGGTTTATAACACCAGCCCAGGAGTAAACTGTAAACGTGTCAGCGATTAGAACGGTATTTGTAACTTCTTAAAATTAAACATTGAAATTAGGTGAAAAAGTCAAAGCAAAATCCACTACCTGTCACTATAAAACGACTAAATACTACCTTAAGTTATCAAATAAGCTTATCGTTCTAAGCCAAATTCAATATGTACTCAGGATGGATTAGTGAATCACAATGCCTTAGGTAAAAGACAAAATAGAAAGCACCTTTAAAATCTCTGGGCATTCTGTCTCTTAGTATGGTCCAGCCCGGTACTGGGCTTGCGGATGAGAAGGAGGTTGGGCCCTTTGTTAGTAGATTTTATAATTTTCCAGGCGTCATGGTGCATCAGTCCCTCCAGAGAACATCCGTTGATTGACAGGACCTCATCACCAACTTCAATCAGCCCAGACAGTTCTGCGGCACCGCCTGGTGGAGAGTACAGCAGAATCAAACACAATACACTCTCTCATTTCATTTTCCTAAAATATCTTATGGCACAATTCTTTGATGGGGCCTGCAAGAGCAAAGGAAACTGGCATATTATCATGCAAATTCATTAAACTTGTTATTATTGTTTCTAATGCAGACTACAGAGTTTTGAGAGATTAGAGAATATTGTAATTCGTGTGGTCTGAATAAAGATTAGCCTTCTGCACCTCCTCTAGACTCTGTATTAAGGCTTTACTAAAAATTTACCTGTGAGGGTAGTTTTCAGGCAATCATGGGTCATTTCAGATAAAGAGTTTTCCTATTAGCTGTTATGCAAAGGTAAAAGGCCAGTATACTGCAGACATCCCAGCAAGAAATGTTCTCCTCCAGCATAATCAACAACTGCATACATGCCAAAGAGCCCACAACAAGGAAGACCAACATGAAAAAAATGACTGTCCATGAACACTTCAAGAGCTCTGATGGTTCTAATCTTTGGCCTTGCACAGTGTTCCTTAAAATACTGTCTATACACTGATCAGCCAAAACATTAAGACAACTGACAATGATCATCTCATTATGTTACAATGTTCAGCTAGGAAACTGGGGCCTGCAATGTGCTGTTTTCTTTCTCGATGTTCCTAATCAAATTTATTACAACATTTAAAATGACAGACTCTATCCAGTGTCCGTACAGTAGTATAAAAACTATTTGAGACTGTAGCTTCATTATTTTGCTCACTAGTACATATCCCTTACATGTCTGGAGTTGATTAGATTTTCATCTCAAGATCAGCATTTGGAATTTAGGTCAGCATTTTCTGAAATCAGGATTTCAGGATTGAGGGGGGTATACTTTCATGGTGACACCCTGAGATGTCTCCTTCAGAGCCTGTGACATCACAAGTAGTTGTCAAATATCCTGGTCCAATATGTGCTATGGGACATTTTTTCATTGCACATAGAGTGACAATGAAGAGTTGTGTCTGACATTTACTAGTGAAATAAAAAACATTTGCAAATTCAAATTGAATTTTAAATGAGTGGGAAGGAGGAGACATTATTTTAAGGATTTGATGGATTTTTTTTTTTTTTTTTTGTCTGCAAATCTCATATCAAACACAGTACAGAATATCACATCTTCAGTATGTTTTAATAGATGAAGGTATTAAGATCTGAAAATAAATATGCAGTGTGTTGTGTTTAGTCTAAACGGGTAGAAATACACACATTTATTTATTTAGATGCTGCAAATAGTAATTAACATGTAAGAAAGTCACTTATTACTGTTAAGTAAGACTGATTGATTGAATGATTTTATTTGACAAATTAAATTACCATACACAAATGTGTATTTACTGCATTAAAATTCATCACAATAAAGTTGTAAGACTTATTTCAATTGCAGTACTTGACATTTAGGCATAGGGCACGTAAGAGAGGTGAAATGTGGAATACCAAAAATCTTAAATTACGATACAAATATACCAAATAAAAACACATTATACAGACTTAAAAGAAATAAAGATGAAACCCGACCAAACAACAACAAACAGCTATCCTTCATAGCAAGATCTTTCACTACCATCACTGCCATCCTACTCAGCATCCATTGTTTTGTTGTGCTTTCAAAGTTAGAGCAGATTAAATTTCATTAGGAATTTTATTACATTCACCCCCTTTCCTTTTTATGAAATCAGATAAATCATACAAGTCTCTGTTGAATAGGATTGTCTAAATCCTGACTGTAAGTCATATGAAATATTGAACTGATTGACATATTTAGAGATCAGTTCATATAGAACTCTTTCCAGGATGTTATTCAAAATTCTTAAAATTGACACAGGTCTATAACTACTCTGTAACATAGGTAGCAATCATTTCTACAGCATGTCTAAAGAACTTTGCTGGAATGGTATCCAGGCCAGAGGCCCTATTAGTATCCAAGCCCCGGAGCATTTGAGTGATTGTTGTAATTGATGTCCGGATAAGAGAAAACTGCTCTTCTCTGATCCCTTTAGTCTCATAGTAGATTTTCACTTGAGGTTCTCCATAGTTCCATGTGGTAACTTGAAGCTTCTGCACTAAGTCCCTTGCAACTGTTGTGAAAAACCCATTAAAGCTCCTGGCAACCATAGCGTTATCAAAGCTCAAGGGCCCATTAATATTCACACCTATGTTACTTTGTTTAAATTTAGATTTTGTGTCGCTAAATACTATTTGTGTTCTTTTATCTTTGTCCTGTCCTGTAGTACGTATAGTAGTATGTATGTTAAATATTAAATATAGTATAAATATGACAGTAATATGAAGTATGGAACTGACATCCATGTATCATGACAGTGTAAGTAAAGAAACACTGTGGCATACTTGAGTGTCAACAAAATTTCAACAGCAGCTCAGCTGACACTGGGCCTGGTGGTGTATGGTCCTAAACTTAAAAAGAAAAGTTGAAGTAAGTTTTTAATGATTCAAAGTTAACTCAGAGTTGTACTTGTATTAACTTTGATTCAGAAAGTTGTGGGGACTCAAATTGTGGCTCAAACCGAGTGGCTGTTTCACAGCTAGAACCTCTGTACTGATCAAAATCACTGGTCCATCCCTAATCCCTGATCATACTGTTGGCCTTCACCACTTGATGTAGAGCTCCTCCATAGCAGCAATTTCATCCTGGTGATCTGAGACGTTTTCCCCACCATCTATATGGCCTTATGGTTGAAGGCAGTGATGAAGCCAGGATACTGCCAACACCCCCTGTGTAGGTCATTTCATCATTATCAATGATCAGACCCATTAAGGTCATGTTGTCAGCAAAACTGATGACAGAGTTGGAGCTGTGGGTATTCTTGCACTCAAGCATGAACAGGGAGCACAGGGGGAGGCTGGGTAAGCAGCCCATAGAGGCACTGATGTTGAAAGTCAGGCCTCATCTGGATGGCAACAGATTGCATTCGATCTGTATAGCTGTATGCACTGCCTCTGTACAACCGTGTGCCTCACAACCAACTTGTCGGTATAAATGTCGTAATTTGGACATATAACATGTACAATATGAATACATTCTGAATAAATGGTGAACCTCTATTCTGGTCTGAGTGGCTGGTGAGACATGGGGTGGTTAGTAGCAAGTAAAAGAGAGCGATTTCTGGTAATGTCATTAACAAATGTCTTAATACTGTTCTCTTTACGGATCTCTTCTAAAAACCCACCTGTAGTAAATGCACTGATTGTACATAATGTTCTTCATCAAGTATATCAGGTAATGTCATTCAACACCATATTGGTTTTGATCATTTAAGATTAGATTAAATAAGACCAGCACTATTAGTTTTTCTTCTTTAAGTTTATGTGTGGCTTGTTATTAGATAGTAACTTTTAACTTCAACCAGTAGTACATGTGCCAAGCAGCTATTGTTATAGTACACTCAAGTGTAGTTTTGTTACACACATACATATTATAAACTGTACAAGTTCCAAAGGTGCAGTCCCCTGTGAATAGGTCTATACAGGAATATTGCATGTGTCACTTCATTGGATTGAAAATTCAGATTGAGATTGCTTATGAGAAAAATGGTTACCTTTGAAGATGCGTTTGACGGTGAGAGGCCGGTCTCCAGAGCTCGAGATTTTTCCCCCCTCAAGACTGAAGCCCAGGCCAGCAGAGGATTTGTGAAGCACGACGCTTAACGCACTGTCTGGAGCTTCATCCGACCCTGAGATAAATTCAACACCAAGAAATCTCCATATATTATAAGTAGTTTATAGAAGTTGAGGCTGATGAAGAGAAACTACAACAGCATTTATGTATATCAAGCCACCAATTTAATGCTAGTATCTGAAACAATAATCTGCAAGAGCTGAGCTGCTGTAGATCAGAGTGTTCTGAAATAACTTTCATAGGTGACAAATGTAAATCTGCATGACTGAAGAAGGCTGATGTTAAAGCTGCAGTCAGTGACTTTGATAAAAAAAAACATCATATTTGCTAAAATATGTACAATAAAATAAGTAATCGATCTGTGCTTCCTGATAGGTTCATTACATTCACAACGCTGCTGTGCCTACAGTACCAGTACACTGCTGTTATGTGGGCCTTACCTGCTCCTGCTTCCTCAGATGCCATCTGAGTGGAATACCAGCTGAAGTCATGTCTGTCAGAGACACTCATTTCATTTTCACTGGCTCTCCAAATGACTACTAAGGCTTGATTTGACAATCTGGATTTATGAAGGCAAGACACAGCCTCCCCATGAGTTTTACCCTCCAGAATTATGCCATTTATGGATATAATGTTGTCGCCTCTCTGGATTGTGCCTTCGAGGCCAGCTGCGCCTTTTATGAAGACCCGATGAACCTAAACACAACATGTTACAGCATTAGAACCCACTGCCCCGACATACTGGCAAAAACTATGAAAACATGACATACAAGTCATACATTTATCATTAATACTTCTATAAACATTTATCTTGTATTTAGGTGTATTGACTGCAGTGTGAACATGTACACCAACAGTAATTAGTCAGATTTGGATATCTTCTTCGTATCTATGTTTCTTCAGGCCAAATGTCAAATAGATAAATCTACAAAAACAACATGTTCACATAAAAACATAAACATCTCATCATTTAATGCGTAAATGTGTTTAAAACAGGCAGCGCTATTTGCTATGCAATATTGTTAACTGATGCAAAAAATATTATTACAAAAAATATTATGAAGCTCATATTTCAGTTCAATTAAAATGGCTGCAGGCTTTAATCAACTGAAAGAGGAGCATTGAACAATGTGAGGTTTCTGTGTTGACAACAAATAAGGTGAGAATCAAGTTCATCATGACAGTAGCACAAACGTAGCATTTTCTAATTTTCATTTCATGATAATTAAATGTGTCACTTTCAATGCACCTCCTCATTCAACTATGAAGTTGAACTATTGTACTCACAGTTATAATCTTTTGCTCAAGGTCAACACCACCAGCAATACTGAAACCAAGTCCTGAGCCTTCCTCTTTACTCAGGACAACAAGGTGAACATTTCCACTAACCTGCAGCAAGGCAATGCAAAAATTTAAATGGAAAGGATAACTTGAACACTACAGAATATGTAATATTTACAAATATTTAATAATATCTGAAAATGGTTAAATACAGTATGCCTCAGCAGTACCTCAGAGAGGGCTCTGGCCTCCTGAAGCAGGTCCTTAACATATGATTTAGTGGTCAGGGAGGACAGCATTGTTTGCAGTGTACTCTGGCTCAAAGGAGAAGCAGCCAGGTCCTTTAAACTGAAGAAAAAAGAAATAAAAAAATTGAAGTCACGACATTTTATTTTCCAGTTTCAGGTTTTCAGTGAATACTAAACATTATTTTGAATAGAGAGGAACAAAATCAAATTAAAAGGTTCGGATTTGTTATTGGTTTTCATCTCATAAATAAAAAGAAGCTTAACAATGTTATCAGACAAAATGTAAAAAGTACAGCTAATATGGATAAGAAAACACACATAATATCTTCATCAATATTTTCAGAAAAGTATATTCTTGAGCAGCATTATGATGTATTGTATGGTTAGGAGACAAATGTTTTTTGTTTTTTTTTACATATATTTGTCCTCGTCAGAGAGTTATTTATGATAGTGCCTTGGGAGTTGGGAGCGATGAATTGTGCATTAAGTGTATGAAAGGTCCTGTGTAATGAGGGGCAATTAACATCAAAATGCATGAGTATAGAGAACTGATGAGTCGCTCTAAAAAAACTTTCTAAGTCATAAGCCCCGGAAAAAATGATTAGGCCTCATCAACCTTTCATGTATTTGGCATTAGATGATGTTGGCTTCTGAAATGTCTCAGATACTGTATGTCAATAGAATTGTACCTTATTGTTAAGTCACTTGGGGTTGGGGTAAAAGTATCCGAGAAATAAAGAGAATAAATGTAAATTAATTTTTAGTAACTATCAGCCCTGAAAATGACTCTTTTTGTCATAAAGGTCTTATGAAATTAACAAGATGGAGCATAGTATGAATGAATTCTCAGATTTTGTGTCCCCTTAATAATCTATCGTATTGACCATTGGGGCAGTGAAGTCAGACATTTTCAAATCATGCACAAACTCTATATGCTTCACTACGTTCCAATTACTAAAATGGAGAGATGTAATCTTACTCCCCACCTGATGGACCAGCCGGGCTGCTGTTCATGGGTCTCTGTGGTTCCTTGAGGAGTCACTTCAGTGGATCCAGGACTGCCTCGGCTCATTATGTTCACATCTACTGTGGTCCTGATTGCATCAGACGGACAGTTTGTAGTGTATGTGGCTCTCTTCACTGCAGGATGGATGCCAGTCTCAGTTTTATCTCCGACTCCCCTGTTTATTTTCGTACAGTCATCTCGGTATAATTTTTCCAATTCAGGCATACTGAGAGCTCGAAGCTGTCGGACCCTGTTGGGGGGAAGCTTCCTGTGTTTCTTCCGCATCACCTGAGAGCTCAGTGGTGTAATTCCATCTGGGACTTCTTGAATGTCAAACTTAGTATTGGCCTCTGGCAGGGAAGCTGTGTTATAGGTTGAATGTGGAAAATCAAGATTAACCAGAGAAATACTAGATAAAGATTTACCAAGAAGGCGAGAGCAGGGAGTGGTTGTCATTAGATTCTCCACATAAGAGCTAAGAATCCTTTGCTGCGCCTCACAGCCAGTAGAATTAACCAAGCCCATATAACCAGCAATCCTTTGGTTAATGGAGGGTCTGTGTTCCAGGGGATATGACTGAACGTCACTGTTTTTAATGACTGGCTTCTCAAAGTTAGCCAAGTTTTCAAAAGATTTAATCTTGTGCCGGACAGAGAAATGATTGTAGTTTGAAGACAAGGCAGTATCTGTGGAGACACTTCGCCTTTCCATTGTCTTTACATGCGGTCTGGACACGCTGGACTTCAGAATCTCACTTGACTCCACTCTAGTACTGGGTATTAAGCTATTACTTGTGGATGAATGTGTTTCTTTAGGAGAAGACAGTGAACTAAGCAGTAGTTTACAGACCATGACATTTGATTTTTCTACTGTGAAAGGAGGAATCTTAGGCGCCAATTCTACATCTGTGCCTCTTTGAGTGGATATTGAATTAAGTAGCTCATTACGTGCTAAAAGTGATGATGAATCGCTTAAACAAGATAGCTGGACTTCTATAAATGTCCTCTGAGTCGGAGGTGGCTGTAATTGGTCCAATGATTTGGCTGTTGCTTTGGAACCTGAGGGGATGTCCTTTTCCTTGGCTATTTGTGCAGTGTGTAATGTGTCACTTGAGGGCCCACTCTCAGCAGTAACTTTCATACTATTAATTACTTTAGAAAAGCTAAGGCATCTGCTCATGTCGGACTGGGTTTTGGTCTTTAAAGATCTGTTTGCTGTTGATGGTGATTTTGTTGACTGGCTCAAAGTAACATTTTCATGTAAAGAAAATGGATTTTCACTCTTGGTAGACTGAAGAGTCTCATTCTTTGGTTTGATCTTACTCTTAATACTTAGGCCTTTCAGTCTGGGAGCACTAGTGTCTAGTCTACTTTGAGTTGCAGCCTGAAATTTAAAATTATTGCTCCACACAGGACAGTCTGAATGATTTAGTCCCCAGTTCTTCTTAGGCGAGGAGCTAGTTCTGCACTCCAAAACTTCTTCTTTGTTTTTAATTGATGTAGAGACTCTTGTATCTGATCTGCTGGCATTCAGACCTGAGGTCTTTAATTTAATTGATGTATTTGTGTTTAAAAGTTTCAACTCATCTGAGGTCAGTGAGGTATCTGCATGCACTGCAGTAGAACCCTGAGTGGCACTGTGGGTATCTGGTGGGGATTGGCTGCTGTAAATTTGAAAGCTTCCAGGACTGAACACCTCATGAGCGTTTCCTTTTCCACAGGTATCAATGGCAGTATTATTGTGGTTCTCTGTATAAGACACAGGTTTTTTACCATTAGAAGACTGGCTTGGTTTGTCTGTTGAGAAGACCTCTGAAAACTGAGAATGCCGTAAGCAATGTAGAGTCAGTGACGCATCCGAGGTCTTATCCAGGTTTGTTTTTTGACTGGTGGTATGCTGAAAATATGGAGACTCATTTGGTGTCTGGATTAAATGAGTGTTGCAACTAGCATCCGGTTTCTGGGACTCAGAGGAACAGATCTCCACTTCCTCCTCATCTGAGAACAGTTCATGAAGACTTCCACTGCCAGTGATCTTAGTGACCATGATGCTACTGTCAGTGCTTGAGTCACTGTCTGAATCACTGTCGTCTCCTATCGGGTACATACTCTTACAATCAGTATCAGTGCTCTCCATATTTGAGCCAATGAAAACTTCATTTTGTTGGATGGTTTGTGTTTGATCTGAGATGAAAAAGCAGAGGGGACTTGATTTAACTGGAGCCTGAGGGTTTGCTTTCATAGTATGTTGTCTTGAACAGCAGGATTCGGGCTCATCAGGGGGTGTTTTGTTGGGGGATTTGGCATGTGGCATGTCTCTAGATAAAAAGTAATCTATACTGGTGATGGGTATTTGAAAGTCATGGTCTGTTTGGCTTGTGTGATTGGAATTCGCTAAATTTTCATTTATTACTTGTTCTTCATCAGATGTTGCCTGATCAGATCTCGCTGGGTTCAGTCTGGTGGACTCTGTGAAATTGGACAGTCGATCTACAGCTGGGACAAGAAACCAAAAGTAAACAGTTGAGTCACAATGTAAAGACAGAAACAGATAAACAGTGTGCTCTCCATTGAACAACAGCTTCACTAAACACATTCTGCACCCTTCGATACCCCTAACAATTATTCTCATTAATTCATAGTTGATGATTATTTTTCATTTTATTTACAAGATATAAACATTTAATTTTCTTTATGGTGATGATTATATACTATATATTATATAGATTATATACAACGCTGTTTTGCAGTTTATAAACCTACTTTTTTTTACTAGGGTTACAATATGGCCAGAGGAATTGACTAAAACACACTGTTTAATGGACACTTATTACTGGAATCTGACCAATATCAAATTTTTGTAGCCAATACTGATACTGACATCAGGGAGTAAAACAGTTCTGATATCCAATATTGGCCAATACACAGAATTTTTGCACAATGATCCCCTCAAGAGGTTATCAAATATTGGTAACAAAGATATGCAACAGAGCCAGAATATTTTACATATTAACAATTCGCTTAAATTAAATCTGTGCATTGAAACAGTAACCTTCACTGGAAATTTAATATAGATAACCCAATCTGTTACTGCAATGTGTTCTTAAAAAAACACAGATGTATGAACAGATGACTTGGATGACTGCTATGGTTTGTTCTATGCTACGTCTCAGTGGCGTTTATGTAGTCCTAAATTCTACTGGAAAAAAAACACCTGACTAGAACTTATTTTACAGAAATGGCGTACGTTCAAATTCCATCATTTATTCACTTATATATATATGTAACCGAAATATAATTTATTCTATGTTTATGCATGGCCCATTATACTCAGCAACTGCTTCTGCAGACAAAGAGGTCTATTTAGAAAATTTCTGAAAGACAGGAAGATTAACATTCTCTCCTCTTATTTACATCTTTCACAACACGCAACATTCAAAACGGATTGAGTAATGCAACATTTTCTTCAACTAAACCTTTAAGGCGATCAGGTATGCAGTGATATTATAATGAAAAAACAGGCATTGACAAGGCCATTTACATATTTTCTCCCTGTTTTAAACATATGTTGTAATTACAACAACTATAAATGCATTCTGGTGAAAATCAGGGTCGCTTGGTAATTGGCAACCCTGAAGAAACTTCAGCTGGGAAAACCACAAATACCAAGGCTATGCTGGCTTCCTTGCCTGCACTAACAAACAACCCCTGTCCTGGACCCAAACAAATCCATTTTCCTCTGGATTCGTTTGACAATGCACAGGATTTTTGTGTGAGTTCACTGACTATGAGCTGACTATGAGTTGACTGACTACTATGAAGATCGTGGAAAAAACATTAGTGCACTGTGGACAGGCGGGCACTAGTTTGGATTCTGACAGCTGGTCGTCACAAAATGACCATGCAACATTTTTTCCACTTAAATCCAGATATAAACTTTACTCGCATTGGAACACACACTCGTTGCACAATATCCTGATATATCCAGATATGTTATGTTCGGTTTTTGAAAATTTGTGCAGCCCAAAATGGTGACAATAATTGTACTGTAGGTGCAAATGTGAATGGCTTAAAAGAAATCAATGCTGTTTCTGAGACTGATTCTTCAGAAGTAATGAGCCAAAACTTTCAATACTGCTACCTTCTAGTCACATCTCCTGAGTAGTGGACATTTCAAACACATCTGCTTCTGGAACTTTAAAACTGTTAGAATTCTTTTTCTTGTGTGTACCGGCAAAAAGCTGGCAGCTAAAAAAGGCAGCTACAAACTCACCCAGACAGAGGTGCTATCACAAAAAACTTTAAGTTTATGCCTCTAACTTTTGAACCATAAATTTCACAATCCTTTTTTCCCTCTCTTGTTCCTTCTTAAAACAAATAACAATGCAAATGCAATTTGCTTTAACCCAGATTGTTCACATTGTTGATTGTTGACATGTAAAACATATAGAACATAACAATTATATACAGTCATTTCATCAAGTACATGTTTTAGAAAATGTAGGTGCACATTTTATTCTCATTCAACTGCTTTAATCTAAAGGCTAAACTCGAGACATTGTTGTGTTGAGATTTATGAGGTCACCTGAGTCATTCTCTTTTGCTGTGTCTTATATAAATTACAGGACAATGTCTTCAATGTGTGAAATGAGAGTAAGGATTTATTTATTGCTTTTTTCTTTTACCTTATTGACTGGATCTATGCTCATTTAAATGCAACCCTCCACCAGCAAACATAAATTTAATAACTGATGCTAGATGTTGAAATGTAACCTCAAGATCCCACAGCAGTGACATGGGAATAAAATTCTATTCCTTTGGTGACCAAGAAACAACAATCCACAATAATGTCTCTGCTATGATGAGTTTACACTACTGGACTATAAAATTATCAATTATTAAACAGAAACATGCAAAGCATGCAGGGAGATAAAGTATAAGGCTACAAGGTATATCTAATAATGGTAAAGAGAGGTAAAATTGTTTAAGATAGTCACCATGGAAAGAAAGCCAGATGGTTGCAGGTTGCTGTGAGGTGATTGAGGGAGGGTGGACCCTACCACTTAGGTCAGCATAAAAGGGAAATACATTATGCTCTATTTAAAGCTTTGCTGAATATCATTCTGCTCCTCATAGCAGATAAACGCAAGTTAAAAAAGGGTAATCTTATACCAACATATCTTATATAGGTGCAGGTGCTAACGTCAGAACATAAAACCAGTTGAAATCCCATTGAGGCATCCTTTCTATTTGATTTTAAATGTTTAGTTACTAAGGATACACCATTGTAATGTTTGGCTGATACCAATATCTAAAATGACAATATGGCTGATAACCAATACCAATACTCTTTTGTGCCAAGGAAATAAAAAAATCTTCTGTAGTAAAAAATTAAATGACACACAAATGATGTGTGTGGTAGTACACACAAAAAAAACACATGGCCATGATAACGAGTCAAAATTGGGTTTTTATCAGAGGGGGGTCTTCAAAGCTGCAGTCAGGTGTAGGACAGCAGGTGTAGCCGGTGCAAAATTAATGAGACGCAACAGATTATCATCGCAACAGGTATCGGTGGAATAACACATTATTTGCTGCTAACAGATATGAGTTGATACTGATATTAAGTTGATATATCAGTGCAACCTAAAGGTAACTTTTTAACAGAAACAAAGTTTGAGCTTCTAAAGACGTTTGTTTAGTTTCTCCTAAAAGTACTGCGTGTTGTTTTGTGTGAATTTTTACAGCAGAGGTAAAGCTGGCAAAACCCACAGATTCACAAAAGCCACATTAAGGGAAATACTGTGTACAGCAGAATGAAAGACTTTCCCTAAAGTTTCCTTTAATTTCACTATTATGTGCTGTTGTGTTGTTTGTCTTTTTTCTCTGTTGTTACCACAGTTTTTGTATCTGGATCCCTGCTACCAGCACAGTTGTGTCATTGAGGATGCAGTGTTTGTTGGACTTAACAATGTCCATCAATGTCTGAACCTGGTTACGCCTGTTTGGGAGCACTAAATGCTTACACACAGGACCCCAGCTCAGTTCTACTAACATGGGTAATCTTAAGTGCAATGCTCAGCAGCAGCACCACACTGACAGTGGAAACTGGCAAACAAAGTCTCACCTGAAACTGGTCTCCTAACATCTAAGGACAGTGTTGTAGGAAAGTTGAGTATGAGCTTCCAGAGTTCCTGGTAACTAGAGGAACACAGCAGTTTGTCTCCAATTTTTAAAATTTCATCTCCAGGACACAGCTGGCCTGCAGATACCTGAGGAGAGACAAAAAAAAGAGATCAAATTTGGCTTGCCAGTAAGCAACAGATTAAATATTAAGTATCAAATAATATTTTTATTTTTTAAATAATTCACACTGACAGGTTAGGCTGAACTATCCATTCACTGAAAATGGATCAGACGCACCCTTTCTGCTGCACCTCCAGGCTTTAATCCAGTGATGACGACCTTTAAGGGAGAGGACATGATCTCCACATCCAACCCAAATGACTCATCCTCACGTCTCCATAGAGTCACAGTTTTGATGGTAGAAACATCCGCAGCTTCACTGGCATCTCCTGTCGTCTCCCCCATGTTTTCTTGATATGGAGTGGGCTGGGATAGGGGTTGTGTTGGGGTAGAGCCTGTACAGGACTCATCAATGTTGGACTGCTGGGGTGGGTTTATTGCTTCAACACTCATCATACTTTTGACCTGTGCCACTCCTTTATGCTCAAGTGTGGGGGACCGCTTTGAAGCCATATGTCCATCATCTTGACTTGTACAGTTCAAACCACTGATGGTCAGATGAATAGTCTCAGAGGCCTGCTCTGCTATGTGGTCAGATGTGCAGGAGATAGGCATGAAGGGTGACTCACAGCTTACAGATAACTCAGACTTGATTGTGAAACTTTCATTATGCTGCAACAAGTTACCACATAGAGGTTTTGTCCCATCTTTCCTTTCACAACTCTGTAGCTCCTCAAAATCCTCACTGTTTCCACACACATGTGACAAGGACGCAGCTGCATCAGTCTTAAAGTTCACACAGTCAGATTCTGTTGACCTGTGGAGGATCCCAGAGTACTCATCATCACTCAGCTGTTCCTCAGAGCTCATAATCTGTCGCTGAAGAACTGGGTTCTGCAGTGAGGTCGGGCTGGAGAAAGCACTGGGTTGGAAAACTGCCTTAGTGTGGTTATTCAGAGAGACAGGGATCTTGTCTTGTGATGCACTACACACAGAGCCGCACTCCACTCCTGTTAGAAAGGAGCAGAGTACTCAGAATATGAACAAAATGGCCCCACACTTTGAGACACTGTCTTTTGTCACTTTTGTTGTTTCAATGCATTATATCTTGAATCCTGGCTTTGAATTTCTAGTTATTTCATTCTGAAAGGCTTCAGTTATTTAATATGCTGACGACTCACCTTACAACCCTTTGTGGGGCCCTAAGTAATATGCGACATGTCAATGGACATTAGGCAACCCCATTCTCATTTTTATTTATTAATTTTCATTTTTCATTGTTTACTATTTTGCTTTAATGATAACTTATTTACAATATTAACTATTTTCTCATTGTATAATATTTTGTTTATTGCTAATTCAACTATTTGCAATAGCCCGGTTATATTTTATGCAGGTTAATTTTTGGCTACCCTGGTATAATTTAACACAGGCACTTGGGTAGATATCGTCCTGGAGGGGTCCTCCGTACATGAACCGCCGGCAGCGAGGAGTCCCGTGTCGGAAGTGCTTATGTGTGTTCACGTTGTGCAGAACGGAAGTAAGTACAGATGATTTAAACAACTTCATGCATGCCTGGAAGTCCCTTCTGTGTCCAAGTGTGCAACACTTTGTTCACTTTTTAATATTAGAAAGGTTGTAAAAAGACATCTTTTTAAAAAAAAAAAGACTACAGTATGGTGTTCAGTCACGTGGATTGTTTAGCTTGACAAGACTATAAAATGCAACCGCACAGGGCAAGTCAAAATGTCAGAAATAAGTGGCTAATATGGAGTAGATACTTACATGGAGACACCTGTGGGTTTTTGACTCTTTATCTTACCTGTAAAGATACTATATGAAACATGTTTGTACAGTCTGTGTTTCACTACCTTTCTCTACTTACTTTTGCTAATGGTGCAGTAGTTTTTTTGTTTTTTTTAAAGATATTAAATTACAATGCTTTCACTTGCCTGTGCCATAATATTGTATAGCCTTGTCAAGTTAATTGGCTCTAGCAACTGAACTCCATATTGGAGTTATTACAAATAAATAAATTGATAAATACAACATTTTTTTTAAAAAAAGTGCAGTTAGTGAAGTTTTAGGGCCTAAAAGACCATAAAATAGTGCTTAGGTTAAAAAACACCAGTTTTTCTTTAAGAAATGTTTTTGTCACGCTGCCAAATGTTAGCGGTAGCTAACCTGACAATGTTGGAAGAGCTGCGTGATAAAATAAAAACTCATTATAAAGATGACAGATTAATAGAAATATAGAAATGCCTCTTTCAGCGTAAATAGAAATACTGTCATATGGACACACTCTGGTTTGTTTCTTAGGTAGGTGGTGAAATTTTACCATGTTGTTGTGCTGAATTCTTTTCCACTGAGGTAGTGCAGCTCTCCTGGTGAGGTGGTTCATCGCTGTTTGAACCCATCAGCATGAATTCAGACAGAAAGGAATGACTGGAAACGTCCTGGGAGTACTGGCACAATTCTGTCTCTGAGCTCAAAGACCCCTGCTAGAGAAGTTTAAAAACAGAAGAAGAATGAATCAAAATAACAAAAGAAATAAAGTAAGAACTAAACTGAGCAAACAAAACATCAATTAAATATTGATTATTAGGTGGGATTTCTAACGTTTGCATTGGTCTAGCCCTCTGGTGTCCATTTTCACTGCGGTAAGCGTATTGCGTCACTTCCTGTTGTTTGTGTAAGGTCGTCTTGCTGTACCTTGCTAACTATCTGAGAGGGTTTTAACGACATTAATTGTTTAACTGCTGTGTATTGAAAGTGTAAACCCTGTACTTAAGCACCCTTTAGCCCGCTCTCATTTTAGTGAATTTATCGCTACTCTTCCAACCGTTCTGTGTCGCGCTAACCAACTCAGGTATTGTACCTGGCGCACAGCAATGGCTTCTCCCTCTCGTTCTCCTCTCTCTTGCTCAGTGTGTCACATGTTTAGTTATTCCTCTGCCTCATTTAGTGATAATGGTACCTGTACTAAGTGTAGTTTATTTGCTGCGTTGGAGGCGAGGCTTAGTGATTTGGAGGCTACGATCCGCACCTTGCAAACCAAACCAGTAGCTTCGCTAGCTAGCCAGCACCCATTAGCCGGTGCGGGTCGACTGAGAGCAGCGCCCGAGCAGTCGGGAAACCAGGGAAGGTGGGTGACTGTTCGAAGGAAGCATAGTCCTAAGCAGAAGCCCACGGTTCACCACCCACCCGTTCACGTTTCCAACAGATTTTCCCCACTCAGTGACGCACCCACTGAGAAACCAACTCTAGTAATTGGCAGCTCTATTTTGCGAAACGTGACATTTTCCACACCAGCGGCCATAGTCAAATGTATTCCTGGGGCCAGAGCGGGCGACGTGGAATCAAATTTAAAGCTGCTGGCAAAAAGTAAACGTAAATACAGTAAGATTGTAATTCATGTCGGCGGTAATGACGTTCGGCTACGCCAGTCGGAAGTCACTAAAGTTAATGTTGAGTCGGTGTGTGCTTTTGCCAAAACACTGTCGGACTCCGTAGTTTTCTCTGGTCCCCTGCCTAACCTGACCAGTGACGATATGTTTAGCCGCATGTCGTCGTTCAACCGCTGGCTGTCGAGGTGGTGTCCAGCAAACGACGTGGGTTTCATTGATAATTGGCAAACTTTCTGGGGAAGACCTGGTCTAATGAGGAGAGACGGCATCCATCCTACTTGGGATGGAGCTGCTCTCATTTCTAGAAATATGGCCAGATTTATTAGTCAGCCAAATTGACAATTCAGAGTTGAGGCCAGGAAGCAGAGTTGCAGTCTTACACGCTTCTCTGCGCTTCCTTTAGAGTCATCCACCTACAACCCCATAGAGACTGTGTCTGTCCCCCGTCCACATAAATTCACTAAATTCACTAAATCAAATAAGAGTTCACATAGGAACTTAATAAAAATCAACACCACTAATGAGGCAGTTTACAAAGTAAAGAGACTTAAATGTGGACTCTTGAATATCAGATCCCTATCATCTAAAGGTGTATTAATAAATGAGCTTATATCAGATAACAATATTGATTTATTCTGCCTTACTGAAACTTGGCTGTGCCAAGACGAATATGTAAGTCTTAATGAATCCACTCCTCCCAGTCACATTAACACACACATTCCCAGAGACACTGGCAGAGGTGGTGGAGTTGCAGCCATTTTCAATTCTGCCCTATTAATAAACCCTAAGCCCAAACAAAAATTTAGTTCATTTGAAAATCTCATTCTTAGCATTTCCGATCCAACCATGAAAACTCCAATTATGTTTGTTATAGTGTATCGAGCACCTGGACCCTACACTGAATTTTTATCTGAATTTTCAGAGTTTCTCTCAGCTTTGGTCCTCAAAACAGATAAAGTCATTATTGTAGGTGACTTTAATATCCATGTAGACATTGAAAACGACAGCCTTGGTACGGCATTTCTCTCACTATTAGATTCATTCGGCTTCTGTCAGTGTGTACAAGAATCAACACACACTTTTAATCACACCCTTGATCTTGTTCTGACATATGGCATTGAAATTGAGCATTTAAATGTCTCTGCGCAAAATCTGCTTTTATCAGATCATTATCTTCTAACATTTGAATTTCTGCTCATCAACTATAAACCAAGAGTCACTAGTTATTATAGCAGATGCATATCTGAGGACACTGTTGAAAATTTTAAAGAAATTATTCCCTCTGCATTAATTTCAGTGCCATATCCCAAAATAACAGAGGAGTCATATCTTAAATTTAGCCCCTCCCAGCTTGATCACCTTGCCGATTTCACTGCCGGCTCTCTACGTGCTTCACTCGATTCCATTGCCCCAGTTAAAAAGAAAACAAAACCAGTAAAGAGACTAGCTCCGTGGTATAATCTTAACACTCGCAAGTTAAAACAGAAAACTCATAAACTTGAAAAGAAATGGCGTTCCACTAAACTGGAAGAGCCACACATGGCCTGGCAGGATAGCCTTAAAGTATACAGGAAGGCCCTTCGCCGAGCAAGAAAAGACTACTATTCAGCGTTGATAGAAGAAAACAAGAATAAGCCCAGGATCCTTTTCAGCACTGTAGCCAGGCTGACTGAGAGCCATCATTCTATTGAACCATGCATTCCTAGAGCCCTCACCTGTAATGATTTTATGAACTTCTTCAATAATAAAATTAGACTTATCAGAGAAAATATCCTACACTCCACAGATTCCAGTTCAGCAACAGGAATTATAGAGGCTGTTATTAGTCCTGATGTGTGTTTGGAAAGCTTCCATCCAATTGACCTTAAGGAACTAACGACAACATTATCTTCATCTAAATCATCAACCTGTATACTAGACCCCATACCTACTAGGTTGCTCAAAGAGGTTTTACCCCTAATTAGAAATCCACTACTAAACATTATCAATCTATCCCTTGTAACAGGTTATGTGCCCCAGTCATTTAAAGTAGCTGTAATTAAACCGCTCCTAAAAAAACCTACCCTAGACCCAGAAGTTTTAGCCAACTATAGACCAATATCCAACCTCCCCTTTCTTTCAAAGATTCTAGAGAAAGCAGTAGCGAAACAACTATGTGGCTTTCTTCAGTATAATAGTCTATTTGAAGAGTTTCAGTCAGGTTTTAGAAAGCATCACAGCACAGAAACGGCATTGGTAAAAGTTACAAATGACCTCCTCACTGCATCTGATGCAGGACTTATCTCTATACTAGTCTTATTAGATCTTAGTGCAGCTTTTGACACTATCGATCATCACATCTTACTACAGAGGATGGAACACCAAATTGGCATTAAAGGATCTGCTCTAAGATGGTTTAAGTCCTACCTATCTGATAGATATAATTTTGTTCATGTTAATGATGAATCATCAAGATATGACAAGGTTAGTCATGGAGTCCCACAAGGTTCTGTGCTTGGACCATTACTATTTACTCTATATATGCTTCCTGTAGGTAAAATTATTAGAAAGCACTCCATACATTTTCACTGTTATGCAGATGACACACAACTATACTTATCAATGAAGCCAGATGAAACCCATCAGTTAGCTAATCTACAGTCATGTCTTAAGGACATTAAAAACTGGATGTTTCATAACTTTTTAATGTTAAACTCTGACAAAACTGAAGTCATTGTGCTGGGCCCCAAACACATTAGAGACTCATTATCCAGCAACATAGTTAATCTGGATGGCATTGCCTTGGCCTCCAGCACCACTGTCAGAAACCTGGGTGTTATCTTTGACCAGGAGCTGTCTTTTAAATCACATGTTAAACAGATTTCAAGGACCGCCTTCTTTCACCTCCGTAACATTGCTAAAATCCGGCACATCCTGTCTCAACAAGATGCAGAAAAACTAGTTCATGCGTTTGTTACTTCCAGGCTGGACTACTGTAATTCTTTATTTTCAGGTTGCCCTAACAAAATTTTAAAAACTCTTCAGTTAATCCAAAATGCAGCAGCGCGTGTACTGACTAGAACTAATATCAGAGACCATATTTCCCCCATACTGGCTTCTCTGCACTGGCTCCCAGTTAAATTCAGAATAGAATTTAAAATCCTTGTTCTCACCTACAAAGCTATTCATGGTCAGTCACCATCTTATCTTGAACAGCTCATAGTACCCTATCGCCCATCCAGAACCTTACGCTCCCAGGATGCAGGGTTATTGGTGATCCCAAGAATTTCCAAAAGTAGAATGGGAGGCAGAGCTTTCAGCTATCAAGCTCCTCTCCTGTGGAACTATCTTCCAGTCTTGGTACGGGAGGCAGACACACTCTCTGATTTTAAGAGTAGGCTTAAAACCTTCCTTTTTGATAAAGCTTATAGTTAAGGCTGGCCTATCTAGCCCTTAGTTATGCTGCTATAGGCTTAGGTTGCTGGGGGAACACTCCATGATTCACTGAGCTTTCTTCTCTCCCCCCTCTGACTCCGACTCCTTCTCTGCTCCTGTAAATGTCCATATCCTTACACTAACTTTACTTCTTCCCCGGAGTCGTTGTGCTTTACCATCCTGCAGGTTTTTCTAGGTCGCGGTGGGAGGTGCTGCTGTGGTCCTGCCTGATGCCCCCTGGCCACATTAGGAAAGGAGATCCTGTGACTTGGATCCTGTGACTTGGATCCTAGGCTGGATTTCCAAGTGCAAATCGGGACCCACAGACCACAATGGCTTCTGGATCCATAGACTACACCTGCTTCTGGACCACTAGACTTCACATATCCCTGGATTTACAGATTCTACATACTCTTGGACTCAGCAACACCCAGATCTTCCTACATGGAGTACAATGACTCCTGGACCAACAGAGTCCACCTGCGTCTGGATCACTAGACTTTCCATACATCCGGACTCATAGAATCCACAGACTCTGGGACTCATGGATATTTTATGCATTCTAAATGAACTGTTGTTATCATGTTTTTGTGTTCTGTACAAGTGACATTTATTGCACGTCTGTCCGTCCTAGGAAGAAGGATCCCTCCTCTGTGGCTCTTCCTGAGGTTTCTTATTTTCCCTGTTTAGGGTTTTTTAAGTTTTTCCTCACCCGGTTCGAGGGTCTAAGGGCAGAGGATGTCACATCTGTACAGTTTGTCAAAGCCCAGTGAGATAATGTGTAAATTGTGATTTCGGGCTATACAAATAAAATTTGATTTGATTTGATTGATTTGATTATTATGCAGCACAACAAAAAAGTGGTCACAAGTCATATCAGATGAATGTGCTTACAGACTTATACAATCACAACTTAGTTAGTTTAAGTTTTTATGAACACTTGTATGAATACTTTTAAAAATAAGGAGCAGGCAAAATACAAAAATGTCACCATCATTAAAAATGGGAAATCAAGGGTTTGGAGTTTTGAAATAAAATCTTTTTTTGGAAAAGATATGGACTAGACACAAGGTATGTATATTGAATGATCTGCATTAGGTCACAGGTTGCTTTGCACTAATTAACTCAATAAGTCTGCATGAGACAACAAAACAAATATACTAGAGCAATGACACAAAACCTGCCAACACAAAATAATCAATGAAATATTAGTAATAAATAGTTTCTTACTCTGCTGGCAGGCTCGAGGAATCTCTTCATGGTCCAGCTGAGAGCAGGGGAGCCATCTCCCTGCCTGTCACTCATTGTAGGTGAGGGGCTCTTACAGGACAGCCCTACGCATAAGAAAAGTGTCAGTTAAACCCAGATGAGATTAACCTTGTTTGACACTTGATTGGTGCCCATGTTGTAAAATGTCAAAGTACATGTGTGAAATGACTACAGTGCTGTGCAGTACGAATACAAGTAGAGGAAGGTCAAATATAGATGTGGGTAAAGATTCAAGACCTTGACACTGACCTCTGTTTCTGCTCATTTTGTCTCTGTGAGTGGACAGAGATAAAACATGATCCATCTCCTGCTCTGACACCTAAGAAAAGACAAAAGTCATGCAATTTAATCAACTCACTAAAAATCAACACAACAGTAATGTAGGCATTATCAATGTTAGGTTGAAATCTAAAATATAGAAACAAAATGACTAAACACCCATAATCGTTCCATAATATATATTATGGAATGATTATGGGTGTGACAGTGCTGAACAGAAACCTGGTATTGTTTTTATTGTTCTCTATTTATGGTGAGTAGTAGGCTGCTTTAGCAGTGCAAAGGGCCTTCTTGTATGTTTTAAGGCTATCCTACCACAGCAATCGTGACTCATTTGATTTGGTGGCGCGCCATTTCCTCTCTAATCTGCAAGTTTCTTGTTCCAGTTTGCAAGTTTTAAGACTGTACCACGGTGCTAAATTACAACACTTAACAATTTTCTTTTTTAGAGGACCAATGGAGTCAAGAGTTGTTCGTAATGATTCGGAGACTTTGGGGAGGACTGGGCTTAGCTAAAGGATCCTCTACTCTAGTAGGACAAGGCACTGAATCCAGAGCTAATGGAATCAATTTTAAAATTTTAGTTACAGTATCATCTGATAGAGATCTTGAATAGAAATGTTTGCCTTTCACGGTGTATTCATGTGTTAAAAAATGACTTTCAGAACGGAACAGGCTGTGACATCTTCTAGTGTGACTCCTGTAAATGCAGTTGGACAACATGTTGAACAAGCTAAATAATTTGACGCAAATTAAATTCCTAAAGATAAACTAGACAAGATTTTTCTCTATCTGAATCACCACTGTGACCCACTACAAATGTGTGATTAAGTAACCCTGCCCTAAATCTGCCTGTTTATATGCAGTAAATGGATGTTTCTATGTTTCATCAATTCTGTAGAAAGACAGTTGATTGTTTAGTTTCATTCCTAGCTACAATTTCTGACGCCTAAAAACCTAAAAGTTCTTCCTTGTTTAGACACAGCAACATCTGAAAACATTTTTTGTGGAATTTGAGCTTTCTTGGCCTTCTACTCCATTTTTTTGGTCCTAACCTCTCCCAATTCTTCAAATATTTTTTAGAACAGATTGATTACCACATCCTCAGTATTGAGTTTGTTTACTGATTTCAGATGACGAGTGGCCTGACTGAAAGTTGACCTTATATGTTAGCAAACTTCCAATGAATTGAAGTCATACAAGATGTGCAACATGTTAATGCTCTACACAAAAAACAAACAAATTAAGCTCAAACAATGAATAGGAAGCTTATAATATGTCTTGAATAAACCTGGTGTGATACACACTGGATTAATGCAGTAAATCTCATTTCATCTGCCCATTGAACAGAGTTTACCACATGTTGAGTGTAAGGGGAGGTGAGATTGAATACATAACACTTAATCCTATAGGAGCTGTTTTGTCTATTTTTTAAATATTTTTTTTAATACATATTTCCTGTATTGTCTGGTTGTACTCCAATAAAGAATTAACTATATATAGTCATTACAACATTGCTAAAACAACAAATTTAATGGTGGCAAAACATTTTTACTTTGTAGTTTTGGCTGATTCATATAAATGGTAAATGTCTTGTATTTCTCGAGCATTGATGACCACTCAAAGAGCTTTTACATTCACCCATTCATAGGCTGGTGGCAGTGACTACCTCGCAGGGTGACTCATCAGGAGCGTAAACCATTCACACACACTTAAACACTGATGGCGCATCAGCTATATGGGGTTCAGTGTCTTGCTCAAGGACACTTTCACATGTTAACTGCAGAGTCTGGGATTGAACCAGAAACCTTCCGATCACTGGGCGAACCACTCTACCATCTGAGCCCCAACAGCCCCATTTAGTTTAGTTTAGTTTCATTTTGTATTCTGACGCTTATCCGAGTCCAGGTCGCAGGGGCAACAGTTTGAGAAGGGAGATCCAGATGTTCCTCTCCCCAACCACTTCCACCAACTCCTCCGGGATGACACCAAGACGTTCCCAAGCCAGCATCTCTCCAGCGTGTCCTTGGTCTGCCCCAGGGTCTCCTCCTGGATGGGCATGGCCGAAACACCTCCTCCGGGAGACGTCCAGGAGGCATCCAGACCAGATGCCCGAACTATCTCCACTGGCTCCTCTCAACATGGAGGAGCAGTGGCTCTACTCCGAGCTCCTCCCAGATGACGGAGCTCCTCACCCTATCTCTAAGGCTGAGCCCAGCCACCCTGCGAAGGAAGCTCATTTCGGCCGCCTGTATTTGCGATCTCATTCTTTTGGTTACTACCCAGAGCTCATGACCACAGGTGAGAGTTTGGACATAGATTGACTGGTAAATTGAAAGCTCAGCTCTCTCTTCACCACAACAGACCACTTTAGCGTCCGCATCACTGCCAATGCTGCCCCAATCCGTCTGTCAACCTCCTGCTCCATTTTCCCCTCACTCATGAACAAGACCCCGAGATACTTGAACTCCTCCATTTGGGGAAGCAACTCTTCCCCGACCCAGAGTGGGCAATCCACCCATTTCCGGCTAAGAACCATGGCCTCAGATTTAGAGCTGTTGATCCTCATCCCTGCCGCTTCATACTCAGCTGCAAACCATCCCAGTGCGAGCTGGAGGTCACTGTTCGATGAGGCCAACAGGACCACGTCATATGCAAATAGCAGAGACCACCCCTGTCTGCCACTCCAAAGGCAGAGTCCCCGATGTCCATGCAATGTTGCAGAGGCATGTCAACCAGGACAGCCCTACATCTAGAGCCTTGAGGACCTCGGGGTGAATCTCATCCATCCCCTGGGCACTGCTGCTGTGGAGTTTGTTTGACAACCTCAGTGACCTCGACCCCAGAGATGAGAGAGATGAGAGAGCCGACCCCAGAGTCCTCCGGCTCTGCCTCCTCTTCGGAATGCGTATTGGTGGGATTGAGGAGCTCATCAAAGTATTCCTTCCACTGCCGAACTATACACTCAGTTGAGGTCAGCAACTCCCCTCCCACACTGAAGACCACATGGACGGGGTTCCGCTTTCCCATCCTGAGCCGCTGGACAGTTTGCCAGAATTTCAGCTGTCTGCTGCCTCTGGAGTCCCACAAGCCGGCCA
Organism: Mola mola; assembly: GCA_001698575.1. NCBI lineage: Eukaryota > Metazoa > Chordata > Actinopteri > Tetraodontiformes > Molidae > Mola > Mola mola. The sequence goes on along the minus strand of KV751324.1, from coordinate 588,318 downwards.
TGCCTTGTAGGTCTCCTTATTCAGCTTGACGGCCCCTTTCACCTCTACTCTCCAACAGCGGGTTCTGGGGTTACCGCCACGATTAACACCAGCAAACTTGCTACCACAGCTTTCGAGCGGCCGCCTCGACAATGGCAGCCGGAGTTGGGAGTTGAAGATCTTTTTCACAGGCTCCTCAGCCAGGCGTTCCTAGCAGACCCTCACTATTCTGTTGGGTCTGCCTGGTCTGTCCGGCATCCTCCCCCGCCACCTGATCCAACTCAACTCCAGGTGGTAATCAGTTGACAGCTCTGCTCCTCTCTTTACCTGAGTGTCCAGCACATACTGTCACAGATCAGATGATACGACTACAAAGTCAATCATTGACTGTCGACCTAGGGTGTCCTGGTGCCAAGTGCACTTATGGACACTCTTATGGCTGAACATGGTGTTAGCTATGGACAAACTGTGGCTAGCACAGAAATCCCCATTTAGTGTTGTATTTTAACTCCCAACCACTAGATGGCATATCCGTAATATATCTTTAGCCATTTTAGTCCACTCTTATGTTAACAAGGATGTTAGAATATAAAACCTTTGAGTCACTGATTTGTTTCCAATTGAAAGATGTTTCTAAAGACAGGATGCATACTGTTAATAATCTCAGGCTTGTGGAGCGCTGTATCACCTTGCTTAAAGTATTGCAGTATATTACAATATCATCTCTGTAATCATACAACATTATGATATGTCCTGAATCCCTATATTCTTGCACTGTAATAATAAACTATAATAAACAGCTTGCATTTAGGCTTTTTACTGTGTAGTACACAGTACGAAAGTGATGTTGAATATCTTTCATGAGACTTCATCTCATTAAATAAAGATAGATGTTCTCTTGCCTTAGGGTTTGGGTGTCTGCTTATGATGAGACTGACTGGTCCTGGGCCACATTCACTTAGGATGGCATAGGCCTCGCTGAGAGCAGCATGACGAAGACTGACTGACTCCACTTCCAGTATCTGATCTCCCCTACTGCACAGGGGACCACAAGACAGAGTCAAGAACATGTGATACCATAAATGCACATATTGTTGCTGTTGGACGAAAAAAAACATATTTCCAAAACCTGTTTAATCAGGAATGTGAAAGCAGTTTTTCTCATAAACTAATCTACGAAATTAACCTAAAACAGTGTAATTAGAAGGGCAATATGTCCGTGAAGGTTCTCAGTCATCCAGGTCATCTTGATCTCGGAGTGTTTAGTAGGAAACAACTGGACTTCTTATCTTGTTTGAAACAACCTGAAACAATCTTCAAACAAGATAAGAAGTCCAGTTGTTTCCTACTAAACACTCCGAGATCGAGTGTAATTAGAATCATTTAGGGACATATATGAAAACCAATGTTTACGCAGCTGTCAGTGACCTGTTTAATATTTCAAATGGATTTATATGCATTGTTTTAAGCAATAGTGGATATACAGGTTGTTTTTTTGTTTGTTTGTTTGTTTTTTAAGAATGCACTCAAATGATATTGGGTTATTTACGAGCCTTAGGTCTCTTATCCCACCACCTATTGATAGCAGACATTTTACATTTTCACATTGCAAATCACTCAAATCAAAGCCTTTTCTTGCCATTTTATGTAGGAAATCAGGATAATTCATAAGTGAATCTTTATCTGATACTGAAGTGCATAAATCAGTCAAGGAAATCATCCATCCTTTGCTTAAAACCTGATACTATTATTTAATAAAGTTACATTTTGACCTATGTGCATCTGTGATTTCTGAGGATAGTTTCTTACAAAAAAAAGTAAGTAAGCCGTGTTTTGCTTAAAAAGAGAACTTCCCGCTAGTGGGATAGCAAGGGGTTCTTTTTCATTAAATGTCTTTCCATTGTTCATTTAGACAGTTGTTAGGTAAGAATGTGGACATTCTCTACAATTTAGAATGTCAAATTTGTCAGAGGTAGAGACACATGGTTTTCCCTGGACAGCAATGATATATACTGTACAGGACAAGCACTGTATATAATTCATGAACACACATTTCACAAATTAAAGATGATCATGAAGTTTTACCTGAGTCTACCATCCATCTTGGCCACAGATCCCAATGCCAGACTGTGAATGAAGATGCCAGGAGCAGAGCTTTCCAGGGCCAGACAGCAAACTCCAATCCCTAACCCAACACCAGGCTCTTAGAGTAAAAAAGAGACTTTCAGCAACAAAACATTGCAAAATTTAAATGTTTAAATTTGTGATCATTTTCAGCTGAATAAGTGAACCTTGTAACAATATTTAATAAAATCCTTGCATCACAGCAAATGCTCCTTTGCGGCACAGTACAAAACTTAAATCAAGAAAACAATGCAAATGCACTCTTTTCACTGATGAATAAATAAGACCTGAAACATCAGCTAACCCTTATTAAGCGTCACTTCCATTATGATACAGTCTTTGGGACCAGGACCAGGGCCCCTGCGGCCATCAACTTCTTCAGACCCTGCGAGATCAGGTGTTTTCCTACTGTTATTGGAGTTGGGTGAACTGGAGCGGCTGAGAAGGGTAGGGGTTGGGCAGGGCGTCAAGCTGGGACTGCGCAGGCGAGTTCGAATCGTCAGCGTCACTACACCTTTTTTCAGTTGCTGTTGGAGTAAGGTCAATGATGTTTTAATTTAGAGAGAAAATATGAAAATCATTTTATCTTAAGGATTAAAAAAATAAAAAAAACAACCCTAAAACTACTGCTAAAGTGCTTTTCAAAGTCCTTTGTCTCTTTACCAAAGAATGTGTACTCCCTGGCGTCAAAAAAAATTATAAAACGTTCTGAAAAATACTTTAATGAAAGTTAGACATCCCATATAGTTCTTTCAAGAGATTGAACTGTTAGAAGAAGCCATTGTGAAGTCCACCTTGAAGGTCTGGATGGCCTGCTGGTGTGTTAGTCCTTGGAGAGAGTCTCCATTCACTTCCAGAATCTCATCGCCTACGAAGGAAAGAATGCAGTTCTATTGAGACGGAAATGTAAAAGGAGATCACAGAGTGTCTCCTTGCTACAGATTTTACTTTCTGATATATTCAGAGGATTCAGGGTTTAAGAGGAGTAGTTACCTTCTTTCAGTCGTCCATCAGCTGCTGCAGCTCCATGAGGGAAAATGGTTTTGACAAAAATCCCCATGTGACCACGTGCTGAGTCCTGCCCACCAACAATACTGAATCCTAGGCCCTATATAAAAAAATCACATCTTGATGACAGCAAGGACTAGAAAAAACAGTCAATTTTGCTTTTTTAAGGATGCTATTTTATGTATAATACATTTTGAGGCCCTACTCCATAAACTTATTTTACAACTTTTAATGCCCCCATACAATTCACCTCTTACCTCTTGCCAATTAACAACAGATTAACATCAGGGGAGTAACAATTCAAAGAACTCATCTCAGTACAGAAAAAAATTTACCTAGTTTTAATTTTAATACATGAAACATGAGTTTTGCTTGGCAGCCAGGGTGACTGTGGTTCAAAATACGTTACAGCTGAATGCATTTCCAAACTTTAATTGTTGCATTTAGTAGGATAACATGGGTTTCTTTTCCACGGGGTCCTGAGGAATATGCATCTTAGTAACTGCTGCTGTTATTTATATTTGCATTTATAGCATCTATATTAATAACCTACTGTGAAACTAGAGACCACACAAGAAGCTATCTTTTCAACAACAACAACAAAAAAAAAAAAATCATGACACGCCTTCCTGTAGGACAGTTGTTACACCGATCTCTCACCATGTTTTCTGTCATGTTTGCTTTTCATTACCCAAACAGTGTTGTACTAAGAGATAATTATAAGACACTGTGAATTTTGTCTTGGCACTTGCTGCTGCTATTGATGGTGGAGAATCATTGGTATATTTGTTAAGAAAAGCCCTTAAATATACATATTCAAAGTACATTTTGAAACATTTGTCATGCAGACGTGAGGCACTCACCTTGCCCTGGCCTTTCATCAGCACTATACTGGAGATAATGGATGGCTGTGCCAGTCGCCATGGAGACTCAACTTGGATAGTGCTAAGGGAGCGGGCAGATTTCTTAATTATCTGATATTCCTACAAGAGAGATGAACAAAACATTCAGAAAACTCCTTTCTCTTCATTTGGTTCTAGTTTATTTTTTGAATTATTCAATCACACTTACAGTATGTATAATGTTTGTTTATATGCTTTCTTTTTTTTTTTTGAATCACTGAGGTCATTAAGGCATGATGTGATATCTGTTGGGGGGAAGGGTATCTTGATGACAAAAACACTCTGTATTGTTTGGGGGAGCCAGGAAAAGACTATCATTCTGAGAGTGCTCATTGCTCAATAACCCTCTCATTAACACATACAGCTTTCTGTGACGTTGTTATCATAGCATTTGGGGCAGAGTGAGTGTCCAACATTTGATCCAGCATTCTGTCATTGTAGGTGATAAGAGTCATCTACCACATGCATACATGATGCCTTTTTCAGCCTTCATTCTGTATGACTGCATGCAGATTGTGAGTTTGGTGTTTTTCAGGGCACATACTTTATCGATATGCACTATAACATGTTATCATTGTGTAACACTTGTATAACTAGAAAGCACTTGGAAAGCACAAACTTCTACCAGGGATAAATAATCCTCTTCCACAAGTCGGTAGACCCCAATTTTATTCACAGCCAGAGTTGGTCCTCCCAATAAGTTAACTCAGCAGCTGCTTAGGGCCCCATGGCCACAAGGGGGCCCCCAAGCTGACCTCAGCTCTAAGTCTGATCTGGCAACCAACTCTAAACCTACATATGCAAAGTGCCTGGAGGGTGGGGATCCCTCCTTTGTCAGTGAGTGAACAGTTTGCGAGTTGGTGAAGATGTCTAAAAGAGTTTATCCATCAGGCTCAGAGAAAAGGAATAAAAGAAAGCTGAAGAAGCAAGTCAACAAGCACAAGGTAGTGATCAATTCTGCAATATTTGCAAAAAATTTAAGCGATTAGCGTTTACTGACAAAACACCACTATTTTTAGTCAAATCCACCGGCGGCCTGCAGACCTTTACCGTGAAAATAAACACAGTGTGTGTGCAAAGCAAGGATTTACATAAGGTTAAATTTGGCTTATTTTGATATTTAAAAGCAACAAAAAACATTCAATATCATTCTTTTAGCCTGAAATTTCAGGACTTTCCAAATAATTGTTTTTTGCAGTGTTTGTTTGAAATTTGCAGACCAGCTTGTGGTTTTGCTGTGTCACTAGCATGGTGTTTGTGTGTTGTTGGTTTGACAGAAAATGTGGTGATGTGGTTCTGCCAAGGTGTTGGTTTAAATGGTCATAGTGAAATCTACCATTTGATTACGTTGTTACAAGGGTCACTGTCATTAAAATTCATAGAAATAGTTATGACTGTTTATTCTGTTTTAATAACATGACTTCACAATTGTGAATGTATTTTTGTACATTTTTGTTTAGAAACTAAGCAATTAGACTACAACAATGTTGAAGTAAAATGGCATATGCAATTAGTCAGCCTTACTTTGAGTGTACTTAATTAGCTTTAAACGAACTGTGACCCATCATGTTGACAGAAGTATAAATGAATAAAAAAAAATAACGGTTATACTTGAATTTGGTATCCTGTTTTATGGATATTTCTATCGACTGCAAAGCAGGGGCCCAAAAAATAATCCTGTTCAGGGCCCTTAGATGTCCAAGGCCGGCCCTGTTCACAGCACAATGTCTGTGTTATAATTATATTTATATCAACATGCTGCCTCATGCTGGTTAATAGTAGTGCTTCATATTACTGAGTTTCAAGTCTGTAGTCTCCTTGGTTACCTCACAGTAGTGACTTAAAGCCTCCTATCCTATCCTGTAAAAATGTAAAAAAAAAAACCCAATCCAGAATCCATATAATGATCCAGATCACCACAGTGAATTAAGATCAAATATCAGTCTATAGCTCCATGTTCCCTCTTGTTACCTCTTCAATCATTCATGTATTTGTAAAATTATTTTTTTGACATTTTAACAAATCAGCTGTATCAGTTAGAGATTTTTAATTAGTGTGAGAGCTAGAATAAAGCTGGAGTACTCCCTGATCCCTGTTCAGCTACAGAAATTATTGAAATACTTAAATGCTCAGCTCTTTAGGGCACATCTAATTCGATATTAGATACTTTCACATGAAGCTCTTTTCAATACACAAATTTGAATAAATACAGATATACACAACCCATGCATCAAACTTCATTAAACTGAGCTAATACTTATTGCTACACTGAAGATACTATTAGTGTGTGATACAATTAATACAATTAATGTAATTCAAATAAAACTTAAACACAATTAAACAGGATTACCATACCACCCAAAAAGGCTTATAACGTTTACATTTTGCAACCAATTTCAATTAGCTGTTTTATATTAATTAAAGAGTATCTTCTGTCCTTTTTTAAGCATTGCTTTGCTTGGTTAACAGTCCTAATTTAACAGAAGTGTTTGTATTTATCTAATGATTATGACAAAACCTAAATCCCCCAAAATAGATATTGAGTATAAAAATAATAAGAGGCCGAAGAGGGTCTCCCCTAACTTGAAAATAACTTTATGCCTGCAGACATCAATCAAGGTGCAGTTTCCATCCATGTTTGCACAGACTCATGTAATGCATGTAATGACTGACAGACAGCTTTGTGCATGTTGCTATGACAATCAAGTGAAGTTTAATAGCAGCAGAAACAGAAAGCTTGTAGTGAATGGTTCAAAGTTGCATGTTGGTGCTCAAAATTCTAAAATGTAAACTGTTCACACAAATGTTGAACCAGCAACATAGAAGACCTATGCAACAAGTAGAGTCGGTGTAAAATTTTGTCAATTCATAAAGAAATTCTTCTAACATGCCTGAGAATTTGTATTACAGAGCATGGGATTGATGTAAGGTTACAGTTACCTTGACATTTGACCTCTGAGAACCAAAATCTTTCTATCTATCCATCCATCCATCTATCCATCCATCCACACACACACACACACACACACACACACACACATCTTCAGTTGAATGAAGAACAAAGTAAGGAGGCTATTACTAACCTGTCTCGCTCCAGATATATCTAGTGGCTGAGGTAATGAATGTTTACGTCGGCCAGGTGGAGGCTTCTCTGCCATTTCACTGCTTCTCACACCATTCTCCACAAACAGCTCATCATCTTCACCCACTGATTCAAGGCGGCTGCTCCCCCCTGAACCAGGAAGAGAAACATTTCATCTCCTGTACAGAAGTGGTGATTTCAGTTTGTTATTGTCTATTTTTTCTGAACACATAGTAAAGGCTTAAACTTTTAAATTGAATAGAGTGGGCAGCTGTCCGGCCTTCCAGTATCTCTCTGTTCTTTGCTGGAGGCTAAAGAAGTTGTTGAAATGGTGGAAAGCCACGATGCAGAACAAATGATGTCCCAGTACTCTCACTGAATAAAGACCTTGAGAGACTGATCCTGCAATACTTCAGGACTTTAATAACTGATTTCCTGGATTTACTGCAGGTAGCATATCAACTAAACACTGGAATGAGGAATACCATCATCTTCCTGAATCACAAGGCCCTTTCACATCTGGAGAAGCAGGGAGGCATTGTAATACTCCTGATTTTTGACTTCTCCAGTGTTATCAAAACAATCCAGCTCTGCCGTTAACTAAACTGGTTTTGGTAATTCAACTGCAAGCAAACAATGCAATCTGGATCATGGACTTCCTCACTGGCCATCCGTGTCTAAATGGAGGACGGTCACTCTGAGATTGTGATCAGCAACACTGGCACACTTTAAGGAAAATTTCTGGTGCCATTCTTTGTCACACTCTAAATCTCACACTTCTGTTGATGAGAGGCTTGAGACCCAAGAGGGCTGATAAAGCTCGTGAGGAAGGGTGGGTCTGGTAATAGTTTACTCATTAATCACATTAATTAAAGAAAATTAATCAGGTGGAGTGTGGAAGGTGAATTCAGAAGTCTCAACGAACAGGAAAAAATGCTGTTGTGTAGTCTGCTGGGGAAGCAGCAGATTAATTATTTTGTTTTTCTCTTTCCATGCAGCAGCAGGGTGACTAGGCTGTGGCAGGGGTTGGTAAATCCTTTGGGGTCTGTGATGGCACTTTGCTTCATCAATATCCCAGCTGATCATTAGGTAGGTATCAAGGATGTTTTAGGTGGTTATGATGATCCTCTGCAGGACTAGTTCTGGACTGTATGTGAACCATACCAGTATATTTCAATTCTAAAACATATTTTGGACTTGAACCACCTGTTTCCATGATGTACCAACCCTGAGATCGGCTGCAACTTTTCACAGGTGTGGAGCTGCCACGGGATCCTCTGTGTGCCTCTCTCTGACTTTGTTCCTCTAATTTGTCTAGATCAGTCATCTGTAAGGACAAAGACAAAGATATTTTTAATTCGTCTCTACCTAAACAACAACAGACTGTCTAATATCTAGGACCTCCACAATTACACACAAAAATATTTATTCAATTCAACTACCATCAGAACACAACTTTTTGTTTTAGATCATGCAACAATTTTAGAAATGACTGTGTGACTCTACTATAAAGACCCTGTTGTACAAGCCCTGTGTGACTATGACTGATGAACTGCATGATATTGCTGCTCTGTTGTACTCAGGCATGTGTGATCAGCTCTGTGTGCATTCTGACACATCTGTCATAAAGTAATCTTGTTATGTTTAAATTGAATTTGAAGAGCAGAATTTTTTGATATTGTATTTGGTTTCTTGTTTTTTTTTGTTGGGTTTTTTTTTTTTAGCTCAGGGGGAGCCCTGTCCTGGATTCTGCGGGATTTGCTTCCTTCCATTCACAGTCTCCCACTCTGTGCAGAGGTAAAGGCCTTAGCATGTGCTTGTAGAACAAGGGTTAGAATATCATAACCCTTTGTTTTTATCTCTCATCAAGCTCCAGTCTCGAATGGACTCTATGGGTACAGTGTCTGAAAACTATAAATGACCTCCGAAACTGGGGGACTGTCCAAGTCTGGTCTGTTAGGATCTCCACATACCCCCTCTTTGACAGGGATGAAGGATAAGGTGAAGCAGCATGAAGCCATTGAGGAGTTTCCTTGGTCACACAATGACAATTTGTCTGCCAACTTCAACAGCATGGCAGAGTCTATCCTGTTTGTTGATGTAAGCCACTGAAGCTTAGTTGTCCGTTCTCACCAATACATGTCTGCCCTATCTCCCAAAGCCAGTTCTTCCCCCCACCACAAGATGCCTCAGTGAACACCATAAAATACAATGTCAAAAGTGCCAACAGGTTCCCGAGAAGCAGACCTCATCCTGCACCAAGAGGGAAACCATAACCATAACAAGGTGTTGCTTTTGCCTGGAATTTAAGCATGGTTCGCATGATTAAGATTATTAATTTGGCCAATGCTGCAGACAAATTATCATTTGGGGAGGGGTCTGGGGATAGTGTTTGGCTGTTTAAAGTCAGTGAAACACCCAATACACCACCAAACATGTCTGTCCATCATTGCTGTGGAGGCATCAACTGCCTGTTTGCCAGCCATAGAGATTTCAGGGGCTCATCAGAAAGGGGCACTCCGAGGAAGCTCCGAGGGGGCTTAATTCTGCCCTGCACTCTGGGGAAATTGGCTAAGCCAGCATTTAGACCATTGGTCTTTAGATGGTGTTACCATGACCCTTCAACACACTGCCAGTGTTAAGGAGGTTTGGAAACACTTAATTATCTTTTAGGAGGAGCAGTAAAATAAACAGAACCCCAACAAGGCTCATCATTATGGTCCTAACATGTGGAAAGTCTTGGCACACATAAGATATGTCACTCTTCTCTTCCAACAAGATCATTCTTATTTCAGTCCTCTAGTACTGTGAAGCAGTAAAACAATATATTACCAACTGGCTCAATCTTGTTGCAGTGCAGAACCATGTTGAAAATGATCTGATTGCTACTGCCATTTCACCAGGAGACATGCCCAGTTCTCTGTGCAGGTAAGTGGCTGAACATTGTCTTCTGTATGATCATAGCCGTTGTAAAAAAAAAAAGCAGTAATTGCAGGTTTGTGCTGGCAATAATTCAAGTGAAATGATCTTAAATCAGTCTTCATATAATTAGTAATAGATTAGCAATTGATTGCTGAAGTGAAAAAGGATATCTGGCAGCGGTTTGATGGCCTTACATATGCTGCGGCTCACCCTGATTGGCCAGCTATGTTCATACAATTTTTTGTGGGTAATTATGTAACACAAAATTGAATAAAAGTATTACCAATACATTTAGAGTCCAGTAGAGGGTGGAACTTTCATGAGATAAAACCCATTTGAGGGATACAATAACAGCAGCACAAAATAATACCTTAATACCTTTGGCCAAACTACTCTCTACTCTCCAGTTAGCCACCAATTCAATACTACAAAAGTAAGCTAAATTAAGTATGAATAAGACAAAGACACATTACTCCCACAAGAATACACATGAACACATTGCACATTTTATTTACCAAGTACGGGCTATGCAGACTGGTGCAGTAGCTGGAGGTCTTGAGTGAGGGAGGTTGAAAATCCCGGGAAAAAGAGGATGAGGAACTGCAGGTGCTGACTAGGTCTGGCAGACTGGTGGATGGGAAGTGCTCGAAACCAACGTCCGACTCCCCCTTGCCGGAAATAGACCAATGTTATTATATTGTGTGTGTGTGTGTCTTGATTATGGGTTTTGTTATTTATGTCTGTTTTTCTCAGTTTCTCATTTCTTTGTGATTTATTGTTAGAAATTCTAGTCTTCTTGTTGTTGTAGTTTTGTTAATGAATTTGTACTTCTTGATGATTTTGAGTTTGTAGTTTGTTTCATGTTTTACTTTAGTCTTTGTTTTCTTGTGTTCATTCCTGTGGTATGTCTAAGTTTCTTGTCGTCCCCTAGTGTTCTCGCCGTGCTTGTTACCTGTGTTTTTAGTGTTTGTTTTTCATGTCAAGTTCCTTGTGTGCCCCCCTGTTCCTTACTTGTATTTATTTCTAATGTTTCCTGTTTCATTGGGAAAATTCTGCTCCTTCTTGTGTCTTGTCTTGATTTACGTTCTCCCCGCGTGATTACATTGACGAGTTTCACCCGTGTCTTGTTGTGTGCCCCACCATCATGTGTCCAGTGGTCTACACTCTCCTTGTGTATTTAAGTCCTTGTGCTCCCTTTGTCCTGTATGATTGACATGCTTCTTTGGCTACCCTTGGTTGTGTAATTTCTTGTGTTCCCCTCATATATCTCCTGTATTTCCTGGTTTTGTTGGCTATCTGGTATTTGGACTTTGGGCTGTCTTTTGTATTTCTGTCTGTGTGCCCTGTCAGATTTGTCTGCTGGTTGGACTGATTTCCCAGTATTGATGTTTGCCTGCCATTTGACGAGTGAGTTCTCTTTAATAAATATTTTGTAACTATAAACCTGGTCCACTGGTCTGCATTTGGGCCCTAAACTCTGCCCTTAGTGTTTTCTGGCATCAGACTTGACAATGGATTTACATTGGCCAGGAACAGTACAGACTTCAACTTCTTAATGTTATGCAAATGTTATCAAAACTAGTTAGAATACATTGGCTGGATGCACTAGTGTGTATTATCACTGATGTCACCTGGGGCCTCATTTATAAAGGTTTCTGCATGCAAAAAATGGTAGAAATTGAGCTGTAATGTGCATACACATCTTTTAATGATAACATCAGGATTTAAAGAAAAACTATGCAGAAAATGGTTACCCCTCCTTTCACCTATGGCTAGATGTTTTTCCGTTGTTGAGATCAGCAGTAAAGCTCATTCCTTAAATGATAAAACTTATGAAACTGGAAAGCACAAGAGTATCAAAACTGAACTTTCTGTGAAATTACAAGCAAAAACGTTGAAATTGGTCTTATCCCAAAATGGTGAAGAATATTTAAAAAAAATTTCCTAGATCTAGATGATGATCCAGATTACCAAGAAATCTAGTCGATCGATGACAATTTCATCAAAATCCATCAGTAACTTACTTAGTAAGTTATCCTGTTAACAAACAAATAATTAAACTAACAAACCTAACCTAAAATAGCTACTCAACGGACATTGTCACACGTTTATAACTACAATGTGGCAATCTCACTGACATGCACATGTGTTTTTAATGGTTGTCAGTGGCACTTTTGTAATGCTAAATTATGGATGCTTTAGCAATGCTTAAAGTCTTGCCAGATAGAAGACTCAGATATGAATGTCTCTTATGAGCACATGAGGTCTTCCTAGCCTTTGATGACTAAAGCCAATTCAGCTGATAACCAAATGCCTTGGATATCTCTGTAGAATTGACCCCATCTTTCGAAGGACTGACACTGAGGAACAAATTCACCCTGTGGAGATCAAGTTAATGACCAGTCTGGCCTGTCTACCAATGGTATAGAATAACACAGCCCTCATGAAGTGGCTGTTATGGTAACCACCTTGGATTATCTTATTGAAATTACAATTGTTCCTTCATATAAACATTAGAAAGCAATTTGTAGGATTATTTTCCAAATATAAATGGAGCACTTGACTGCACTCATGTTATATAAAAGAAGCAAATTAAAGTAATTTGCTTATATGAATTGAAAGGCTTATCATGTAAATAAATCTTGAAACAATTTACAGTGCAAACATGATTTTGTAATATATGGTGGTTATTTTGAGGCACAGTAGTGAAAGAAGGTTTCAGGTTGCATCTGTGCAAGATGTTTAGCTTCTGGTTTGTGTTTTCTTTTTCTCCTAAGAGAACATTAATTGTCAATTGTGTGGTTAATGGATCAAATTAAAACATACAATAATTATCAAGGTGAAAGTGGCTACCCTTTAATGACATAGCTCCCCATGTCATTGGCTAATATGCAAAATGTGGCATAAGGAAGGTATACTGAAATGCAGGGTTTGCGCCCATTCAGTACAAGAGCGCACTACTGGCTACCTGAAAAGTCACTAGAGATGCCTATATAAATGTTGCAACATTCTGTTTTACATTGCATGCCTTAGAGGCTGAGTTTTATGAGGTATTAATGAGGTCCCTGTGGCCCCTGGATATTATGAAACTCTAAAACACACTGACTGAAGACAGAGTGACAGAGTTGATTAGGCCTCTGTCTCATGTTCAGACGATGAGTTTTTTCCCCTCTTCTAAGGTGTGGAGTGTTTCGTGTACTTACCATGCTGGCCACCACCAGCTGGACCAAACCAGTAGTGGAGCGCAGGATAGCAACAGCCTCCTGATGAGTGAGACCCACCAGAGACCTACCATTAATCATCAGCAACTCATCACCAGCATGAAGACGACCATCCCTAAAACACAAACACAAACATCTACATCTGTAGTTTGAGTCTGCAATGTGTCATACACGCAAAAATTAAAGTTGAGCTTTTCTCACTCAATTCAGATATTGTATCAGTCTAGCAGTCACATTCTGTGAGCAGTATTTCTGTGTTTATTATGTGCACAATAGAATAAATAACGAATATAATACAGCCATAGAAGATCACAGCAGTGCAGAATCAACCATCTATGTCTGAGTGAGCCAGCGAGGCAGAATGACAAGACAAACCTATGACATTTTGGCAGGGGGGGACCACAACCAAGAGATTTGAAAGAGAACAACAACTGGAAATGTTCACAAATTGTGGAGACAACACTCCATTCAGGAGCTACTTACCCTCCAGAGGACAAGATCATCTACCACATTATGTAAATGACTCTTATTACCTTGTTATTCCAATGTTAACAAAGTGCTGCTGCTGTAATAAAGAACACTGGCCTGGTATCTCAAATCACACTGTGGGGCTGCATTATGATGCCATTACGGTGTTGAGCTACATAAACAAAACTATTACATTTTTCCTGACTTCTGTAGAACTAACTGTACCTGTGAATGGCACCTCCCTCCTCAACATGAGATATGATGATGCCATGAGGACAGCGTTTGGAGCCACGGCCCCCTGTTATCTGTATGCCCAGGCCTTCCTCACCCTTCACCATATGCATCTTCCAGATGTGGTTGCCTTCTCTGCACTACAAAAAAGGATAAACAAAACTGTTTACATAGGGTCTATATATAATAAAACAGTACATAATCAGGTATAAAGGGCTACATATCATATGGTCTAAACAAGGAAATTTTGATTATTTTGACAGATTAAGCAATTATAATGTGATTCATGATCAGTGGAAATTTTTTTATGTTTGCATCACAATTTTCATTTTCATTAAGACAACTATTAAAATCTTGATTTGACATTTTCTTGACTATGTTCCAAACATGTCTCCCTACATATATCTGGAGAAGATTTTTAGTCTGGGCATCTCTCTACCACTACAGAGCTTCATTGTCATGATGTTTTGCAACAAATGTTACTATTATCAAATAATTGCAACTTCTGGCATTTAAAATATTCGGATATTGTGCGAATATATTATTTCAGTCATAATGTCAAGAGAACCAAGACATTGTCAAAATAGGAATTCAAGATCATCTTTTGCTGTGGGACACTTTCTGTGAAGTCTAAAACTGATATTTAAACATTTATTTTTATTATTCTAAAACATGCACCATAAGCTCTTAAATACAGATGGGGAATTGTATTTAAGACTGAAAATGTGTCAAAGAAAGCATTTATATGTAAATCTGGACATGGGTTGTTAAACTAATCCATGTACGTATGACTATTCTAAATGCTGTAAATTCAGGAAGTCTAAGTGAAATAACTGAGTGCTATTCCAACAGAATTGGTCTGGGTTTTGTGTCCACCGGGGAACAATTTATCTTTGATTTCCACATGGTGTATTTCCGGGGATTCGATCCACTGATTATAGCTCGGTCTAAATGTATCACCTGCTGAAGAATGTTCATACATACTATGAAAGTCTTCTGAATTAACAATAATCGACTGGACTATTGTCTCCATACCATTTTTTTCTATCCATCCCAGGTAAGTGAAAGTTGTGCTTCCTTAGATTTGCATAGATATTTACTTGTTTTTAGTTAAAAGTGTCTCATGTCTCAGAAGTTCAAATTTTTTAAAAACATTATCAAGCTGAGAAAATTGATTTAAAAATAACTAATGTCATCAAAGTGTCTTCGGTAAATACTATTCACATTCAGTCAGCCACATAACCAGAAAGTAATCCAGAAGCTAGAAAATGTTTGTCACATATATGCCATGTGAGGAATCCTTGTTAGATTTACTAGGCAGCATTTTTGCATCTGGAATGCTGTATAGATGGAGGCAACGCAAGGTTTTCATGTCTCTCATGTCTATTTTCACAGTAGTTTAACTCAGGCCTGCTATGTCAAGGCAGATCGCGAGCTACCTAGTGTAGGGGTCTGCTCCTGGAATTCTGCATTTAGTTTTTCTTTCCCACTGTTGCAATGTGCTTTCTTGCTCACAGAGGAATGTTGGGTCTCTCTTAATTACTAACTAAAGTAATTGATATTAAAATAATTTGCTCAAGATCTTCTCTATCTGATTAGTGTCTTCAAATAACCTTAATTGTGAATTATGTAAAGAAATGAAATTGACGTGACTTGACTTGACCTGACCCGACTTGATTTAGTATATAAATGCACTGAAAAAGTCATTCAAAGTAATTCATACAACCACCCAATGTTTTGGATGTAATTTCATAGTGAATTTATTTTAAAAGATTAGAAATGTAAGCTTCTTAAAATAGACAGCTAATTGACTCTTGCTCAATCATGGAAAATGGACTTGCATACAGTATGTACATCACCTTTCAAGTTTTCTGATTCCGCAAAGTGCTTTGCGACTTTTGTCAGATTCACTCATTCATTCACAAGTCATCACCTTGTTAGGAGCGGTAACAATTCACACATGCATTCACACACTATTATATTCTAATGTATTTAAGAGCAATTCAGGGTTGGAAATGTTGCCCAAAGACACTTCAACTCGCTGATTGTAAAGGTGGGGATCAAACTGTCGATCCTCCAATTAGAGCATGACCTGCTCAGTCTCCTCAACCATATACCATCTACTTAGTTATGTAGTTATGTACAATCAATCATTGAGCCAAGTATGAAAGAAAACCGCTCTCATTGCACCAAGACACATAAATGGAGATTGCATACAAATCTCCTAAAGGGAATCAATGTGACAAAACAATAAATGGGAATCTTAGAAACACAAACACACAGAAAAAAGAGAGGAAAGAATAGGTGGTGGAAACATGTAATTGGAACAGGTATAATGACACATGAAATATTTTTATTTTCAAATAAAAATATCCCAAAATTTGAGTATAGAAATGAATCTTGTGAAACTGCATTTCACTTTATGTGTCTGCCTCGACCACACCGTAAAGAGAGAACTGCCGAAAGTTGCATATGATGTACTTCATACTTGGCAGGCCTGTTGATGTTGCCTTTTATTATTCTTAAGAAATAATGGGAAATCAACATGGAAAACGCTCAAATCCACCAATTTTGAGTCAAACTTTAAAATGTTCTCAAGACATGGTACTTCATTGGGCATGGGCATTTCAATAGTTGTTATATTTTTAATGAAAATGCAGTTTGGCTATTTTTTTTTCTCTTTTTCAGATTTTACATTGGGCAATAACATCAAAGTCATCAAACAGTGGAGAACTGCTAAAATATTATACAAAAATCTTGTCTTTGACTTACCATACCTCCCACAAATTTGACTCCTCAAACATTATATACATGAAATTGCTGTCATATTAGAACAGACTTCCATTTTGTTATATATAGGCACATTATGCAGGGAGACCCAGCAAACGTATTCATTCCCCTCTATTATATTCTCTCCCAGAAAATTTTGGAAAAGCAAATGGAACCAATTTTTTTGTCAAGTTTTTTTAGGTTTTTTTTTTTACTTTATCTACACAAATCATGAATGAATCTGTTCAGCAACACCTGAAGTCACTTTAAATTTGGTCATTCCAGTGATAAAACCTCCCATTTATTCTTAGAGCTGTCTTTTACCTTACTTTGACATTTCCTCTGTCTCCCTTACACAGCAGGTATTTTCAGGTGATAGATTTCGTACAACGGTTGCGGACTGATTTAAATCTCGAATTGCGAAATGTCCTCTAACTATAAACATTTATTGACTGTATTGAGAGGTATGACAGGAGAGTACCCCAAAAGTGAAGCCAAAACATTGCCCCCTGTCGAATGGCTGCAGTACAGGTAATAAACTCCCCTCCTCCATTATTTCAGGTAGGACATGGGACATATTAAAAACACCAATCATACATATCATATCAAATAAATTTTCCCCAAAAGATGACTTCTGACATTTTAGGCCTTTTTTCATCGCACTGATGTAAATTCACGTGTTCATTATGTAGCCAGTTTAGTTTTGGTCTACTTTTTGCACAATATGAGTCATCGATCGAGAGCTTTTTAACATTACATTTACAATTCAATGCTACCTCTGTCTCTGTCTCAAACACACTCACAAAAACACACATGCACAATTCTTGCATTGTCTGAACTAAGGTCCACTGATGACATCATTAGAAAACTAGGGATGGACCTAGTGTTACTACTTTTGCTAATACTGTCCCTTCAGCTTTCACTACTACTATTACTCCAATTATCACCATCACATAATTTACCATTATTACTAGTTCAACTACTTTTTTATTACTACTTAATAGCATAGAGTTACTTCTTAGTAATATATTGTATTATAGTAGCTTACAAAACATCATGCACACAATCAAACCATTTCAAATCCCTCTGATGTTCTGGGAAAATACATCAGCTGTCTGTCTCAGTCCTCTGCCCCACATATTAAACCACTATCCCATTACTCTCTCTGGTGTCCTCATACCAGTTGTTACAGGGTGGTGTTCCTTTTAATCATCTTAAGCATCAGTACACATGTCCCGCCAAACACAAAACGCCAAACGCCAAAACTGAAAACCTCAAACTTTGGATTTGCTGTTATTATTTTTTGCATTGCTGAAAATGATCATTTTGATGTATGATGACTTAAAGGGTCTAAATCATTATCATATTCATATCGGTGACTTTTCATCATAAGTCATTTCTAGAGTTGGAGCTTGAGTTTCACACCAGTTTCTACTGAGACATTGTGTTGCGATCATTAATTGAGTGTATTTAAGGCAAAAATATTATACAAAGATATCAAATGCATTGGGCAGCTTATGGTTGTCTTAGTGGTTATTTTGTGTATTTGTATTCTTATAGTGGGTATGCATTATATGTGTGTGTATCGATGCGTTTTCTTTTGTTATATATGGAAAACATTAAGGGGGACCCCAGGAAGAAAAGCTGCAATTACTGTACAGCAGCTAATGGTTATTTGATTTAACAAACACATTTAACAGTCATCATCCACTATACTTGTTGGTTGGCTGGATGCAATAACACTGATGGCATCTATTAGCTTAAACTGATACCTCTTTCATAAAGCATCTCTGAAGAGGACATATGGTTAAAAAAAAATCTCAAAATGGTCACAGATTTGTTTTACATTTCTAACAAATAATTCACATTTACCAGTGTGTACAACAATTGTAGATAATATTTGGTGCACACAAATAACAAGCAATTTTAACATGTACACACATATACACACATGCATGCACACACACACACATAGTCACCATTCTTGCCATTGTTATTTTGAGTCTTTCTGTATTAAATTCTATAATGCTATAACATCAGCGTAGGTGTGGACTGTAAATTTTACTAGCCACAGCTGAGCGAGGACATCCATTAACTAAAAGCAGAGCTTTGGGGAAAAAAGCTGTCTGTGTTATATTATTCCAGGCATATTTCCCACCACATTTCCTGTGTGTAGTCCCCCAATCTTGAAGGCCTGATTCACCAATTCTCCCTCCTTCCTGGTGCTACTCATGGTCTTGGCT
The DNA here is from genome assembly GCA_001698575.1 of Mola mola. NCBI lineage: Eukaryota > Metazoa > Chordata > Actinopteri > Tetraodontiformes > Molidae > Mola > Mola mola. The sequence continues at coordinate 569,369 of KV751324.1, read as the reverse complement.
TCTGCAGCCACTATCCTATGGCTAGAGCCTAGAGCCACAATGTTGCTACACCAGATTTAAACGACTGATGCTGGAAGAGGACCTGCAGGCCAGTACAGGAACCAGGCCCTGAGTTTACACATACAACCTGCCATGGAGAGAGGTAGTGTGCAGCCACAAAAATACAGTGTAAATCCAATTCCGGAAAGATTTCTCAAAAAAATAATTAGCTGGCCACAGAATGAGTTCATATTTGATATTAAATGAATGAGCTGATTTTTAACATACCTTATCTTTTTTTTTAATATTCTGGAAATCTGAATTAAATTTTTTTTCTCCCGAAATCATTCATCTTAATTTAGATTCCTTGTCTTCCTTGAAAAAATATGTGAGACATAAGAGTGAGTGATGTGAGTACACAGTTGTGGTTTAGCATACAGTAGATCCCTGCATGTCAGCACTGTGTGTTACCTGGCTTGATATTTCGCTGCTGAAAGAGTCCGTTTGGCATTCGAACAGGTGACTGTGACACCGTTTAGGTAGGGTGGCAGTGCCCCTGCTGTGTAAACGATGTGGAATACATCCAACTTGAGAAAAGGCATCTGGGATTTCCCTTGTTGGTGTATGTGTGGACACAATGCAGCCTGAGTCATCATGTGAATCCATAGGAACAGAAGAGTCGTGGCCATTGTGACAGTTTTGGGGTTCAGAGTCAGTACTGTCCCTGTTATCTCGGGTAAAGGATGATCGTGATATGACACCAAACTTGCGTGTGCGTTTGGAGTTCTCAGAGGGCTCAGAGGATGCTCTGTCCTGCTGCTGGTCTCCACTGCTAACAGAAAAACTGATACTGTCATCGGTATTGCAAGGAGGAGGAGGAGGAGGAGGAGGAGGAGCCTTTCGCTTCATGCGCCGCAGCATGATCAGGTAGATACAACCACCACTCCAGCACTGGTCAGCCAGGTAACTATAAAAGAACATTGATGGGATAAGGCTTTAATTCCATTGAGATTTAAATATCAAATCTTAACTTTTTATCATCAACACCTCATATTTACATACTTATGGTTAAAGGAATTTTGTACTTTTGCAAAGAGTTTTATATGTAATTACATTTTACAATGAAACTAGAGTTATTTGAATACTGTCCCTGCCTTATGCATATGTACAATTTGATTTAAAAAAATACAGTCAGGTCCATTACTAAAAGAGTATCAATGGGTTTGAAACAAATCAAATGTGAAATCTGATTGAAATGTAGACATATGGCTTTAATTTAAAGGGTTTAACATAAATATTGCATTAATTATTTAGGAATTTGTCATTTTTACACAACACTCACATTTTCAGAGGCTCAAAAGTTGGAAAAACTAAGATAATTATAAGTAACACTAATGAAAATTATTTGCAGTTAATGGCTGCCTGAGGTCTTGAACCCATGGACATCACCATATGCTGAGTTTCCCCCCTTGAGATGCTTTGCCAGGCCTTCAATACAGCCAGCTCCAGTTGCTGCTTGTTTGTGGGTCTTTCTGCATTCAGTTTTGTCTTCAGTAACTGAAAATGTGCTCTATTAGGATGAGATCAAACGATTGATTTGGTCCCTGAAGTATATCTTATTTCTTTGCCGTGAAAGGAACTAGCTTTAAAAGACCCTGAGTTGTGTTAAAACATCCATGATTCCTAAATTGTTCTGGCAATAATTTTGTTAGGATGTGTTAGGAATTAGATTTTGGCTTATAATCATTGTAAAGCTTAGAATACATTGGTTACACATACAATGCATTCCATTGTGTTCATATTGAGTTGTAGTGCTCCTGAATTGAAGGTCTAAAGCACTAGTTCTATGTCACGATGATTTAACACTTGTTATGGTAAAGTTGAGCACTCTGAAGGTTAAGCTGCATGCTTACACATACACACACACATACACACACTCACAAGATCGTCCAAAAGGGAGTGAATCCAGACACTCTCTCTATGTTCTTTATCTCAAAATTTGTGAGGGATGATTCTTGTGCTGGAAGAACTAGAAGATGCAAGTACTAGTTCTCACTTTTAATTTATTAAAGATTCAAACACAAGCTCATATATGAGGATCCTAGTCCCAGTAAACTCCCATGCAGCTCCCATGTCTGCAGTTATCTGGTCTCAGCTCATCCAGGAATGGGATCCCAAACAAAGGATTACACATAGTATTATAGTTTCTTGTTTATTAACATAATCTTGCTGCAATTGGTTAGTAAAAGGTGGGGAGGGGCCGTGGTTTAGAATTGGCTCTCCCTTGTTGGAGCACAGGCTGGCCCCTGCATCCCTGATACTAGGCTATCTGAGTCACCGTGACCTCTTCCTAACCTCCAGTTCTTTTCTATTTTATCTATCCTGGAATCCAAGGAATACACTCTCTCTGTGTTCTTTATCTCAGC
>KV751324.1:489813-547517 GCA_001698575.1 Mola mola | reverse complement strand
TAATAACCCAGCTCTCCTCCCACCCTTTCCATCCCTCTCTCTCTCTCTCTCTCTCGCTCTCTCTCTCTCTCTCACACACACACACCAACAAAAGCTTGAAAACACTTTCAGTGTGTTGAATACTTGCCCTTTTTTAAACTCCTTATTACAAAGAAATGGTAAAATGTTGGCATGTTGACTTTGCACATCATTCAAAAAAAAAAAAAAAACAGTCTTAGCCCAGGGCACATTTTTTTTTTAAAATCTGCACTAATCAAGTGACAGACAGAGAGAATGCTGCATTTAGCAAATAAAAAAGTTGTCTCTAGCTGGGTGTATTTTGACTTCTATCAAGGCACTTACGCAGTAAGTAGTATAAGGGTTGCATATTGGCAATAATCTAGTGACGCAATAAATTTCATGATTCAGGAGTTTCATATTCAGTATACTACAATAATCATGTTTCATTGGCCTGTGTGTACTATATATTCTTTGTCTCTATTCACGTTGTTATGTGGTAGAAAAAGAGTCAAGAAAGACTATACTGATGCGATTAAGATGTCAGGAGTTTTAAACTAAACAACAAAAATCAAACACAAATCTTTGCATGCAAACTAATGATTAAATATATTAGTGCTTTAAGGAACAAGACAGGATCGAAAACAAAATTCTGCAATACAAAATAGCAGCGAACTCCAAGGCACTCTCTTTTAATCCTTTTAAACACTTTTGGTAAATGGACTTACATTCATATACCAACTGTCATGTCTACTGACTCCTCAAAGCTATCTAAGGTGACAAGGCACCACAAGTTCAGGGACTGATTACAACGCTTTGCAAAACGGATGATTTGTCCAGAGTTTTTATTTGATTATATGCTTGGCTAAAACAGTACATCTCTCACTTTCAATGTTCCTGAGATACGATCCATTCATAATGTTATGTTGTATGACATTACTGACTTGAAAGTTAACTCTAAAGCGTCACCATACCAGTTTTTTCAGTCTTGTTTAATAAGTGGTGGTGAAACAGGCTCACAAGCAATACAATATGTAGTTCAAGTCAGATAAATCGTTGGTCAAAGAAAAAAAATGCCAGTCTGACGAGAGAAAATCCAATTTATTTTGATTGAAAAGCTTTCAGGAGAATCTAGTTTGAATCCACACAAATTAAAATGTCTGCTGAGAGGAAAATAGCCTGCAGTTATTAATAATTCTTTGGCGTTGTGACTGTAAGTCCAGTGTATCCTACCTTATCCACTTGTACCTCCCATTGAAAACAACACACTTTAAACACACTGAGCACACAAGCTCGGTCATCATTACCAGCAGAAACATACTGTAAAGTCGTAGAATTACCTTCGGGTTACATGGCCACGTAGATAGAAGGCTCTTAATTGAAGTTCATACGTTCGAATATTCCATGTCGTTAAAAAATGAACTTTGCACAGGAGGTCGCTAGTCCTTTAGAATCACACATTCACTATTTCAAAAATCCTAGCAAAAATAAAGTAGCGCAAAGCCGCTTTTCGGCACAGCTTGAAAAAAAGTGGCTTCAGACGTGATAACTCCAGAAATCCAACATGCAGTCCAGAGAACCACATGTTAGGAAGCAAAACGGTTTCTGAATTAAAGCCACAAATGTACTGCGTTTACTTTTCTTCTTGCCGATGGATGATTCGCTTTGTAGAGTTAATGAGCTTTCATCCGGCCGCCCTGCGTGGGGCGGCAGCGAGCGGAGGGCGGAGTCAAATGTCGCCCCGCCCCCCGGCATTGTTTCCTCCCAAACTCTGTGCAGCTGTTTACTACCGAGCACATATCACGTTCCCCTGTCCGTGGACTACAGGCCCTTTCATCTAACATGTACTGTACTGAAGAGCATTAGGGACAGGCAGGAAAAAAGAAAACAAGAATATGAGAGGACAAGATGTTTCCCCCCCTGTGCACCTCGAAAAAAATAAAGTCGAAATGTCGTGAAAAAGACAGTATGTCGAGAGAAAAAAGGCGCAATGTCAACAATAATGTTGACGTGTAATTTCGTGACTCGAGTTGAAATGTCGAGAAATAAATGGTAAATGTCCAGTATTTATATAGCGCTTTTCTAGTCATTGTTGACCACTCAAAGCGCTTTACAGGTTTTTTGCATTCACCCATTCACACACTGATGGCACTTGCCATGTTAACTACAGGGTCTGGGATCGAGCAGGGAACAGCACTACATAGTGCCTCGTATAGATGAACTAGAGAAACTGTACTTCTAAATCAGCTTTAGTGACAAGGATTTTTTTTCCCCTTATGAGCTCATAAGCACCCTGTAGTTATAAGTTTTAGGACTTTGAAGAGATTGTGCTAAAAACAGTATCTGTATAGAAGAACAAACCGCACGAACTTGAAAGAGGTGGCTGTATTTGTGCAAGGTGAAATAGCAGGTAATGGACAAATGCAAGGGTATTGATGGTTACACTTGTGTACAATTCAGAGATATGTTGTAAAGCAAGACACTATATTGAAGTTGTTTGATCCTCAAGGTGTGGACCTCAGGCAGGCACAACATCTGACTGAATTGTATTTAACCATTATTCTTCACATTTCATATTTATTCTTGAACTACTATTTCAATTTAATTCTGGACATTTCAGCTAATTTCTCAACATTTCAAATTCTTTTGCAAAGTGCATAATTGAAAAACAAAACATCTTCATCTTCTCATTATTTTTTGTCATGCCTGACCCTAATCCTTTTCTGTAGCTATTATTAAATACTGTGTAAAACAACAGTGGCATTGTATAAAAGTCATTTCAATTTATTGAGAAAATCATGATGATAATATAATAATGACAAGCAGCACCCCCAATATTATTTCCTGTTTCTTTTGAAGTTATTCTTCTTCTTACATACATTTTTTTGGCACAGTGCTCCTTCTATCTATCTTTTCACCTATTGATCTCATTCAACTATTAAAATGTTTATCTCTTTAAGGACATTGCAACATTTTATTTTTCTCATTTCTACCTGTTCTACTTTTAAACATCGGCATTGTCTGAGATGTAATAGCATGAACAGTTTGCAGCATCTACGCTGATGAATCTTTGAATTTCTTTTACGTATTTAAGTTATTTATTCAACCTAAAAAGCATTAAAAACATCAAACAAGAAAGAAACAGTGTTGACTTAAATTGTAGCTCATGAATTTTCTGGCTCTTTATTTCATATTTCTGTAATCCATTGAATACTTTTAGCAATTTCATTTTAGCATGCAGCGTCCGCACACATTTTTACTAGGAAATTACAATTTTTCTTGTTAAATTAATTTTTAAGTTTTACATTAAATAAAACTGGTAAGCTACATTTCCAGCGACACAGTGGTGCAGTGGTTAGCACTGTTGCCTCACAGCAAGAAGGTCCTGGGTTCGATTCCCGGATCAGGGCGTTTCTGTTTGGAGTTTGCATGTTCTCCCTGTGTCTGCGTGGGTCCTCTCTGGCTACTCCGGCTTCCTCCCACGGTCCAAAAACATGCAAAACTGGGGGTTAGTAGGTGAATTGGTCACTCTAAATTGCCCGTAGGTGTGAATGTGAGTGTGGATGGTTGTTTGTCTCTATATGTCAGCCCTGCGATGAACTGGCGACTTGTCCAGCGTGATCCTGCCTTCGCCTGAAGATGCTGAGATAGGCTCCAGCCCCCCCGTGACCCCTAACAGGATAAGCGGTAGAAAATGGATGGAAAGATATGTTTCCTTAGTTATTCATAAAAAAAATATTTCCTTCATGGTATCATTTTGAGTCTGATTATTTTGAGTGATTTTGAGAGATGCTCCTAGCAGAAAGTTACTGCAATACTTAAATTACTCAACCCTCAAAGAATATGCCTATAATTTGGATGCGACTTGATATATGCAGTAGATATGCACAAAAAATGACATTCCCTAAATGGCAACATCCTGGATCTGATCATTTTCCCGTCCTTCAAACCATTTCTGCATGTATAATTTTACTGATTAACAAAACCCTAACACATGCTGGTCAAGGTAAACACTTTCCAGCCAATCCATTTGATCTAAAATGTTTTATCAGACCCATACATTTCTGTTTGCATGTGTTTTAATTATGCTAAGCAGGTAAACTGTAATTTCTCTTTATTTTCCAATCTCCTTTTACACATATTATCATGTAAATCAGTGTTTCTGGAAATACATCCATATGTTACTTAAATAAGACCTGTAAACAACCAAAGTGAAGCCGATCTCAGCATCTTCGGGCGAAGACGGGGGACACCCTGAACAAGTCGCCAGTACATCACAGGGCTGACATATAGTGACAAACAACCATCCACACTCACATTCACACCTATGGGCAATTTAGAGTGACCTATTAACCTAACCCCCAGATTTGCATGTTTTTGGACTGTAGGAGGAAGCTGGAGTACCCGGAGAGAACCCATGCATCAAGTCTAACTTACAAATTGTACCTGCATACATGGGGCTGGTGACTGATTTAGCTGTTATCCAAAATATACGTAAAATACAACTGTGTGGTTGCTCTTATGTATCCTGGCTCATGCCTCCTCAGAGATCCCTCCTCAAAATGAGAATTTGGGGATGATGGCAACCCAGAATGACTTCTGGATAACAAAAGGATTTAAGAGTGAGTTGTTGTTCAAAGATAATTGGTATGTATTGGACCGTAAACGAGACCCCATGAAAGCAATATGGATGGATGGATGGATGAACTTGTGACATACAAGATATTAAAGTCATCAAAGACGTAAGGTCACACCAGTGCCACAGGAAAAAAAATCAGGGGGAAGAAAATAATTGAAAGTAAAGAATCCTGAATCACAATGATCAAAAGCGCCACCAAAATCTAACTGATTGTTCCTTGAGCTATTTCCCACTTTTCCTGAAAATATAATCAAAATCCATCTACAACTTTTTGAGCTATAATGTTCACAAACAAAAAACTAACAAAAACAGACAAAAATATAATTTCTGCGTCTAGGTAACAAAACAAACTGAAAACTATGGCTTTAGACTCAACATACCTACACAGTGCATCCCTCAGATCCAGCCTGCACTTGGTGGAGCAGAAGTCGACCGAAACAAGCCAAGCAATGGATTATTTTTCACGAGTGTTTTATGCCCTGTGAAACGGCCATTGGTCACAAAATATCAAAGGTTAGACTCGATGTCTGACTCATATAATAGTATATTCCGAGCGTTGTTACTGTCTATGAAATTTGCTGATGTGGTATTCTAACTTGGATTTTATTGAGTTACCTGGAGACTGCGGCTACTTAGGTTACCGGTGTATACAAATATATAAATACATGTATGTACAGTATGTCTGATGTACATACAGTCAATGGTTACGTCGGCCGCTACCTGCTGGACAAGTTTGGTAGCGCATTCACTACACGGCGCCATATTAAATAAGTAGCGTTGCTGCGGACGAAGTCAAGGAAGAAGGGGAGCTTACTAGAGATGCCAAGTGTATTAAGGCTGCTGTAGTCATTTGGGAGAGCTCGTGTGGCAAGTGCTATATGGTTGACAACAAGGCCAAAGTTAATTCCGGGCAGTTTAGTCCGAGGAGTATTGTTTTCGTCATTGTTTAGCTAACGTTAACTTGCTCGCACACATGACTTCCTTGACTCTGCGGAGTTCGGGCCTCGTGCAGAGGCGGACCGAAGCTTCACGTAACGCCGCTGACAAAGATCGTCCATCCGGCCAGGAGGACCATGAGCCCCATGAGCCCCGACGGGGAGGCGAACAGAACGAAGACGATAGCGGAGACTCCAAAGACACCCGGCTCACCTTGATGGAAGAAGTACTGTTGTTAGGATTGAAGGACCGTGAGGTACGTTAAGTCACAAGTGAAAATCATTATGTACGGGAGAACGCTTACATTAGACGGTAGGATGTTAGCTGTGGCTGTACTTTCAAAACCGACATGGCTGTTTGGCGTACTTAACGTTAGCATCATTGCTTGCTGGAAAGTTAGCTACAGCTAACAACGCTGACGGGCCTCGGTACAGCACAGAGAAGCGGAGCCGATTCATGTTTTTTTTTTTGTTGTTGTTTTTAAACAAGTTTGGTCTAGGTAACGGTAATAATCAAGGAATTAGCTAGATATTGTCCTGTGACGTTGATATCTATCCGCTCTGTCCTAATGTCAAGAAAGCCATGCCAATCCGTCGTCATTCACAGAGCCTTAACGATTTTTAGTTTAGCGTTTAACTCATCTTCATCTAATTTTCTTCTGCTGGAGGCTCATTCTGTAGTACAAATTTATCTGCACCTTGAGCGAGAGACAGGGAATGGGAGAAATGGTTTGTCCATCAAATCTCATGGATGATTTGTTGACGAGGGTCAACTATAGTGTTATATCATACGTTAGAACTAGTGTTTGTTAATTTATTGATAATAAGATTTAAACGCAATAAAGACATAATGGGTGTACCCAGTTTTTATTTTCATAGAAGCTAGGACTATGTTTTTATGAGAATTTGGTAATACATACAGTACCACAACGATAACAAGATTTGGGCGTTATAATTAATAATTTGAATATAATAATTTCTTAATGTTGACATTAATGATATATACTGTCCCAGTCGACATTGTTATTTTGGAAAGATGTCAAAGAATCAAAAACTACTCTCTATAAGTTTTTTTGAGGTTTAAACACAAAAAAATGGATATAGATGAGAATTGTGATGAAAGTTTCTGTTAAATAAAGCAAAAAAAGTAAAAGTGACTTCTCTGCAAGTTTACTTAAGCATTTGCAAATGGACTAACAGCACTGAAATTAGTGTAGGGAGGCTTTGAACAATGCAAATACATAAGCACAATGATAAATAAGGCAGAATGTGTGTAACATGATCGATTATTGTTAACAGAATCACGAAACATAATAGTGAGATGTAGTAGTATTTTCTTACACTCCTAAAAGAAGCTTCGTCATCGTTTGCATGGATAGCTTCTATGTCTGATTTATGTGTGTTACGTGTGTGTAGAATTTTGAACAGGTAGCTGGACCATATGTCTTCAAAGGACTGTTCAGCAACAAGTTCACTGGAAGCTACAAATTCAGGGTATCACTGTCAGATTCATGAAATCTCTGATCATTATAATACAAATTGTTGTGATTGGTTGTCTATATTTCAGTTCATTTTCAAGTAATTTATCTGCACACTTATGTGATGTTGTGTTTAACCTCAGTTTATATTAAGAATATACGCCACCTTATTGGGTGTTAATATGATCGTGTAATAACTTCTGAAAGTGTTGTGCTGCACATATTTTTGTTTAACAACCTTTTCTAAATCTGTTGCATCAAAAGGGTGATTGTTTTTGTTTTTAAAACTTAATATGCAGTAAAAGCCCTGTTTCCAATCAACCTGCTTTATGCAAATTATCAAATGATCTGATTACATTGCACAATAATTGTAAACTTGATTTAACATGCTGACATTAATCAGCAGAGGAGTTTTGTAAATAATCCAGCATATCTTTCACCTTTCCCCAGTGCTGCCTCTGTTGCGTCATCGGGCAGAAATTAAACTATAAATCAGGAAGACTGTTTTTGGCCCTCTCTGTCATCTTTCTCCTGAAAACAATAAATATGGCCTCTTGAGTGTGGAAATAAAGATATTCAGCTGTTTAACTTTCCACTGAGCAGTAGGAATGTCTTGATCAGCTTTTATGGCCCCCCATAGGATTTTTTTTTTGTGTGTTGGGTATCTGCTGATACTGATCTGATTTTTGTAATTATCTTTATAACGGAATTGCACACACTTTATTTTTTTATAATCCCTGTAAGCCACCGTACCTGACAGAGTGCATTATTGTTTCATGCAGTATGCCAGCGGCAGCATAAAGCATAAAGTTCACATTAAGAGGTTCATTCAGCCACTGTATTTCACATAAACAGCATCAGAATTGCAAACGTCTGTTGTAATACTAACATTAGTCACATGATGTTTAAAATTTACTTTGTATGTTGTGATGAACCTTTTTGTAGCTCTGGTAAGGCAAAGTCTGAAATGTAAGTATAATATTAAGTTTGCAGGGCCTATTGGATACAAAAGCTAAAAAAAAACAGAAAAAATCTGAATTCTCTGTAATGGAGATGAGCTGGTTATTCAAAGCAAAGAATTCCACATCCTTCTCTGTAATGTTTTTGGCTTTTTCGCTTTCCAGGGAATATTTATCTTCCCTTTTAAAAGCTTTGTCCACAGTTGGTTGTTTCAGCACAGCGGCGATTTCCTGTGTTGCTTTAGTGAACTTGCAGTATTTCATTGAATGTTTACTTTTTTGATGTTGTATCAATTTGGCAGTATTAAATGCAACTCTATCAATCGCTCTGCTAAACAATCGTATTGCAGATGAGTGTTGGACAGTTTACCCTCTCTAGTTTGAAATATTTCCACGTTGATGAAATTTTAGCTAAGGGGTTGCTAATGATAAGTTACTTGCATATTTGCACCCTGCTGCAGACTGTACTCACCGATGACCTCTTAAATCACCCAGACACCCTCACCTGAATGATCGGGGTGAGGTGATTGGGTGATTACTGATCCCTGATCAATTAAATAAAGCCCATACTGGGCCCTGATCCGATCTGGGAGATCAGAAGAATATCATTTGATGGCTTGACTTGTCTATCTAGGTAAAGATAAGAATCCTTTTTTACATTATTTTAAAAAATGGTTTCACAAAGTGCAATCCTTTTTTATAGAACTAAAATATAATCCAATGGAGTATCCACAAAAGTCTATTCCACACAAGGTAATAACATTAAGTTCAAATGAACATTAAAAGAGCTGTATTGAGCCAAATCTCCTCCCTTCACCTACTGCAGACTAATCATCTTATTCAATAACTCCTAAAAATAATCAATGGAATTCTCACTGACTAAAACAATTGAGTATTGCAATCTTGATATTAACTCTTTTTTTTCTTTTCCCATTATACAGTGGGGATAGATGATTTTGGGTCCTTTTTAAAATGTGTTATGAAAAAATACGGGAAAGCCAAATGTTTGTCATTGTGATTCGTGTATGAATGAACTGTCATAATTTTGATCATTTTGGATATTGACGCTAGTAAGACATTTCTTGTATATTGCAGTGGTGTTGTTTACATGTAATACAATTTTCTAACCTTGTTAAAATGTTTACTCTATCATTTAAGTAATAAACAATAAGTGGATTGTAGATTAGCAGTGTAAAATGGGAATATACAGTTATCCTTTTTTGTTAAGCGGCACCAAAGTTGTTAAATGTTATGCTTTGCCTTGTTTGTCATTGTGTCCTGCATTGTAACATTGTACTACAATTTCAAAGCTGAAATCATATATTGAGCAGCCTACTGTAAAATATTACTACGGCAACCTGTTGAACAATGTCATACTCCATTTTATATTTACACTGCTTTCCTATGAGATCAAGTGAGAGAAATCATGGGAGGAAATCTGCTGCTTGCTCTAGTTCCATTGCATAAAGTGTGATTAGTGTGTGATTTTTGTTATTTTCAATTCTTGTAGTGTGAGCATATTTGAGATTAGAGACTAGAGATGGTAATTTTTTTCAGTTTGCTAGCCAAAGAGTTTTGGATTCTGCCTGTAAGTGATTAATTTTGCATGTTTACAATGACTACTGGGAATTTTCCCAGTAGTCATTCAGGGCACTGGGAGCCCTCTTGTAAAAGATTTATATACTGGACTATAATTGTTGCAATTGTTGAGTTTTTGACCAACCAGCATTCTGATATGAGTTTCTGTTATGCAGGGCTACACCTCATTCTGGAATGACTGCATTTCATCTGGGTTGCGTGGGTGCATGCTGATTGAACTGGCCCTGCGAGGACGCCTTCAGCTGGAGGCATGTGGCATGAGGAGGAAAGGTCTGCTCGCCAGAAAGGTAGGACACGCTATGACTGACACACATAATCTTTCGGTATCTATGTATGTAGCATCAACATGTACAATCACTTGAAGTCTGTTTTATATTCCTTTATCATTTCAGCCTCCATCAGAATAAATTGGATTTGCTGCTTTTCTGTTTTAATGTCATTGTAAACTGAATATTGGATTTTGGATGACTGGTTGGACTAAACTAAATATTTTAAATAAATCAGGCTAACATTCATGGAACATGATGGTTCTTTTATACTGTTTTACAGACTAACTAATTAAGTAGTCAAATGTCATTACCAAAGAAAAAATGTTTTTATTACACTATACTCATTATTCTCAAAATGAAATGCAAAGTAAATAATATCCAATCAGTTATCTACTGTGATGGTAAACAACAGGGATATGATTTGATAAATGAAGTAGTGATTTTGGTGACTGTCCTCTATACCTTGTAACTTCCACCCATTATTCTGAATGAAATTTGCAGGTGATCTGTAAGTCAGATGCTCCAACAGGTGATGTGCTCCTGGATGAAGCCCTGAAACACATTAAAGACACTCAACCACCGGAGACAGTACAAAGCTGGATTGAACTTCTTAGTGGTGAGTTCAGCTTTTCAGTGGCTCCCAGCCTTGTTCAGGTGGTATTAGGACTACATCTATTTTTTCTCAATCAATTATTGTTTCAGATTAGTAAATTAATCTATTGGCTAATTTAGCATTTTTCGCAAAGTACATTTACCCCAATGTAATGTTGAAAAACAATTTTTTTTCAAAAACAAAATTTAAATGCTTGACATAAAACGTTTAATTTCTTTGACATGTACTTACAGTTAGGTCCGTAAATATTTTGGACGATGACAAAAATTTTTTGCTAATTGGTCTCTGTACACCACAACAATGTTTTTTGGAGGGGGGAAAAAGCAATCACGATGCGTGTAGACAGTGTAGACTTTCAGATTAAATCCGAAGGGTATCGCAAGAGTATTGCATTAAGCATTTAGAAATGATTTACACAGTTTTCAGATCTCTGTAAACCCTGCACACTGGTTCTTTAACTCTACTCTTCATCAATGCACATTTTTATGTCACTGAGCGTTTTACCTTTCTTGACCACATAAATTTTCTTTGTTTTATTGACTTGTCTATAGGAGAGACTTGGAACCCCCTAAAGCTTCATTATCAACTGCGGAACGTCCGGGAGCGGCTTGCAAAAAACTTGGTGGAAAAAGGAGTCCTTACGACTGAGAAGCAGAACTTTCTACTGTTTGATATGACCACACATCCTTTAACCAACAACATCATCAAGCAGCAGCTCATCAAAAAGGTCCAGGAAGCTGTACTGGACAAATGGGTTAATGACCCTCATCGAATGGACAAGCGTTTGCTTGCGCTCATCTTTTTAGCCCATTCCTCCGATGTCCTGGAAAATGCCTTTGCCCCACTTCTGGATAACCAATATGACCTGGCTATGAAGAGAGTGCGGCAGCTACTAGAACTGGAGCCAGAGGGGGAGAGCATGAAGGCCAACACCAATGAGCTGTTATGGGCTGTGGTGGCCGCCTTTACTAAATGAGACTACCTGAAAGCAGTTGTGACAAACAAGTGGCATTGTATTGTATGTTGAGGTAGAAATCAGAGTACTGACCCCAACATGATGACTGAACTGAATTATAGTAGCCCTGTCTGGACTTTTGGAATGGCCATTCCTTTTTGCTTGTTTCCCTTTGTCCTGTTCCTTCCAGATAAGTTTCCTTCTGATACTTCATGACCCTGTTTCCCAAAATGTGTAATTTTTCAGTTTTTGTTTCTAAAAAAACTTAACTTAGAATGAATTGTTGGTGATGGTAAGGGTCCTGAATTGTTTTGTATCCTCTTTCTCTTCTGTTGATTATAACTTTATTAACAAAGTATTGTTGCAGGTACTGTTTGCCCTGCAGAGGTTAGTGAAGGTACGTCGCAAATATTACAATATAATATTCAACTGTCATGTACAGCATTGATCACATTCAGGATATTGATGCTGTATAGGAACGAAAGGTTAACTGATGGAGTCTTTAAATGGATATCTTCTAACCACTGCGATTGAAATGTATGGATGTCAAATTTGATATTGCAGCATTCTTTGATTTACATATCCAGTACTAGAAAATAAGTAATGTGATCAGTCCACTATCTATTACTGATTGCTGTAAACATTAAGAGTGATTTCCAAAGTTGATATTCTGTAATATGTACCTGCTCAGCCTTTCCATGGACACAGGGATTGCAGCTATATCACAGGGCTGACACATACACCAGCATTCACACCTGAGGGGTGTACTATGAAGCAAGATTAGTATTTTAGCTAGGTATGTTGAGCTGAAAGCTTGGGTTGTCAGTTTCATGAAGGTGGCTCTTTTTTAACCTGGCTAGATCACTATGGTAACCTATGCTTCAAACATAACCTGATCAGAACCAGGTTTGTTCCAAGTTTTGGCCTAAATTCGACTATTAACAGCCTTTCCTTTTCATTAATTCTATTCCTAACGGTATTTCTCTTTGAGATTTAGTTTCTGGGCAGAGGAAAATTGTTAAAGGCTATAAATCTGTAGAGCTTTACATTAAAAGTACAGTACAAATGGTAATGTCATCAAAACAAGGGCTGTAGGTCCGATTAGATCCAGTAGTGCAAATATGCATCTTGCTGTGTCTGCCGAATCTGTATGGTACAGTCGTCACATTAGAAATACAATCCCAGACATAAGAGGGATTTTAGTGGTGAAATACCTATAGACATGATTATTTTTCAAGATCAATAACTTTCTGACGCTATTCCATTGTGATTCATGTGCAGCAACGTGATGCTTTTTGTTAATATTCTTCGTAGCTGAATGTGAATGTGTCATATTGTGCAGAAGAGTCAGATGATGTACAAAACACCCCTTCTTATGTGAATGCGCACAGAATCTGAAACTGAGAGCCTGAGTTAACAAAGACAGTTGATAACAACGTTCATGATACCCATAACCCCTAACAAGATCTTCAGGGTTTGTCAAGCCAGCTCTCCCAAAGAAAGCCTGGTTCCGTTGAACATGTTTCGAAGTATACCCCTCTGCAGCCAGTTTAGAGGTTGCAGTTCAAACCTTGCACACACTTGGATCCAAATCCAAACTTTTTTTCTTTTTTTCTTTTAATATTGTTCTTTGCTATGAGGCAACAGCACGTAATAGTGAGACATAATGCTAATTGATTTTCCATCCCTTCTAGCCCAGAGCTGAGTGGAAGAACATTTGTCAACAGAACAACAAGCCTAGACTTGAATGGGTACAATACACATTCCCAGGAAGAGCCCCAGTAAATAGTTTTTGGAAAAAACAAAACCAAACATTTAAAATGAAAATCTCAAACATGATGAGCAGTGTTGGACAGAGTAGCGGAAGATTGGTTTGATAGTGTGTCAAGAATAGTGCAGGAATTATACAAATGTGGCTGAAGTCCAAGATATGATGGAAGGGAAAATAGTCATATTAAACGTGAGTGTGCGTTTCTTACATTAACAAATGAGAATAGGACAACCTTTTTTCTATTTTTATTTTTTTTTATTTGAGACATTAATTTTTTGTGATGGTCTTGATGTATTTGTCCGGCCCTTATAAACGGATGCATTACCAAAATCTGCATAGCCAGGGCACATTTATGATCTATAACTGAAAACAATCATAGTTTGAGTCTAATGGCACCATTTTACATTTCTTGTTTAAACCTCCTTGATCACTTAACTGGCTCTAGAAATGTGTAATTCATGGTGGTTGTAGCAGAGACTATTAAGTCTGTGGTAAAACAGCTTTTTGAATGAGTGTTCAAACAGAAACTGAAATATGGTCATGGTGGGAACTAGTGCGGGAAAGCTGACCCAGTGTCTGCTGCCTTTTTACGCAAAAGGCAAATAGATGAGTTTTCACCTATTATTGAAATTCAGTGTAATCACAAATGAGGCTATTCACTGGGTTTTAATGCAGGATAAACACCTCTATGATGATGATCTTACTATTTGAGTTTGTATGCGCTACCTGGATTGCTTGATTCAGAAAAAAAAACCCAAAAAACACCTCTTGGAAGATAAACTAGGACAAGTCCATTTAAGTCTGGATTACAAATAAGGTGCCACCATTATTATTATATTATTTCTAAAAGTATGCAAAAATCTGATTGTTTATTTAACAAGCTCACTCATATCTAATCTCAATCAAAAGATAACATCCGAGGTGTTGTTCTTATGGTGCGTGTATTGGAAACCAGTTCAGAGGCTGTTTTGTCACTACTCCCTTGTCTGCCGTCTAAAATCTATCAGTAATGTGCAGTCTTTTAGACTCCAGCCCCACTTGAACCTGTAAAGGACAAGCAGTGCACTCTTCCATGTAGCCTTTTAACCACACCTTGACCTTAATTTTTACATTTGTTAAACCTTTCTGTTTTATGCCAAGTATCATTAAGTTTGATTTCATCGCTTTCTTACAGAAAGCTATCAAATGTTGTGTTATGTACAGTAATAAACACATCATCTGGTTTGGCCAGAGGCCAAAGGCTTTTAAATGGCATATTGCTTAGAAAAATAAGTTGAAGCTTTAGTTAAATGCACATGACAAAAGTGTCTGAAACGTATGCCAAAGTTCCTCCTTGCCATGATTGCTCAGCGTCAGTCATGTAGGAGGAGGAGCCATGTTATATTTCTTACAGTGTCAGAACTTTTCTAGAATTCTAGAGTTTTAAGATGTTAATTTGACTAAAGAAGCAATTTGATTTGATTGAAAAACAGGGTAGAAAAAGACAACATATGAGTATCAAAATTGGCCAAAATGAGTTGGATATCATCATCAGATCTCAATTTTAGACTAAACCATTACTGTTTCCAAAACACAACCTAGTATGTTTTATGTCCAAACAAAGAAGACTGAACCTGAAAATTCAAAACAGTAAGAAAATGAAAAGTGAAAGCCCTGTGTTTGACCATTATCTGACTTTCTCAAACCTACCCAGAGATACAATTCTTCCACTGACACAGACAGACACTGATGCTTGCAGGGAATGAAGCCTCTACTATGAACTGAGTTCAGTTTACCCAGGATGCCTCTCTGTTTGCTGTGCTGTCACAAAAAGCTGGTCATAAACCTTCTTGGTGAATCCATGAATGTGTTCACAAGAATCACCCGGTCATAATCCTGGACAAGTCTGCTGGCGGGACTATGATTATAAAGTAACATGTCCAGTCTTCACATTTGTATATCCCATTAAATGAATATCTTGTATAAGCACTAGATATTGTGTATTTGTTTTAAAAAAATTTCAAAGCTGTAGTCTTAATCTTTAAGATGTAACCTGGCTGTCAAACAGATGTAAATGATCCAATTCAAAATGACAGGAGGACGTTGCTACGAAAAAAATCTCGGAAATGGTTGAGAATAGAGAAATGTAATAACAAGGATGGGAGGGAGCCATTATGCACAGGAGACCCAGAGTTAACGTTGACGTTGCCTTGCTAAGGACAAACCTTGCTTCGTAGTACTGGCCTCTGGATTATATGTACAGTATGTACCAGAGAGCTATGTGCACGATTTAAATTGAGGATATTGCGACAGAACTACCCATTGACACGCCCAAAATTTGACCTTAAGATGTGTTAAAACCACATTTTATCTGTTCTCTGTTGTAACATGTTCATTAATGTACCTAATGCATCTTTTAAGAATGTTTTCAGGCAGCTATCCCCCTGACACAGTATATAGCAAAGGGTTAGGAGTTATTATGGTACGATGGTGGGAGAGAGGAGGAAGTGGTAAATGATAAAATCCCCTCAAATTATGGACAGAGTCTGAGATATGATATGAAATCTAAATAAAGGGATCTCTACTCTTTGTACTTTCTGACCTTAGAATAAACCACACTTATAAGTGCCTAGTCAACACTAATTTTGATGTTTTGAATTTGAGGTTTGTGAACACTCCTTTATTCTGTGTAAGGACACAGAGCTACATTGTGCAAATTAATTGGTTTTGAAGTCAGATTATAGTCTATGTGCAGTCATGTGTTTATTGAGTTTTAGTGTGAACTTGTTCAGTTGAACATTAATTAAACTGGAAATACAAATCAAATAGGCTATATTGTACAGTGCTTGTAAAAGTGATACTTGTCCTGGATTATGTTTTTTCTCATCATTTTAGACTTTTCAGGATTTTTATCTCTGCTTTTCACACATTGAAGCCCAGTGAGAGTACCTACAATCTTTGGAAAAAAAATCTGTACCAATTAAAACACAATTTAAGTGATTTACATATATGCAACGTTGCTATGGGGGTAAATATTTAGACTTAGTTTGATTAATTTTATTATAGATTAGAGAGCTGTAATAAAGCAAAACATTCCAAACAATTCTGACACAAAAGTACACAAGGTTATGTGTTTTATGAAATAATGAATAAAATGCTCTAGCATTTATCCGCCTATACCTGGCCAGGTGTGTGTATAATTGCAAAAAAATAAGTTAGATCAAAAACATTTTCGCACCTTTAGATTGTAGACGTAACAGTAGTTTTCACAGACATTGTTTCTACCTTCATTGCATGGGTTTTTGTGGACCACCCTTACAAACGAATGACAAAAACACGATGCTGCTATGGAGAAGTGAATCAGGACGAACCATGTTGAGGTGGAATATGATGCAGAGAAGAGGACGTACCAACAGAACTATCAGGATCAAAGTTATCATTAAATTTATGTCTCTATTACAGCACAACTATTTTTCATGCAGTATTGCCCAGGTATTGAACTTCACCACCAAATGCATATTGTTCTTATGTTAAGCTCTCCAGGGGTGCTATGAGATCAGTGAAAAATACCCATAATAATTTAAGTTTGTTGTTCATACATACTATTGTATCTAAAAACAATTTATCATAGAAAAGATCTTGTCCCATAATTTCATTCAAAAAAGCCAAACTGTCATATATTATATTGATTAAATGTTAAAATGCTTGAAACAATTACTAAACAATTAGCGTATGTGTAATGAGTCTAGAATATAATAAATGTTCACTTTCTTACATAACTGAAAAAAATCTTATTTTGAGATGCACTATTATGTTTGTAGAAATATGTGCTGTATAGTATATATGCATGTGTAATGTGCACTTATATCTGGATTATCTTTCACAATAGTAAAAATAAGGTGGATTTTCTGATATGCGCTCAACACCAAGCACAAATGTGCTAAATTACACACAAACACACACAAAAAACAATGAAAAAATATTTGAAACTGGTTTAATCTTTTAAGTGGAAATAAGAGTCAACAACAACCGTGTTGGTACTAAAAAACTTGGTTAAAGGAAGCAATGTACACTAAGAACTGTCAAACATATTCAATGACCCAAGAACAAAAGGTCTGATAATCATCTTGGTCACTGGTCTTCACTTTTGATTGGCTGCCTTGATTCCAGTAGCTGGATTTCATCTAAAGGTCCCTGGCCAACTGTAGGAGAGAAAAAAAAAAAAAAATCCCAGGATGTAACCATGTGGGAGATGAGCTGAGGGGGGATTTCCTTGCTGCATCCCCACCTGCTGTCCTAGTCACGACACCATCTTCCAGACCATGTCCTGTGCATGGGCCAGTATGGTCCTGTCAGTAAAGTAAGCTCAGCACAAATGTGCCTGTTCAAAATTATAATTCAGTTATAAAACAAGAGCAGCACACAATCTTTTTCTGTATTTGAACTTTGCTCAATTTACTGAGGTTAAGAAATCAGAAATAGATATATGTGTTGTTTGTTTTTATTTAATTCAATCAGTATATACATGTTCCAGATAGTTTTACAGGAAAGTTGTTGAAAAGCTGGTATGTCACAGTATAAAATACAAAAATAATATTTTAAATTAAAACAAATTGTTATTTTTGCTGTTGTTCTTTCTTTATATTAAAAAAAAAAAGTACCTACTCTTTGAATTAATCTCTTCTATCTGTTTGACTCTGGATAATATAAAATCATATTCCAGTCTCTGATTGTAGAGCAGACCATAATTTTTAGGATTTTTCATTTTATCTGTAATGCTCAATTAGCATCTGGGAACTGAAGACACAGGTTGCATTAAAAGTATATTTAAATTTAAATTCTTTTCCACTCTTCCTTGATGTACATCTTTAGTTGCTCAACAGTCCGGAGTTTCTGTTGTTCTATTTTGTGTGTCATAACGTTCCATACAGTTTCAAAGGGGTGTGGAAAACATGCAGGCCAGTCTAGTACCTGTACTGTTTTATTGGGAAGCTGTTGTAACTCTGCAGAATGTGGCTTCATTGTCTTCCTGAAATAAGCAGGAGCGTCCCTCAAGAAGACACCTGGATGGACATCTGGACTCATGGCATGTGTTCCTCCAAAACGTTTATGGACCTCTCAGCATTATTGGTGCCTTCAGAGATGTGCTTGTTACTCATGATGCCATGGCAGGGTACCCACTCTTTTCTTAAAATTATTCTCGACAACTTTTCCAGGACATCTTCAGCTCCTACAGTATGACAGACAGGTTATCACGCCATACACTGCTGCATTTCCCCGCCCCACCATGTGTTGCAGAAGTGTACTTTTCTACAGTTATACCTTGCATTTTGCACATTTACCCAGATTGCTTCTATGTGTATTCCTCTTCCGCCCCCAGATGTATGATTTTAAAGATGTGCAGTCTATGGCTATAATCTATCTATGAAATAATATCAAATGGAAACTCTGGGTAGCAGGACTGCTCTGAGGGTTCGAATGGGGCGCAACGCCGGCTAGAAGCCGAGAAGCGCTCTGCCTCAGTAGCTATGTTTACATGGACACAAATATTCGGAATAAAGGGCTGATCAGAATAAAAATGCTTCATGTAATCTCATCAACTGGAAGATTCTGATCCGATTCGGCTAATTTCGAAATAAATTATATTGTGAACGAGAGGGGTGGTTTATGATGATCCTTATTCCGAACCGCGTCCATGTACACACTTATTCCGATCGCGACTTCCTGTTTGGGTAAAATTACCCTCACTGCGCATGTGCACGGCTCATGTCCTCCTGTAACACAGCAGCATTATGCATCACTGAGCCCGTAGCTTGATCACGGAGAACAGTAAAAAACTAAATTAAGGCTTTCAGAACCTGCACAGGTCAATTCTTTAGGAGTGCGGAGTTTAAATTGCAGGGAAAAGCGCGAAAGTGCAAAGTGTAGCCACATCAGCGTTTTTTTACAGTACGGGCGGAAGTACAACTTCTTCTTCTGTGGTTATTTTGAGGAAATTAGACAAATCTGTGCACATCAAAATGCGGTTATTCTGATTCACATCTTCATTTGTTTACAGTATGAGCCGAAGTACAACTTCTTCTTCTGTGGTTATTTTAGGGGCATTAGACGAATCTGCGCATGTCAAAATGCTGCTATTCTGATTAAAGCTTGGCGCACGTATACACGCGTCATGATCAGATTATTTGATTTAGCGTCCATATAAACAGTGGATTCGGAATATCCAATCCGTCAAATTTTTAATCTTATTAAGAAATTTTGCGCATGTAAACTTAACTATCGTTGCCCATTGAAGACAGCGTGACAACAGAAAAACATGCATGTAACTTTTAAATTGCTTTCACTCACGAGGCAGAGAGAAGCAGAGGGAGCTGAAATCATTTTCCAGGATATTTGACTTTTTTTCCCCCTAATTTTCCACATTTTCCATGACTGGTAAATTGGTAAAGGTTTTCCACGTTTTCCAGGACGCTTGGGAACCCTGCATGTGCACTAATATACTGCCATACCATCACGGATGCTGGGTTTTGAACTTTTCGAAGGCTGATTACATTCTGGATGATCCTCTTCCTCTTTAGTCCTGATAATTTGATAGCCTTATTTCCCCAAACGATTTGAAATGTGCACTCATCAGACCACAGCTCACTTTTCCACTTTAGGCCAGTCAGTCTCAGATGAGCTGGGTGGAGCTTGTGGATGTTGTTGATATATGACTTGACTTTGGATGGTAAAGTCTTAACTTACATGTGCCCTTATATGAAGAGGTTTCTCCAGATTCTCTGCATCTTTTGATTTAACAAAGTGGGGAACCTCGTGCCATCATTGCTTGTGAATGACTGAGCCTTTCAGGAGTCTCCTTTTATACCCAGTCATGGTACTATCACTGTTACCGATTCATGGTACTTGCGTGTGGAATGTTCCAGGTGTTTTCTGAACATTTCACAACTTTCCCAACTTTCCCAACCTTTTCTTGTCCCCTGTCCCAACTTTTTTTGGAACATGTTGCAGGCATCAAATTCAGGATGTGTGTATATTTAAAAATAAATTAAAATTTACACATTTTATTGAATATAGGTTGAAAAGAATTTATAAATATACGTATTCTATTTTGTTTCCATTTTACACAGCATCCCAACTTTTTGGGAATTGGAAGTAAGAAGTGAGCAATAAAAGTTGTAGTGTTATAACTAATTAGTAGTAGCCAATGTTTTTACAGAGGTATGGTCATACAGGTGGTTCGGTTAATGTACAGTATGTATCAACTGGCAAATTGGCTTTAAAGCAATCCATCAATCAGAAAAGCAGAATTAATGAACCTACTGTAGATATAAACTGGGCACACAACCGTATGTCCCTGAAAGTCTTTGATGTGCACACTTCAAATTGATTTCTGTGCTATCATGCTGACATGAATGACATACAGTGGGTCCTGAAACATACATGTTTGGCAAAAATAGCAGTAGCAAGTGTGTGATTTCCAGATCAATTTGTATGAGCTTGTGGACTAGTAGACAGGACTCATAATGATGGAGATGTGGCTGAGAATATTAGTATTCTAAATATTTGTATATATAGTTAATGGTGGCCAATCCTCTAATAAATTCCAGACCTCAAGGATATCATGCAAAAAATAAAGTTCCAATAGTAGCCTCCAATAGTTTTTGTTTTATCGCACTTACACAAAGGATGTGTGATGGTGGATTCCATAATATACTGAAATATCTAAATTTCAGAGCTATAATGATATATAATATAACTATTCAACAACAGTTGATGAAATTGAACTGATATTTGACACCGAATACTGTTTAAAAGTGATAGATAAATGTTTTATTTATTTATTTTTTGGCATACGTGTTAGCAACACTGACGAATGTCAAAAATAATTGTAAGTGCAAATGGATAAACAATAAGTGTGTTTTGTACTTCAGGCACACAGAGTGAAACTAAAATCCTCACAATAAGTAGAATTAAAAGCTCAAACAGAAATAATGATTGACTAATGTAAATTGGTAGAGTTAATTATGATACATGAAATTAAAATGACATAATTATTCCCCATGTTTGAAGGCATGTGTGAGCATTTTAGAAATTAGATGTTTGCACATCTTTCCATGTTGCCTTTATTTCATCTGTTGACAAACCTTGAAGTAACTCATTTAATTCCTTTGGCTTTCAGTTCATCTGCAACTCGGCTGAGATAATCTGGATCAGGGTATCCATAGCTGTAAACAGCAGGGCAGAAATTCAGTCAGGATGAAAATCCATTTTAACCAAGAGTGTGAAAGATTGCAGGTGACTTCATTTGGAGAGCAAAGGATATGAACACACAACCTGCTTACTACCGTATTTGATGAGTGACATAACGGTTCACGTATGTGACTTCAACATAATCACTACAAATAATGAGGGCAAACTGGGGCTGCACATCAATTAAATGTAAGAGTCCTTACTGAGTTGTTCCTCCATGTGTTGAGGTTTTGTGATGTATATCATTCCACGTGACTGTATTGTTCCTCCCGCTGGTGGTGGATTGACCGACAGTGAAGATGAGTCTCTGATCGAAGGCTTTTCGCAGCAGACTCAAGATTCGTCGGCCTTCAGACGAGTTGGGGAGGTAGGCTGTACGTGACACGCCTTGATATGGCTCCCCGGGATGAGGATGTTCCTCCTGCAGACACAAATCACAGCTTCTCTGCTATATGTGTTCCCAGCCTTCAAGCCAGTGGTTTAACAACCATTTTGCCGTGGAACCCCGCAGTTGTTTCAGCAAAAGAATGGATAGATGATATAACTGTACCACAGGTCACAGGGTGTTTAACTGTTCTAGTCTAAAATTTTGACTTTAAAATTAGGATGTCTTATTTTGTTAATATCTATCTTAATATATAATAAAGGTGTGAAGACCTAAGCCTTGAAAAGAGGGGGCAAGGACAGGCTCAACAACGTTGACAAATGGGGAAGTGAGATAAAGGCTCTCTCTGGTCTATCATCTCTTTGACAGGCACTTTCCTTTGCATGATCGTGGGGACTACAGCACTACACTGTCCACAGCCGGAGCCTTTTGCAATTTTTCTGCTCGAATCTGATGTGGATCAACACTAACAAGCCTTCTCTGATGCGCAAACACAACACATGCGCAGACTGTTTGTGAGTTCATCCAAAATCTGCATCAATCACGTGCCCACCCTCAATCTATAATGTGTTTATTAATTTTTAACGTTTACATGCGCGCGGTAAAGTTACAGCAGCAAAACAAAGAGCTGCAGTTCGGAACTTGACAGCACGGAGGAAACAGCATTTAAAGGGGAACTGGTGTTTTTCAACCTAAGCTCTTTTTCTAGACTATATTGACTTTGCTAAGTCTAAAATTTCCCAAAATACATATATTTTTAAAATTAAAACATAAAGCTTGAAAAGGCTATATAATGCAATGGCACCAAGCAACGAAAAGTCAAATTTGAAATGCTTTTTTCATCACTTACTATGTTCAAAAGCTTATTGCAGACATTCCAAAGTAATATCTGATTATCTATGAATAGTTAGGAATAAAATATACACAAATTTGTTTGTCTCCAGGAAAACAGTGCTCCTTCAGCGTTTGACTGGTTGTGTCTGTAGTGCACTGTCAACAACTGGGAGTAAAGAAGAGTAGGAAAAACACAGACAGAACAAACATTAACAGTAGTTATTTAAAAAAAAACATTTTAGAGCTATTGAGTCAAAAACACACTGGTGTGTCGCTGTAGGTATCTACTTAATGTTACCAGACACTTACAGTAACATTTTGAGCGTACACATTAACTTGCAGAGTCACTATTGAAAAGCATATTTGAGGTAAACTCTCCTATCGACCTAAGTCAATACTGGTTTTAAATACAAATATAGATGCATTTTGTGAACGTTTAGACCCTAAAAGTATGAAAAAATAGGAATTAGACTGAAAAACACCAGAGTACCTCTTTAAATTCTAGCTTCTGAAATAACTAGTTTGACAGGTCTAATGGAGCTCAGGATTTATCAGGGAGACATCTGCTATAGTCAACATCTTCACTGTATGACATTTTGGATGTATAGAACACAGAACGTTTATTAATATTAGTTCCTGACCAATCCTGTTGGTTTGGTAATGTGAAATGATCAATAAAGACAATATATGATGTATTATTTTACCCACCCATTGGAAAGTACTGCGGTTTTGTAATAACTGTGATAAACATGCAGGAATTATGAAAGATTTCTAACAACCAACAATAAGACTGAGAAAAAGAATTAAGTGAACCAACAGCAGCAAATAAGTAAAGGACTGAGAGCTTCTTTCACTGATGTTAACTTTACAGAAACTTGAGAGGTTGCAAAGAAAAATGTTCACTCTCTGGTTAATAAATACATACATCTTTACATTGCTGTTTGATGGTGTATATTGTTAAGAAAAAGATGCTCTGACTAGTCAACAGAACTGTCACATGTAATGCATGTAAGAAATATTACCGTAATGCAAGTGATTAACACAAAAATGTATAGTGCATGCATGTGACTAAAATGCTTTCTCATATTCTAATATCTGTAATAAAATCAATGTGTGTTCTGCAACTTTATGCTCAGTAAGGGGGGGGAAATGAGCCCGATTCTAGTCTGTAAAAAAGACCTGAACATGGCTTGAGTTGACTCAGTGGGACAGGCCATCCTGCAGACCTGAAGGGTCAGTGTGTTTATCTGCCATGTGATCCTGAACTGCTCCACAATGCTTCACATTCATGCTACACCCTTCATCCTACCTGCTGGTCCTACCTTTTGAATGCCACTAGGAATGTCATATTGGATGATTATCGTTCCATATTGATCATATCCGGGCAAAGGTATAGACATTTTAGAGAACCGAATTGTGCCTCCTTCAGGTTGAGTCCCTGTCAAAGCGCCGTACACCTTTCCACATGTGGCACACACAGGCTTGTATTTGAAGGCTTTTTTCAAGCAGGTTCTGCAGAATGAATGTTTGCACTCCAAAGTCTCTTTTTCTGTTATTTCTATAGTTTCCATACAGATTGGACATGATTCGTCTTCTGTATCTTTACTGTGAAGAGGTGAAGGGCTGGAGGTCCTCCTGCCTTGAGTCTTTGGTGGACGTTCCTGCAGGGTACTCTTGAATGAATTTGGCACATTTTGCAAAAGGAACTCTTTGAATCTAGCAATGAGCACAAAAGGCCCAGTGACTGTTATTTCACCCTTGTGGCTCGGTTTAAGAAAAAGCTGTGGAAATTTGCTCTGCAGGTCTTGCTGGTCATGTGAATTTGCAGGGAGAGATATGACCTGCAAGTCAGATGCAATTTTCTGGTAGAATGTGATAAATCGCTGTCTGACAAAGTCAGCATGAACAGGCAACATGGAGGCACTGTTTGGTCTGAACGTCACCTGAACCGTTCTGCTTGGTAAATTGTTTACTGTTCTAACATCGGGCTGTGTTTCCTTGTAAAAACTTTTCCCTATAATTCTGTCAAGTTCTTTTGAACGCTTTTGCTCAATGTAGTCCAGAACAGCAGCATTTACGTGTAAGGGTTTGAGGTGAGATGTGAGAGCTGATCTTTGGTTTGAAGTGTGGTCATCCTGTTCACAGGGTGTAGTAGGACAGTGGTGACGCTGTAGAGCTGACAGTTGGACTGAAAGGTTCTCCAATTCCTCAAACGTTCCTCTAACTTTGAAGCAGGATCCTTTTCTCTCAACTTTGTATGACTGAAGAAACATTCTGGCATTTCTGTAATCAGCTTCATCGATGCTCATCGTGATGTCTGTGATGAACTGCAACAAAAGGTGACAGCTGAAGTTAGCTTCGTATGTTGAAATACACAATGCTCAATTGTTATACCTTAATCATTGGATGAACATTTTTCTTTAGTGCTAAACAGAAATATGATGGCTTGAGATTTCAGTCGACTGATAACTACCAATCCGGTTCAACTCAAAAGTACCCTCCGGGTTTTCCCAATTATCCCCCACAAACAGCAAATCTTTTAACAACAACGTCTACTCACAGTTTAACAACAAAGGATATTTACAATATAGAATTTATACACCAAGTGGTACAATAGTAGTAGTAGTACCACACATCGTATGTCAGTCTATCAGCATTGTAGCATCGCACGCGGGAAAATGAGCATCATCCATTTTGGTTTCTATATTCCCCATCTTTGTAACAGTAAATACTAAATATGGGACTGAATCTTGCACACAGACAAGGGCGCAGATCCCATTACCTCTGGGGGGGCGTTTCTTCCGTGTTGTTTAACTATTAACTTTAAAAGAGCTGAGTTGGCGTATAATAAATACATTTCCATAATTCCGTTGGTAAATTAAAGATCATTTATTGGATTTATTGTCCCGTGTCCCCCAAATTTCCTACGTAGCCACAACAGACTGTTAACAGAATCAGACGGTCAGTCTTCACATTACATCTCTTTAGCTTTGTGAGACTGTTTTAAATGTAAATATTTGCAATTTACCTCCATTCTGCTGAGATCTTTTGAAACTGCAGAGACACTTCCTTGTTTTCTGAACACGAGAGAATATCCGCTTAAGTTTCACTTTCACACACTGTGTCCCCAGGGCGACCCCTGCCGGTGACTTCGCAAGATGGCATCCAGCATAAAACGTCTTCTCTGTACTTTATCCATCCTAATTGAGTTTATATCTCTCCATTTCAGAGAGAATTGTTGATCACTACAAAGTACAGTTTTTGTATGTATGTTCCTCCATCCATCTATCCATTTTCTACCGCTTATCCTATGTAGGATCGTGGTAGGGAGTGGGAGGCGAGAGTCTATCCCAGTTTTATGGGCAAACATATAGGGCTGACATATAGAGACATACAACCATTGTCACTCACGAGCAAGTTAGAGTAGCCAATCCCGCTTGCAGAGAGGCCCTGACCTGGGAATCGAATTTAGGACCCTCTTGCTATGACAACGCTAACCTCTCGCACCCTCAATAAAAGCCAGTGACCCAGCTCCACAACACTGCCTCCATTCCCCGTTGCTGACCTTGCCATTGGATTCTTTCTTCTAATTTTTCTTTTTTTTTTTTAAAGCCTAATGATGGCTTCCTTCAATTACATCAATGCTTCTCTGGACTTCAGTAAAAATGGCTATCGTTGCTATTAGCTTGATGCAATACTTTTTGTCAAACCTCTTGAATTCAAGCTACAAGTTTGCACTTCAGTCAATTCATGATTTAAACTTTTCAAGTCCATTGTTTTGGTGTCAAAAATGTGAAAATTGTGTCATTGACCGAATTATTATGCACCTGATTTTGCTTCAAAAATTTTATTTAAAATGTAAAAATAAAATGCAAATACCACTTTTTGAAATGTATAAAAAGGGTTTTTATAATGGAATCTTGGGGCTCTCCTTAAAAGGAGACTTAGTTATTTTGCTCTCACAAATACAAAATAAATATTATGCTAGAATTTGGGGTAATTAACATTTAAAATGCTGTGCAGAAAAGATAAACCCTTGTTAAGAAGCTGCTCAATTCAAAGTTGTTAATGGTTTAACATATGTGGCCATTCATATTGAACCTTGTCTTGAGAATATTGTTGAATCTAACTATAGACCAGTGATTCACAAAATCTCAAATTCCTATACTATACCATTGCCATTATGCTTTAAAATAAAAATTCTCAAAGTGAACGTACTTCCTAAGCTTTTCAAGACATCTGACTCCACCAAGCAATTTTTCTCTCTCATGTAAAAAATTTAGATGTGAGGTTGCAAGTTATAGCTATTTTCCCTATAATAGAGAGGTTCCCAGATGCCAAAATTAGCTCTGGTATTGTTGGGCTGCACAGTTGAGAACGTTGGTGCTCTTTTTTAACACACACTCTGCTTTGTGGAGAGTGATGGAAGACACCTAATTAAGTTTACATCCTCCCATTTACTTGTACTCTTTCAATGTTAAAATGCATAAAAAGAAGATAAAAAGTCGAGATGGTACAAAAATGATCAGTGTGTGGTCTGAGATACAAAAAAAATTCTAAAAGGGAGCCTTTCTTTAACTCTGTACCGCGGTACTGTTTTGTTTTTTTTTTATTCCCCAGATATCTTCATGTTTGGATGATATGCATATAAAATAAAAAGTCCCAACTCGCCCCTTTTTTAAGTGGTCTTTCTGTCTCCTTCAAACTCAGCTCGTCTACTTTAGAGCCAACGGGTTCTGCACTGTATCTTAGCTATTCCTAATACAATTTATTTGACCCTGATCTGTATTCATCTATCCTGCTACTTGAAGCGTCCTATGGCGACGTTGCAGGGTTTGTCCAGCAGAGGTCAGTAATGCTCCACACACGGGGTTTTTCACGGTTTCAGGCTGCAGGTGGATAAACAGCAGGGACGCTGCTGGCCGCCGTGCGACCGCCCGACCGCACTTCTACTAAAAGCCGGGTTTTCTGTCAAAAAACTTCTGTTTCCTTTACACTAAATCCGTTGTTGCCACACAGCATTTCTTTGAGTCTCGCCTGATTAGGTATACATTCTGTGTCTGTTTGTCCTGTGGTTGCTTTCCATTTACGATTCGTAAGTGACTTCATGTGAACGGGGTTCAGCCGCTATAGAGTAGAGCGTCACACTGGCCTATAGATGTGGGACTCAATAATCGAAGCTGTAGGCTCTTTGGAATTCTGTTCTCATGCACGTCTTGTGCTCTGTGCCTGTACTTAAAAAAATAAAAAAAAAACCCTACTAAACGTGGTTTGACATTAAAGTCTGCCGCATTTGAATCAGCATTTAAAATGAATGGCTTAACCTAGTGAGTGAAATGAGGAAGAAAACGATTATCAAGACAAAAAAGGAAAAACGAGAAGGAGAAAAACAGAAATATGTTAATATCGGCTACTTTAATATTCATGGTTGCCTTAATAGAGGGGATTCATTTGTGCCACAAATGATTGTTGTTGCAGTTGTCTCAAAAACCCAAAAAGACAAAAACTAAATGAATTACAATTTGTTAATGTAAAATTTAATCAGAAAAAAGATTTAAATAAATCATAAGACCTATGATCAATTTTGTTTGAAGAACAATTTAAAATTTTCCAATCTTGAAAGGTTGATAGCATCATTTAATTCATTTTTAAGCAAGTGTATATATTAACAAGCGACTACTAAATGTAGATCCTGACCTATATTTATCTTCCTTGTGTATCATCCTGTTTTCCGGCCCGCAGTCTTTGGATAATATCCAGAGTGTGGGCTTTAGCCGCAGTAAGAGCATCACGCGGCTCGGATTGAGAGGTTTAGACATCTGTCAGATTCAGCAGAAGAAAATAGGCCTACTTTCATAATGCTGAAAAATGCACTATGAGCAGAGATCAAATCTATTTCTAATCTGATCACAGAAGTCAGATGGCAGTAAAACAACACTTCCAAAGTGTCATGGATAGCAGGAAAAAGATCAACTATCACACAATTGGTTATAATTGCCCTGCAGTAATATTTAGGTCAGTTGTACTGTACCTGTCAGAACAAAATCCACATGAATGGCAGTTTCCCAGAGCAAAATCAAAAATCATCGTCCTCTGATCTGATGCTCAATATAAGGTTACATCAAATATAAGACTGAACCACTATTTTCACCCGCCATATTTCAGGCTTTTTGTGGTGATTGTTAAGCCTAATTCCTTTTTAGTGGATTAAATTCGAACACCACACACCATAAAGATTCATCAGTTACTAACATATTTCTCCATGCGGCCTTTTTTTTTATGATACGTGTTTACCTTGTAGTTTTTCTGTTCTAGACTGTAATAGACCTTCCACATTTTTTGCAGGGATTCATTTCTCAACAGAATCCCAAGGCTTACATGATCTTCATAAGTACAAGAATTTGGAAAAATATTTGGGCTTAATCTTCTAAGCTTTAAGATGCTTTAGGGGAATCAGACCAGGTCATTAGCATAATAGATAATTTGCAGGAAACTCAACGGTCTTAAATAAAGTAAATGTGTTTTAAATATTAATTTGTAAATAGTAGATCAAAAACACCCCAAACATATAGATTAGACCTTAAAAGAGAGCTTTTTTTTTCTTTCTGTCTTTTCTTTTTTTTTTTTTTTTTTTTTTTTTTTTTTTAAGTGTTTTTCATGTTAGTAAGTGTCATTAGTAGTTAGAAGCATTTTGTATGCTGCTAATGTGCCCCAGATACCTTTTGTATGAGAATAATATATGAGTGCCTTGCCTGTTTGGAGGGGTGAAAAACCCCAGCACTGAGCAGAAAAGCACCTGAAATCATTCATATTTTGCTCTTGTTCATTCAATTAGATGAAGCAGGCCTTCCATGCTTTGTCCAACATCCAGGCAAAGTTGTTGTACAAGGAGATGGTTCTCCCAGTGATTGCATAAGAAAATGGACAAAGCTTCTTGTTCTCAAAAGTTAAGTCAAAGCAAGTTTCAGTTTTACAGGAACCCACTTTGCAGAAACTTCTCCATTGCACTAATACTCACTCTGTTTAATCTCTCCCTTCATTTTAAGGTGGAGGCTGAAACCTCTGATTTGGGGACCAAATACCATCCTACAGTAGCGTGGCATGGCTTTTACAGTAAGCCAGTAGGTTGTAGTTTTTTGCCCATTTACACTTTCTTTCTGACTCCATAATCAGCAGCCATTACACACTGTAACCTGAGTCCTGCGTCATTATTGGCTAGTTATTCATGATAAACTTTGAGGATACTTTTTTCATTAAAGGATAAATCATTTCCCTTTGCCCCAATGATTTCAGAGAGCATGCAGCACCCACCCATAAGTGAAACAGATGGTTTACAGGCAAAGTATTGTGCCAATCAGCCTAAAGTAAAAAATAATTATTTTTTGATATATTTGTATCATCTGTTATAAATGATTCTTTCCCAAACATTTGTCCCCTTTAAGTGGTTTCTACTTTAATTTGAAGTAATTCCTAATGTCACATAACTCAAATAAGACCATTGAAATGATACTAACAGCCATGTGTCTGTATTTTTATGTTCAGTAAGTATGAAAATGCATACAGTCTAGTATCATTTAATATGACCATGTGATAGTATTACAATTAATGTATTAAAAATTATTCTATGACTGTATTATTCTATTTTTCTTTACCGGACAGTAACACCAGTAAATAATCATGTAATTTGTAGCTGTTTAAATTACAATTGAATACAATTTCATTGTTTTTTTATCTTTTCAATCACATTTTACAGTAACTTATATTTCTGTAATTTACATTATCACTCAAATTTTCATCAAACATACAGTTTACAATATTCTTATTTTAAAGCCCAGAAATGTGAGAGTCAATCATTTTAAAGACCTCACACCCCAGGAGAGTAATCAAAAACAGGACAGACATGAGCTTGAAAAAGTTTTAAGAAGATTGAAAACTCATATCTTTCAGATTTTTCCCTTTTACCAATGTTTTATCTTTAAGCCCCAAAGGAAGAAATTTAATGAAATTCAGATGCTCATAGAGACCTAGACATTAATATGAAAATATATAGTTCAAGGTATGAGCCAGCAAAGGGTAGAAGAGATTCCTATTATGAATAATTTCACTTTCTTTCTAAAAGGGTGGGGCAGAGCTAGAAACAAGTAAGACATGGGGAATGGTGTTCCTTCATTAGTAGTCTCAAGCTTGATTCCCAGAAATTACAGACCCCAGCTTTAGCTTTAGCACATGGTTTACCCTCTGGCCCTAACACTTCCATTGGTATTTACCACACTTGCCTTGGAACCAGTTCATCGATTTTAGGCAAGAATTTTTTTAGGATTGATTTTGGGATTTTCATCAAATTCGACACCTGTCAACTTTAAGCACACGTTTTCTAGAATCTAGGTCTATTTTAAATGTGTTTTGGTTGTTTTAAGTTTTCAAGAGTGAATTCATGCCACTATGATTACCTTAATAATTTAGAAACATATTTTCAGCATTGTACATGGACTCCTATAAATATTTCAATTTTGTATTCCAATAAGATCTATTGTTAAATTACTTCCTTTTTGTAGAGTGACTGTCTCTAAATTTACCATCAACCTCTAATTCTTCTTTAATTAATTAGCAAAGCATATTATACCAATTATCCAAATTCTCCTTTTGTTTGAGGCAGAATTATAAATCTAAAATTTAATGAATTTTAATTCAGAGGATAAGAAGTAACGTGATTAAGTCCACTTGAGTTTTGTTGTTCTTTTCTTTGTCCCCTTTTTATTACTCCCCTGAGTGATTATGAGAATAAGAGATTTAAAAAACAAAAGGGAATGATGGAATTTCCTGTTGGCATTTTTTCCAACTCCCAGGTTACTGGGTTGCTGGTGGTCCCCAGAGTCTCCAAAAGATTTTGAGGCAGAGCCTTCAGTTATCCAGCTCCTCCCTGTGGAACCAACTTCCAGTAACAGTCAGACACAATGTCTTCCTTTAAGACTAGGCTTAAAACTTTGTTTTTGATAAAGCTTGTAGGTAGGGATAGTCTATCTGGCCCCTAGTTAATGCTGCTACAGGCTTAGTCTGCTTGGGGACATCCCATGGTACACTGAGCTCCTCTCTCTGTGTGCTTCTCTAAAGCCTTTTATCCACCTAGCAGTATGGTTGAGTTTGGTTTGGCAAATATTACCATTAAATCGTAAACAGTACCCTGCCAGTTTTGTCATCCTTCACTTGGGGTACTATCCAGAGCTATGTCACGAGTCACAAAAATGGGACCCCAATGCAGAAACAGATCAGGTTAAACGAAGTCTTTATTTACAGAAAACAAAGTCCAACAGAAATAGTCTGTGAAGATACCGGTAACAATATGCAAAGTACAACCAAAAGAGGAAACGGAGACTGAGCTCGACATTCTAAAAAAAACTAACAAAGTAACAACAGAAGGAGAGAACAAAAAGTGAGGCAGAACAAACAAGCCTGAATCAAAAACCACAAGAAGAACCAAGGGCGAGGCAGAGGCGAGGCTGACTGAGGCACACCGCATAACCTGAACGAAAACAGAGAAAAGACACGATCAAAAAAACACGAAAAGAAATGGTCATGAGAGACTAGGAAATAACAGGAATAAACGCGAGAGATCACCGAACAGGCAGGACACTCTGGTACTAAAGAGAAGTCCAAAGAGGGTATGTATAGTGGGTGGATTGAAGGTAAATGCAGGGCAGATGTGCCTCGTCAGTCATGGGAGGAGGAGAGCAGAAATGCCCAATGGGAAAAAAATACAGGGAGGAGGGGCAGGGGAAGCAGGAGCGCAGAGAGCAACAGGACAGGCAAAAAAAACAGCAAGCAAAAACATAAACCATGACAAGCTATCCCATACGATAAAGAAGACGGCTAGATCCACTGCAGTCTGCTGATTGGTCCACAGAATCATCGCTTCCCTGTGATTGTTAGGCCGTCTTTCTCCTTGGGATATCCAGCGTTTTCACCAACTGTCACTTTGTGTGACAAACATCCATATACCAACAAAATATAACAAGAAATGCTGGCCTCCATTGTTGCTGTTGTTATCATTTCTTTGTTGACTTTATTTGAAGTGTCATGTTTCTAAGATATCAGGCTATTTTTGTAGCTGGAGTGGCCGCCTGACCGTTCCAGCTCCGCCCACCAAGTTATGGTCACCAGTGGAAACACATGCCTGTAAAGAGCTTGCAAGTTCCAAAGTGTGCCATATCGAACTGAACTGAATATTTTGTTTTTAAATGCCAAAATTTCAAACCTAAAATTTCATCCACTTGTTTAACAGTAACATCAACTCTTTATAGTTTCAATAGATTATCTTTATGCAAAAACCAAACCCTTATAACCAAACAAGACATAACTCTCCAGGTCAATTCCTTTATCATGGATTAGATGAGACCCCTTCTGTGAAATAACGTCTGGTGTAGAATAACCTTTCCAGTCAAGTAAGGGAATCAGTAGTCTAGAAGAGCTTTTTGTGTTTAAGTATCCATGCATTGTTCTTTCTTTTTATTTGTGTGGGGATCTACATCAAAATGAGATGGTTCATCTCAAGGGGCTTTTCCTAAAATAGAAACTGTTCTACATGTTTCCTTGAACCTCTTTTTTTATTTGCATGTACTTTCTTAAGTTGCATTGTGTGTGTGTGTTGCATTCTGTCACACTGTAGACCATTATTTTTCTCATATTCAAAGCTGAAAATCAAAGCCACTGGCCAGCAACATCAAATCAAATCAAATCAAATTTTATTTGTATAGCCCGAAATCACAATTTACACATTATCTCACTGGGCTTTGACAAACTGTACAGATGTGACATCCTCTGCCCTTAGACCCTCGAACCGGGTGAGAAAAAACTTAAAAAACCCTAAACAGGGAAAATAAGAAACCTCAGGAAGAGCCACAGAGGAGGGATCCTTCTTCCTAGGGTGGACAGACGTGCAATAAATGTCACTTGTACAGAACACAAAAACATGATAACAACAGTTCATTTAGAATGCATAAAACATCCATGAGTCCCAGAGTCTGTGGATTCTATGAGTCCGGATGTATGGAAAGTCTAGTGATCCAGACGCAGGTGGACTCTGTTGGTCCAGGAGTCATTGTACTCCATGTAGGAAGATCTGGGTGTTGCTGAGACCAAGGGTATGTAGAATCTGTAAATCCAGGGATATGTGAAGTGTAGTGGTCCAGAAGCAGGTGTAGTCTATTGATCCAGAAGCCATTTTGATCTGTGGGTCCCGATTTGCACTTGGAAATCCAGCCTAGGAACCAAGTCACAGGATCCAAGTCACAGGATCTCCTTTCCTAATGTGGCCAGGAGGCATCAGGCAGAACCACAGTAGCACCTCCCACCGCGACCTAGAAAAACCTGCAGGATGGTAAAGCACAACGACTCCGGGGAAGAAGTAAAGTTAGTGTAAGGATATGGACATTTACAGGAGCAGAGAAGGAGTCGGAGTCAGAGGGGGGAGAGAAGAAAGCTCAGTGAATCATGGAGTGTTCCCCCAGCAACCTAAGCCTATAGCAGCATAACTAAGGGCTAGATAGGCCAGCCTTAACTATAAGCTTTATCAAAAAGGAAGGTTTTAAGCCTACTCTTAAAATCAGAGAGTGTGTCTGCCTCCCGTACCAAGACTGGAAGATAGTTCCACAGGAGAGGAGCTTGATAGCTGAAAGCTCTGCCTCCCATTCTACTTTTGGAAATTCTTGGGATCACCAATAACCCTGCATCCTGGGAGCGTAAGGTTCTGGATGGGCGATAGGGTACTATGAGCTGTTCAAGATAAGATGGTGACTGACCATGAATAGCTTTGTAGGTGAGAACAAGGATTTTAAATTCTATTCTAAATTTAGCGGGGAGCCAGTGCAGAGAAGCCAGTATGGGGGAAATATGGTCTCTGATATTAGTTCTAGTCAGTACACGCGCTGCTGCATTTTGGATTAACTGAAGAGTTTTTAAAATTTTGTTAGGGCAACCTGAAAATAAAGAATTACAGTAGTCCAGCCTGGAAGTAACAAACGCATGAACTAGTTTTTCTGCATCTTGTTGAGACAGGATGTGCCGGATGTTAGCAAAGTTACGGAGGTGAAAGAAGGCCGTCCTTGAAATCTGTTTTACATGTGAGTTAAAAGACAGCTCCTGGTCAAAGATAACACCCAGGTTTCTGACAGTGGTGCTGGAGGCCAAGGCAATGCCATCCAGATTAACTATGTTGCTGGATAATGAGTCTCTAATGTGTTTGGGGCCCAGCACAATGACTTCAGTTTTGTCAGAGTTTAACATTAAAAAGTTATGAAACATCCAGTTTTTAATGTCCTTAAGACATGACTGTAGATTAGCTAACTGATGGGTTTCATCTGGCTTCATTGATAAGTATAGTTGTGTGTCATCTGCATAACAGTGAAAATGTATGTAGTGCTTTCTAATAATTTTACCTACAGGAAGCATATATAGAGTAAATAGTAATGGTCCAAGCAGAGAACCTTGTGGGACTCCATGACTAACCTTGTCATCTAGGCACATTCTCTCCAGATGTCAGACAGCAGGGGCAGTATAGGTAAATTTCCTGTCCTGTATTTATATAGCGCTTTTATAGTAATTTCTGACCACTCTAAGTGCTTTTACACTAGAGGTTTTGCATTCACCCATTCACACACATTCATACACTGATGATGCAGCATCAGGAGTAATTTGGGGTTCAGTTTTTGATCAAGGACACTTCGACAATGTTAACTGCAGGGTCTCGGATCGAACCAGGAACCTTTCTATCACCAGAAAACTGCCATGACTGCATCCTGCGCAAGCTGACTGAAATCCTGGAGGCGTGTAGGCTTGAGGCAAACAGGGCTAGCTGGTGGACCCATTTCGTTAGGCAGGGGGACTAGGCTCAGAGGCAGCCCTTCCAAGGTGTGGTCCTTCTGGCTACTTGAAGCTGAGTGGAACTTGATGGCTGACCCTGACCGGCTGCTCAGATCCCTCAGGAAATCAACACAACTTCCTTGCAACCTGACATCGTGCTGTGGTGTCCCTTCACCAGGATGGTCATCATGATCGAACTTACCATCCCGTGGTAAGACGGAATGAAGGTAACCTTCGAGAGGAAGAAAAGCAAGTATGCAGAGCACTGCTGCCAAGCAGTGTGCCTACAACCTGGGTGGAGCGCTGTCACATTCCCTGTTGAG
The DNA here is from genome assembly GCA_001698575.1 of Mola mola. NCBI lineage: Eukaryota > Metazoa > Chordata > Actinopteri > Tetraodontiformes > Molidae > Mola > Mola mola. The sequence continues at coordinate 511,676 of KV751324.1, read as the reverse complement.
GGGAACTGGAACTAGTTGCTCATGTCACTCTACTCTACTATGGCTAGTCACTATAAAAAAGCTGCACAAAATGTAAAGCCTATTGGTCTAGTGTATATATAGTGATGAGAAGACCACTCGCTGTAGTAACCCTGTTTGTCTTGCTCACACACCACCAGGAAATACCCTCTTTTGGGTAATATGTCCATGAAGGTTCTCAGTCATCCAGGTCATCTTAATCTTGGAGTGTTTAGTAGGAAGCAACTGGACTACTTATCTTGTTCAAAGACGTTTCGCCTCTCATCCAAAAGGCTTCTTCAGTTCTGAGGGTCAGTGTGGGAAACCCAGGTAATTAACCCAGAGTGGGTGGAGGCACTCACCAAAAATAAGGACGTGGTTGAAAGCACCCAGCCTTGGGGGGCGATCCTCTGGCTAGGCATCATGTGAGTCGTTAAGGTCACATGAGCCCAGGTGTGAATCACTCGAGAGTGTTTGCCCATCCCCCCTGGTTTCATGTGACACCTTAGGATCACATGGCCCCAGGTGTGTATGAGGATTAAACCACCTGGGGAGGTCTCCCAAGACAGCATTGCAGGTTGCAGACAAGTGGTGTCTTAGTCCACCACCTCTGTTTAGAGAAGGTTTCTCCAAGTGGACATAGATGGCCTCTTTCACTCCTCTTTCAAACCATTTGTCTTCTCTGTCCAGAATGAGGACATTGGAGTCCTCAAAGAAGTGACCTTTCTCCTTAAGATGCAGATGTACAGCTGAGTCCTGTCCCTATGAGGTGGCTCTCCAGTGTTGTGCCATGCGTCTGTGGATCTTCTGAATTTTTCCAATAGACCTGCCACATATGGGATGACCACGTTCTTCTGTTTTTCACTTTCTGCCTCGGGTGGTTCTTTGTGACGCCTTTTGGACAATTTAATAAAGGTCCACTTCGGGTAGCCACATGTCTGATTTTGACCCATGTGTCATCCACATATTTGAACCTGTGGCCGGGAGTTGATCCAGTGAAGGAGTTCAGAGCCCTCTCCTCCACCTCCTCCATGTAAAGGTTGGCCACAATGGGGGATACTGGAGAACCCATGGCACAGCCGTGTTTCTGTCTGTAAAAAACTTCATCGTATTTGAAGTACGTCGTGGAAAGGCAAAGGTGCAGAAAGTCGCAAATTTGGTCAGGGTTGAAGTTAGTTGATGTGTAGAGAGCTGTCTTGTTGTAGACATTTTCTAACAGTCTCTACTGCCTCACTGGTGGGTATGCACGTGAAAAGAGAAGTGACATCAAAGGAGACCATGGTTTCATTCGGTGGCAAAGTGAGATTCTGTACCTTTTTTGTGAAATCTATGGAATTTTGGATGTGGTGTGGTGTGTTCCCCACCAGAGGGGACAGGATACCAGAGAGGTGTTTGGCGATGTTGTAGGCCACCGAGTTGATGCTACTGACAATGGGTCTGAGTGGCGCTCCTTCCTTGTGGATCTTGGGGAGACCATAGATGCATGGAATCACTTTCTATCACTTTCTTCTTGTAGCTGCTGGTGGGGTCCCTTTTTAAGACCTCATATGTCTCACGGTGGTGATATTGGAGGGAGGTATTTTTGCACTGGCGAGGGTGGCTGAGACTTTAAGTTGGATCTGCTCGACTTCAGAGGAGGTCAGCTTGTTGGTCTTGATCGCTGAATCTGTAGTTGTGATGAGATCGACAATTGGTAGTTGTTGTGGAGAGATAGCGAAATTCAGGCCTTTTGCCAGCACATCTCTTTCCAGTTTCGTGAGGGACCTGTGAGATAGGTTCTTCACCCATTTGTCCTGGACATCTGTTGATGCCCAATTAATTCCTCTCCACCCACAAGACAGAATCTTGAAACGGCTTACTCCGCTTACTTAAGGTCAGTGGGTAACTGCAGAGTGTGCACAGTGTGTACTGCACTATTGTTCTCAGTGCCAGTGATAATGGAATTCTAATGTTTATTGTAGTCTTGATTACCAAGATCAAGTTTTTTAGTTGCACAACCTTAACCAACATGTTTACTGGCTAAACATCCCATAATTCCAACATTGCAGCAAGGTACCAGAATTTAAAATGATGAAGATATAAAATTATGCTATAAAACATTTTATATAGATGATCCTCCCTTTTCCAAGAAATTTGTTTGTTGTTATCCAATCTACCCAAATTTATAACAGCCAATGTGTTGAAGTTATCCCTTATAATTTCGAGATTTTGACAGCTGATCTGCAGGAGCCTTTTGGTTTCATGAATAATAATTCTGCTTGTCAATTCAATTAAAATTAATTGGTCTTACTGTGACCAACTATTTGATTATGAGGCAAATGAGTACTGATGACAGTCAAACAACAGGAATAAGACCTAATTTTCTTTCCAATGTGTTTTTATACATCTGTAATGTACCAGATGTGCTACTGGGTTTTCAGACTCCAAATGCATTGTTTTGATTTTAAAATGACTTTTCATCACTTAGTGCAGGGTTTCCCTCAGCCTAAGGAGAGGGCTATTCTTCATGAGCACTAAACCTGAGGAAACTTGAAATCATTACTTAAAGGTGGGAAAATGACTATCTGACAGATGCACTGTTCAGACTACCAGCCTGCACCAATGCACATGCAGAAGATACACTTACTAATGGACCTCTGTCAAGTAACTGCTTTAGCAAAGACTAAGGATATAGTTACCATGGAAACAAGCATAAATTAAACTCCTTAAATGAGCAGGAGGCGTCTTTGTCCTTTCTGCTCCAGTTGGTTTCACTCTAAAAGGTACAGAATGTATGAAGGTCTAACCGAGCAAATGTCAAATCAAAAAATAAATAAATCAAAAAATCAGGCAGTGCAGACCTAAGTTTATCAAAGCCTCTAAAACATCTAATTTTTCATTTCAAAAAACACCAAGAGCTCAAGAGCCCCTCAGAGGCTGCAACAGATAAAATCAGAAGTTTAGAGAACAGTGTAAATAGATCTCAATGCCAAGAGGTCAAATAGGGTTTTGTGTGATAGAATAATGTTTACATGAAAGTTGTCAGCTGGTGTTAATCATCTCTTCATAAGAAACAGGGTGGGAATGCTTCAGCGTGCTGAGGTGTTTCTTGCTCTCTCAACATCAACTGACATCTCTTAACAAGTATACATCTGTTTAATATTCAAATTTAAATTGCTGACTTTGTGCTCAACAATCTGCTTTAGGAAAAAAGGTCAAAAGCATTCACTAAATTTGTGTAATACTGTATATGTCAGCAATTGTCTATGAACAATAGAAGCTAAACCACTCTAGCTTCCAGCAATCTGTACTGTTACCAAGACTTTGTTATCCATGCAATTCTTCAGGCACAGCCTCAACACCATCAGGTTTCTCAATCTTGCAGGGGCTAATGTAAGGCTGTAGTGGATTCAACAAAATTTAAACAGTGCCTTGTGTAATGAAAGTCATCAGGATCAACCAATCACCTGGTGGTTGGTTCTCTTTTGGTCAGTGATTAAGAATACAGTAGCACCTGTGGTGTGTAGAGTAAATCCTCCTCTGATCAACTATGATTTCTTTAGCAGACTATTAAAGTTCCATACGCATTCAAATTCTCCTTGGTTTTTTATGTATGACTACATCAGGACACTCACGGAGAAGCATCATTCAGATTCAGCTCATCTTACAGGTCTTTGTACTGAGAAGGGTTGCACTGTAACAGCTGTTGGTGATACCTTCACTTTATACATGAAACATATTGAACATCCAGACCTTTTCTAAGCTGGCTGTGTGCTAACACTCCACAAGAGCTGTCGTAGGTGGAGGGGGAGGTGGTACAGAGGACAAGTATAGAGTTATCTTTGATGTGCATGAAAGGAATACATTCTAGATATGTTTCCAAGTGTGAGTCCATAATACAGTATATACACTAGGCAGGCCTCAGGAACCTTCCATGTAAACTGACACTGCAGCACCTGCATACACAGTCAATGTCACTGTCCTTACTGCATCTGCACGTTGAATGTTTACTGTGAACAGGAGCGTGTGTTGCCTTCAGAAGAGGGACTGTGTATTCAGGCATTTCAAACTGTATCTGTATTAATTTACACACTGATATGTTCAAAATGTCCTTTACCTCTGTACTTCCTGCAGGTTGGCTTTGCTGCAGGACATTCGGGTGGTTTTAACCTAAATATATAGAAGTGAAAGTCATAATTATTAGTAGTATTAATATTTGATTCATTGCATGGACAGTTTGCCGTGGACAGCTTTGGCACACTCATGTTCAATGTACAACGTATTTGAAAAGTCACATCATAAATGTTTTCAGGCATGCTAACATGCACATATATTAGATCTGAAACTGTCTGGTCAAATAATATTTCAATGACTTTGTGTGGATGTAGCCAAAAATACCCACAACTGATATGTGGACTGTGGAATGTCATGGCAAACTTGCCTGTCTGTTTCCTGTCTGCCTTTGTCTATAGTTACTAAAAAAAGGTAATAGCATATTTATCAAATGCATAGGAGAAATGTATGTTTTTTGAGGAGGGTCACTTTTATGATTACTGTATTATTGTTCCCTCCAGAATTTATATATTACTTGTGTTTTAAAAGTCAAATATAGCCTAATTTCCCTCTTTTTTTTTTAATCAAAAGGGTTAAACGCTCATACTCTGAACAGATGAATAATGAAGTGTCTACTAGTTCACTTCTTTCCTTTGCTTAAATGCAAATACTGCAGTGTGCAGAGAAGAAAGCTTGCAACATTCCTGACTGATTCCAGGATAAACATAATGCCACTGAAAACATGTGATGAAATGTTGCTGTCAACTTTCTGGGCCATACATACCAGGAACTGAATAAACTGAAAATATAGAAGTATTTGTTATTTGCTGTTAATGTGTTGAACATCACACAGGCTACGTTATTAAAACTTTCATTCAATAAACATATTTGGAGCTCTCAAAAAGAGTGGGTGCTATTCTCCTCTTATCATGATCACGGATTTGCCAACTGACATTAGCATAAATGCACTCGGCCAATCTTGATGAACCTACTCCAACACACAGATTCATGCAAATATGAGTTAGAAACAGTTGTTCTTTCCAACAGACTCTGCTCTCCAGACACAGACTCCAGGTTGACAGTGGGTGGAGCCCAGTAAGTGATCAACATCAATCCACCACTCTGAACTGGTGATGCTTTGTTTGTAATGAGACATGAACTTCTTTGTGAAAGTCATGTGTGTGACCCTCCACTCAACCCCAACCTCCATTTTTGTCTGTACTTTTGTGCTTTGGATTTTGTGTTTATGTTATCTCCTCAACTATTCTGATATTAATGTGGATGGTTTTACAGCGTTTACATATTAAATCCTGTCCCAAATTTTGTGTCTGTATGTTAGGCGAGTGGTCATGGTGAAACATCAATAAGTGACCAATTCTGCATATTGTGATATCTGTGTTTCTTTTACATGCAGTTTTCTGTCTTTAAATAGTAATTTATCCTCACCGAAGTAACAGATAGCATGTATATAGCATGTATATCCAATGACACATTCTGGCATTGGAAGCATTAGTAGAGTGAATAAAAGCTAACAGTAGCCCTTCACTTAGCTCCTCAGCTTTGTTCTGCAGTGCTGACTTGTCCCAGCTTGTGAATAAGCATGCCCTCAGTGACAGTGAAGTCTGCTCCTGAGGAGAAAGCCTTGGCCGCCTGCCCTTAGCCTTTCACATGGACATGTTGCTGTGATTTCGAACTGGAGGCAGCAGAGCAAATCACTGCATCTATTCAGCACGAAGCCAGGTTTTTGATTTGGTTCATGGGGATCACTTCTCACTACAGACAAGCATTAACACTGAGTGGATCGTCATCTTTGACTTGATCAACCAATGATAGGGGAGCAGCGGCGCTCCGACTTTAAAATGAGCTGAAGTAAAAAGGGGCTCTGTGCAACCAGCACCCAACTGAATCATAATGTTTTCTTTTATTCCAAACCCATTAGCAACCTTTACGACACATGCTATAATAAAAATACACATTTATTTCATTGAAAATGGGATGAAAACAGCACTTCAAAGCTCTTTGACATTGAAGTAGCGATTTGGATGTTTCTCCTCTTTCATTTCGTTGGTGTTGTTTTGGTCACGAGGAGACCTATTCACAAAGCCTGGGTTTTTCTATTCAGAAAGATGATTCTTTAATGAAGAGATATAATTTCTATTAATGTGCAGGGTTGTGTTAGGTATGTCTATGTAGGACTGAGCCAGTTGCTAGTCAAAATAAACTAAAAATATGTGAATGCAGATTTAGTCTGCTGCATATTACAAACTCATTTCACCATGATTTCAAAACAAGAAACCCCCTGTTTAAAACCTTCAAATCTTCAAAAATAATGCTGTACTGTATATCAATACTGAGAGAATTGCTATTAAGAGGCTCGGCCACCAGCATATCAAATCAAATCAAATCAAATTGAATTGTAAAACCCAAAATTACAAATTACAATTTGTCTCAGAGGGATTTTACAAACTGCACAGATGTGACATCCTCTGCCCTTAGACCCTCGAACCGGGTGAGGAAAAACTTCAAAAACCCTAAACAGGGAAAAATAAGAAACCTCAGAAAGAGCCACAGAGGAGGGATCCTTCTTCCTAGGACGGACAGATGTGCAATGGACGTTGCAAGTAAAGAACACAACAATATGATAATAACAAATGAATGAGAATGTTGCCGGTACGTGTTAAAGTATATGCAGTCCATGAGCCCATGATTATGTAAAATCTATATCCAAAGGCGGCACAGTGGTGCAGTGGTTAGCCCTGTCGCCTCACAGCAAGAAGGTCCTGGGTTCGATTTTGGGTCAGGACGTTTCTGTGTGGAGTTTGCATGTTCTCCCTGTGTCTGCGTGGGTTTTCTCCGGGTACTCCGGCTTCCTCCCACATTCCAAAAGCATGCAAATCTGGGGGTAGGTTAATTGGTCACTCTAAATTGCCCGTAGGTGTGAATGTGAGTGTGGATGGTTGTTTGTCTCTATATGTCAGCCCTGCAATGAACTGGCGACTCATCCAGGGTGTACCCTGCCTTCGCCCCAAGATGCTGAGATAGGCTCCAGCCCCCTCCGCGACCCCTAACGGGATAAGCGGTAGAAAATGAATGAATGAATGAATATATCCAAAGGTGTGTGTAGTCTATTGTCTCAGAAGTAGTTGGAATAAGTGGATCCAGATTTGGGAAGAGATATCCAGACTAGGATCCAAGTCACAAGATTTCAAAGATCGATCATATGTCCTTGATTTTCCTGAATCCTAAAAGTGCCTAGATGGATATAATAGATCAGTGTTAAAGATAATAATTAGTAAGTAAATTCCAATAGAACACATTTCTGTGTATTTGCAAATTGCCATAATTTCTGAGCAAACGCTGAAATAACTACATGCTTGTCTTGTAATTAGACTGCACCTACAAGACACCTAAATTTGTTTTAAGAGTTTTATTATAATTTTGAATGAAACATTTCAGTTATTCCTGCACTATTGATGGGAATATAGGGTGGGGTATTTCAAATGATTGTACCATATTATAAAAAAAAAATTTAATTTCTCTTTTGTACTATCTTCATTAAAAAGACATTGCTTTTCGAAAGGTATTTGTTTAGTTAACTGATATCTAAAGCATGTTTTTTACTTGAAGTATGTGCCCTAGAAAAAACAAAGTGGCCTTACCTTCAATATGTTAAATTTGGTCAGGTGCTGGCTGAATTTAAAGTGGCCCTCAATTAGGAAACATGTGTGTGACACAAAATAGCCAGTCATTTCCACACAAACTTAACATTTATCAGAGTGTACATGAGCTAAGGCTACAATCAAATCGCTTGTGAATTTTTTTGAGTCAGTGTGGACATGTAAATATAGTAAATACATGTAAACAGTAAATATGGCTGACAAAAGATAGCTGTTGTAGACCATTCTGACTGTTTTATTGACAAATATATATCCAATGGCAAAATATTCTATTTTGCAAAGGCCTAAAATAAAGTTAATTTTAAGTACTGTAATTTTTTTTCTAAGATTAATTTCTCTTTTTTTTGAGTAGGCTACTTGTTAAGCTATGTGACATAATTACAAGCAATTCAAATTGAGCAATTAAAGCAGCGGGTTGGATGATACTTTTTCATTATGACAGGTGTGAAGTCAGTGGTAAATGCACTTTTGCTAAAACCTTTGAATACAAGCCGGATATTAGCACTTATATCATTGTGATTGCTTCATTTCAAATCCATTTAAATGGTGGACAGAGGCACAAATCCGTGAAACTGCCATGAATTGCAGAAGACAAAATGCACCTATTTATCAAGTCTTATTATTGGCAAATTGATTGCACTTAAATGCAACAGTAACTCAAATAACCACAACTAAGGTATGCAGTAGAGAATCTCTGAATGCACAACACATTAAACATTAAAGCAGATGGGCTACAGCAGCAGAAGACCACACTGGGTGCCAGTCACGTTTGCTAGGTACAGGAAATTGAAGCTACAACTGGCAAAATTGGACAATAGAAGATTGGAAAAATGTTGCCTGGTCTAGAAAAATAGCCTTTTATGTTACTGAGTCATAAAACCATTCAGATGCATTTTGAAATATTTTAGAATTGTCCGGGACAGCACATGACTGACCATCAATATTGAAATAATGAAGTTTACAATAATAATAATAATTTATTTATATAGCACTTTTTAAAACTTACTGTTTCAATGTGTTTCTGGTTGAAACGATGCCAGTTGATAATTCAACAATGACACAACAATCAAACAACATGGATGTAAAAATATTTCCCATAAATCAGTGTTTAAATTTTAACCAATCTGTAATCATCATGTAATTTCCTCAGCTTTTGAAATTATTACACAATATTTTAGCATATTTTGCTAATAAAACTTCAGACATAAAATATATTTGTTTTGTAAAATGTTGAAAACAATGTTGCTATATCACCTTTGGGCAAAAATTGGACTCCCTTGTATCAACTGAGCAATGTCTAAATTGTTTTAACTGTAGCATTGTTTAAATGCCACAGGTCATGGACATATTCAGCAACAATATTCAGGTACCTAAATATTGTTGCTGATTATGTCCATCCCTTTATGACCATAGTGTGCCCATCTTGTGATGGCTACTTCCAGCAAAGATTCTAACAATCATCTCAAACTTCTTGAAAAAGACACTGAGTTTAATGCCTGAAGATTTAAGGCAGCTCTAAAGGCCAAAGAGAGACCAACCCACTACTAGTAATGTATACCTAATAATTGCCCAGTAAGTGTAGAATGCTTTTCTCGTAATTTTGACCACTCAAAGTGCTTTACAGTGCAAGTCTACATTCAACCATTGACACACTGATAGGGGCAGTTACTGGAACAATTGGAGTTTTCATCGTGATACGCCCACTGTAGCATATTTCTGAAGGTAGAGCATGTCACCACCACAGCCTCGTAATGACACACCCCTTTTGTCCATCTTTACAATTGGCCACTGGGTTTAATTTCCCCATTATGTGCAGGAGATAAATACATCTTTGCCCCTTCTTCTGCTGCCTGTGGGGCTGCTGAGCTGGTGCATGCTGCTGTGGATGTATCTTTTTTTTAGCCAGCGTGCAGAGCTCTAAGGTCTTGGGTGTCTATTCAGGTGCTTCATGTACAACCTGGTTGTGTTTTGGGGCTGATGTGCTGAGCTGTGATGTTCTGTGTGTCTCTTTAGGCTGATTTTAGCTGCTGCAATGCCGCTTATTGTGTATTTTGAAAAGGCATGTACAGTATGTCCTTTCTAACGAGCCACCGCTGCTACAGCTACTGATGTTCCTGATGTCATGCGAAACCACAGACAGCTAAGGTAATCCTTTGTTTATTTGGTAGAATTAATTGTGCATCTTGGCCAATGTCAAAAGTACATGTTACTGTTGCCTTGCTTTGCTTGTTAAGACGTACCCTTGATTTTAGCTTGCTTCTATTGGTGCTTTTAGGTCTTTAGCTTAGCCTGGCATTAATAGTTAGTTTGCTTTGTTTCAATTCATATAATTATTTATTTACTCTTTAATTCTGATTTGTTTCATGTATGACTTAACTTTAGATTGTGTTGCCTTACTTCTGTATTAATTTGTTCTGTTAAATCTTACATTTATTTACCCTACCATTAGCTTTGGAGTGTTAATTATGATTTAGGTTTAAATTGTTTAATTTCTGTGCTTTTTTTAGCTGGTTTATTTTAGCTGGGCCCTCAGTTGATAGTTTGTTGATAGTTTTGATTAAATTGACTACATTTCATTCAGTGGACATATAACAGTATAAAGTATAAAAGTATAGAATAAAAATAAAAGTAGAAAAATATACACAGTATTGGCAGTTGTAGGATCCTGAAAGTATGTACAGATGTTGTACAGAGTGCAGAGTTTAGTGCAGGTAGGAGGAGGTGAATGATTTTACCAGGTAAAGTGTCTAGTGTCTAATAACAGAGGTGTTGAAAGTCTAATTGCACTGGGGAGGAACAACATCCTGTATCGTTCCTTGTAGCAGCGGGGTTGGATCATTCTGTTGCTGAAGCTGCTCCTCAGAATGTTCACAGTTTCATGGAGGGGGTGGGAGGTGTTGTCCATGATGGGGTATTATTTCATGGTAGTACTATGACAGTATCGTAACCTTCCACAGCTTTTTTTTTTTTTTTGTATTCTCATTTGCATTCCTTTTCTTATTGTGCCTTTTTTTTTTTTGCAGTGATTGGTTATTTTTTTTGCATTTTCCTCCATTCTTGTCTTTTTTGTAGTCCGCTTTCCCTGCAGTAATCCCTGCTGTGCTTAGCTGCAGTCGTTCTCTCTCTCCTTAGGAGTCATGTATCCTAAATCTGGTTGTTAATACTGTCACCTATATGTTATGGGTAAAACTTGGGTTAACATATTTTCAAATAATAGAAATAAAGACTTTTATTTTTATGTGAGACTAAATTATTGTTATATTTTCTTCTATTTTGCCTCAGTATTCATTTGTGGACTTACCTGTTCAAATTAAATGTTAGGGAATACCTCCATTTTTTTTGTAGTTTTTTAATGAAAGGGTAGAGTACATCAGAACTCGGATACCTCAGTCATTTCTTGGGAGACCAGACACTGCTGTCACTTTGTGCATTTTTACAGGACATGGCTGCTCTGATTTTGAGCCCATCTCTTTGGCTTCTCTAACTAAGGTTGTTATGGCTACAAGATGTACAACTTGCTGTCTGGACCCACTGCTAGTGGCAGTGCCACTCCTTGTTAAGGTACTATGGCCAACATTAGGATTATATCTTGCGGCTATCCTCACTTTATCTATCTCTATGGCAGATTTTCCAGCTTGCTTTAAAATCACTGTGGTTAAACCTTTATAAAAAAAAAAATAAAGTCTAGGTGCAAAGTCCTTGGCAAATTACAGACCTTTCTCTCATCTGGCTTTCTTGTCAAAAATATTTGAGAAAGTGATCTCAAGACAACTTTTAAAATAGAGTACATGTCAACAAATGATCTAATTGAGCTCCTCGAGTTGGTGTTTTGGGTTAAACATTCCACAGAAACAGCACTTACAAAGGCATTTAACAATTGCTGTCTCAGATTCAGAATCTGTTCTTTTGTTGTTAGATCTTAGTTCTGTTTTTGATGTGGTGGAACACTGTATACATTTGGACAGGCTTGAGAACTAATTTGGCATCTCATATCAAGTGCTTAAGTGGTTGAGATCTTATCTGTCAGGTAAAATCTGTCACTTCACTCTTCACTCTTTAAAAACTACATGTTTTTGAGTCTCGTTATGTTAGTTGCGGGGTCCTGCATGCCTCTGTCATCGGCTCATTGTTCTTTTCACTGTACTTGGCACCATTGTTTCAGATTATGTGTTCTTTTGGGATTGCTTTTTATTTGTTATGCTAATAACTTGCAAATAAATATGCTAGTTGCCTTCAGCAAAAGATCTGACACAGCTAAAAGGTCTGTTTTACTGCTGTGGCTGTCATCAAGGCTCCTGCTACTCAACTTGACAAAGACCAAGATCATTGTAATTGGAACTGCAGGATTAAGTCATTAGTATGATCAGTTTGTTCTGTCCCTCAGTGAGTGTGTTATTCATTGTAAGGTCATAGTGAAGAATCTTCGTGTCCTTTTTGATTAAACACTTTTGTTTGATTTACAAATAAAGGTGGTGACTTGAATAGCTTTACTGTACTAAGATGCTAAAGATGCTAAAGGTTTCTATCCATGCCTTTATGACATCTAGGCTGGATAATAGGAATGTTCCTTTCTCAGCGTTCCCTAAAAGGAGTTTTTGAAGTCTCCAGATGAGTCAGAATTCAGCAGCTTGTAGTCTGACTGGATCATATGGATCATCCGGAGCATATTAGTCCTGTGATGGCCACTCCTCATTGGCTACCTGTTCAAGTTAAAGCTGACTTTAAGGTGCTGCTGCTAACTTACAAAATATTAAATGGCAATGCACCATCATACCTCCTCCCTCCTGAAACCATATGCGCCTACTCGGTCACTGTGTTCCCAGGGTAGTGGTCTTCTGAGTGTTTCAAGGGTCAAGAAGAAGACGGTTGGTGAGCAGGCTTTTTTGTTCCATGCACCAACATTATGAAACAGTCTTCCTTTAGACATTAGACAGGCAGCTTCAATTGAAGTTTTTAAATTAAAGCTTAAGACCCCCATGTTTACTATTGTGTATGAGTCTGAAGTAGTTTGTTTGTCTGTGATGTCCTGTTTTTAACTGTGGTGTGTTTTATCATTATTGCTCTTGTTTTTATGTCTTGTAAAGTGCTTTGATGTGAAGTGCTTTATAAGTAATTTTTTTATTATAATTATTACAGCAGCAGGTCTGACCATGATGCATTGGAACTTGTGACACGACAAAGCACAAAGACTATATAAAAAAGGTATAAAGTTGATGGGACTTTGACATTTAGAGGAAGAAAGGGAGAGGAGGAGAGAGGAGCTAAAGAGTGAAAGGAAAAAAGTGTTTCTGCCTCCCAGGCAGTGAATGGAAGATGGTTTTCACAGGCAAAATTTTTAACTGATAGCTCTGCCTCCCCTTTTACTTTTGGAGACTTTTGGGGCCGCCAGTAGGGGCTACTGGCAGCATAAGGTTCCGGTTGGGTGAATGTTACAGTGAGCTCTCTAAAATATAATGGTGCAAAATGATAATATTACTAATAATAAGGATAATAATAATAACTCCACCCTCTGCGGTGATAGACTTTTTTTAAATTTTTGTTTGTGAAAAATTTTTCTTCACTCAAATGAATTGAGGCTTCATCGTTCTTTTGTGAAATAATATCATTATAATAAAAATTATTGTGTGACCAGGCTGAGAAATTAGATTTATTTTTGATTTGGCCATCAGGAATATTTTTTTCCATTAGTGCATGCACTGAAATTTCATGCAATTTACTGCAAATTTTGTAGCCAAGATATTCTTTAACGTAAGTATCATTTTTCATCATATGACAACTGACCTACACTTAATTTTAAGTACAGTTTTACACACATTTTTACTTCAATACAATTACTTAAGTATGAGAATGCAACGTGACGGAATATTTTAGTACCTTTTGCCAGCCGCCTTTCAAGAATCCAAAGCACTGAGACCTGGTGTATAACAGCAGTTTTAACAGCACCAGGGTGATGTTAGCGTATGTGGCTTCAAGTCCCACTGGGTCTAATTCAACACTTCCAGACCAGCAGTCTGATGTCTGACATGCTGTAGCCCATGGCTGCTTTCCAGCTCAGCATCAGCCAGGGATCAGCAGCAGCCCACGCGACCTGAAACTTTAATGCCAAGACAAAGGCTACCAGGATCCTATTTGATATGTTGTGGCATTTCATTCATGTCCATATCGGTAATAAGCATCACACAGTTTAGACCTATGTGGTGCTGTGGTACCTTCATCAGATGGACCTAGTAATGAACTCGAGGGACAAATTTTGAGATGTAGCAACAAGATATGACATCCCAAGCACCCCCTAAACACACACACACATACGCACACAGCTTCTGCCTGACTTCCCTCACACCACCATTGTCAGTTAATTATTGAGCACCTCGAGAGCAGCACATCTCACAGCCTTGTGCTGTCTCGTTGTTTAAAATAGCTCCTCACACAGTATGTGCAGCTCACAAACTGTTTACACCAAATCAAATACAACGTTGTGTTTTCACCATATGTCTACCTGTCCTTTGCTGGCCAGAAGAGAAGCAGCACCAGCTTTTTTTTCTGCTTGGATCGGGTTTATCACAGCATTTAACAGTAATTATCAACATCAGAAACTGGTACTCCTGTTTGAAGAGATTTGAGTGAATAGTGGAATTAAAATTGAATATCATGAAAAATGCCTGTATGCCAAGAAAGTCAAGTGTAATGAAATAGAGCTTATCAAGGCCATGACCGTTGAAGAGCAGTAACGCTAAGTTTTAACTGAAGTTTTTAATTCAACACAAAAATTTCACTGTTGAAAAATTGCCACCTCACCATGATGGAGGGGTTTTGGTGCTCCTGGCATTAAATGAGCAGCCACAGTAACTGGAATGTATGGATGTGGATCTTTGGAAATTGAGCTAGGACCAGCTAACTTCCTATGGAAAGGCCAGGATGTTGGTGAGCGCCTGGTGGCTAGGACTATACTCATGGAGCCTCATTGGGGTATAGAAACAAAATGAAAAGAAACAAAATGAAAAATAAATTGTACCATTAGTTGGCTAATTATTAATTTCATTAGTTTGTTAATTATATTATTCTGGCTACTTTGGATGAGGAAAGCTGTTTCAAGAGTCTCCATGACAGAGCCCCTTGCAGCACAAGAGTACTATCTAAAAGATCCCACTGAAGAAGCCATTCCACCATATTGTTTTTGTGAGTTAGCTGCTGGTCCTTAAAATGAACTACAGTATTATAGAAAAGAGTGAGCTGTCTATCTCTCTTTTGAACTGGATATGACACCCAGTCTGTTACAGTCAGTGTTTTCAGGAGCTGAGAGAGCAGATACTTTGGACAGCAAAACTGTGTACAATATGTCATAATATTTACATATACATATGTTGTGGCTGATCGATATAGAGTACAGTATATGCATTCCAATACACAGATAAGATAAGATAGTTCCTTTATTCATCCCGATCAGCTATAACACTGAAAGTATCTGTCACCAATACAAGCCTGACCTGTCAGGACACGGAGAAAGGATTTCAGAAGGGGTCCTGTGGTACTTGGCCTCAGCACATTGGCCTGTGGATCTTGTGGGGTGGGAGGTGGCGCTAACCATGAATTCTCCTATGACTAGTGGATTGTGGTCTGTAGGGTTTGGAGACCAAGTCAAAGCCTTAGGTACTTGGTCATGTTCCTCCACTCACAACAGTGGTACAACACTGTTGGCAGGGGTTTTGCCATGAAGGGGCGTACTTGGTCTGCAGTAATTTTTACGTTGTTGATACATGTCAAAGTAACATCTGCATCAATGCAGGGCACAAAAATTCCCAGCAGAGCATACACTGTAACAAGACAATAACAAGTCATTGTTATTGATTGCACTTGTCAGAGGTTTTAGTGATGCAGCTGATCAGTGTGTGTGTGTGTGTGTGTGTGTGTGTGTGTGTGTGCATGTTGAGAGTAAGAAAAAAGAATAGAGCGCATCATGACTGCAGCCTCCAAAATGAAAGAGGATCTTTAATGTTGCATTTAGAGTAAATCAGGCAAGCAGAGAAACAGGCAGTCGCTCCCCAGTGACCTGAATGGGAGTCACGAGAGAATACCCAGACGAGCCGCTCTTCACTAAATGCACTCTCATATTAATATTTTATTACCATCCATAATGTTGCTTTAGAAAAAAAAAGAGGCAAGATCCGGAAAGAGAAGGAGACATACATCAATTTACCCAAGGTCTTCACTACACTTCACAACTTGAAATAGAAGGACATTTTGCTCTTAGATGGAATTGTTCATTGTGAGCATATAAACTACCACTCTACTCTCTTTCTGGGCCTCACACACAATGCACACACTGTAAAGACAGGCCTTATCAATTAGCTCACATCTCTGGGTGTAAACAAAGAAAAACTCATCCTGTCGTGTGTCTTACTGTCTGTTTTACTGTTGTTAATTCATTAGGAGGTGCTTGTGACATAAAGTATCATACTCTGCTTTCATATGATCAGGAAGTATCCAATAAAGATTTTTATCTTTTGTTGGATGGATGAAAATAGTTTGAATGTTTTATGGAAACACAACAGTATGGATTTTCATCCATACAATCACATACTGTGCTACATACTGTATATAAAGTGAAATCCACAAGATGTCAGTGATCGTTAAACCTTAATGTGCAATAAATATGTATGTGTTTATGAATGATTACGTGTTGCTACTAAGGGGATAAGGTTATCAGTGATACTCCTGGTACTTATAATAGTAATTGTTATTACACAGGACATTGATTTTCAAACGTAATACACCACTTTTTGTGTGGGCAAAGCCCAGCTCTACCAGCTCTCTCCAGCTTTAAAGCTGGTATAAGTTATATTAAAAGCTATAATAAAAAGCCAGTGTATTAACTATGTAATAATGGTAATTATAGCCAGTTGCAACACTGACAAGAATGTGGGATGGCTTAATAAGATCCAAGCCAGCTGAAGAGAGCTGTGGGCCGGGTCCTCTCAGTGTGTTGGCCCTTGCTGTATAGTTACTTTTACACATGTCTCATGTGAAATTCATTAGCATATCATTGATGCTGACCTTAATTGTTTAATGTGTTGTTAATAACTAACACAGTAATTAGCATCCGTGGCATAATTATATGTAGTGGGTGCAGCATTTTGTTTGGAATAATTATCACCATTGACAGCTTTTTCCACAAACAAACTGAGCCCTGAGAGGCAGCGGATGGTGTACACGCCTCTGGAAACACAAACAACACAGTCCCTCACATGTCCAAACATAACACACAAATCAAACAAGCTGGGCCCAGCATCTGAAAACTGTGGTTATACACGTCCAAATATCTCTGCTTACTTCTGTGGTCTGACAAACTCTGACATTTCGTCTTTTCTATTTTTCTATTTTTCTCTACATGGTGTTATTCATTTCTAGCAATTACTCTGACTCATTTCTTCACTCCAGCCAGAAAAAAGACAATAAAAATGACGTGCTTTTTGTATTATTTGTATGTACAGTAGGTTAATATGGGTTTCCATCAAATTTTCATCCAGTTCACCACATTTTCTTTTTTTTTTTTTTTTTTTTTTTTTTTTTTTTTTGTTTATTTCATTTTGTGTGTTTGTTTTGTAGTTTGAGATTCTGCATCAGTATACCAGGACAGTTTAATCATATTGTCAAAAACGTTATCTTTATCGTTATTTTATTTAAAATTTTGTATGTCAGTACAGTATTAGATGCTTTCTTTTGTTGTTTTCCTATTCAAGATTAAATAAGTGGAGCGGAAACGCTCAAAAAGAATAACCTTTCAGTGACACAAGTATTGTTTTTTGTCTGATGAACTGTACCTTGAAAGAAACAACATGTCTTCGCTGGTGAAGCTGACAACATAAATTGTGCGTCCTGGTTTATTTCAATGGGCCTGACACTCTGTGTGTGCTTGGTGAATGTGAAATTTATAGACTGTTCACCAAAACATTTCTCAGAAAATCAAAAAGACATTAAAGTGAAGGAAGGGCCACCTGTAAATGGACAAACACAAACAGTAGGATGTTGGCTGAGCAGACAAAGAGACTGGAAAGATTCTATAAAACCCACAGCATTTCAGCTCAGTGTATCTTCTATCTGCATCCTCTCCTCTGAAACACAATTATGCAGCCATTGGCAAACACTGGCGCCAAACACAGCTATTTTTCCTCCTTGCCACCAGATGGTTCCATTGAGAATAGATGCCAGTCACTGTTTGTCTTCTACTTAGAGCTTGGGTAGTAATGGAGTCACTAATGATTATAAAACACCTGCTCTGAACATAAAACAAACAGTGGCCAGGAGCACGACTAAATACCTATGTGATCGGGTTTAAAAGGTGGTGGGCTTGTGCTCAGATGGTACTTGTTGAGCAGATGTCCCACCTATAGAGGCAAGAGGCTGCAGTCACACACATCTTCACAGTCAGTCTGCATAATAGCTAATTGGATGTTTGCTCAATGGAAAGAAAGGCTTGTTTCCACAAAAGGGGTCATGTCTGTGATGGTCTGTGGTCTCTTCACATGCCAGGCTAGAATTTCATGTGGTTTGGAGGTTATCAGTGCACCAAAGCTGCCTTACAATGGAGGTGTTTGTACAGTGGTATAACTGGCACGAGACAGTGGGCCAGGGGACACAATTTGTAAAAATAAGCAGATGGCTGATCAATAAATCTCTTAATTGTTTTTGCTTTTGATAGGTAAATCCTATCCACCAGAACCTCTTTTAAAGCCATTTAGATTACATTTCATTCACATAATAACTGAAGCAAGCAAACCCATACCTGTTCTCTCAAATTGTATTTGCTGTTGTGATTGTAAAAATACAAAATGTTTCTCCTTCTGTAACCTATGAACTTAACTGCAATTTCAATGGTCACAAAAATACTTAAATATTATTGTATATGTATATGTATAAATATGTATTATCATTTAAAGTTACATTCATTATTTTGATAATACAAAGGATAAGGTAAACCATATCATATAAATAAAAGAATTAAAAAATTACCAAATTAAAAGTAAGAAAAACACAACAAATATAAAAGAAAAAGCACTCAATAGAGTGCATTCGTCTGCCTGAAATTGAAAAATAACTCAAATACAACTGCCAAGAGTTACAAAACATATACATGAAAAAAATCTGTACATATATGTATATAGTTGTTTGAAATTTGTCCGGATCCAATCTTTCCCACTCTAACATACTGTATGTTCTTGCAAAAAAAAAAAATTAAAAGAAAAATTGTTACACCCATATTTGAAATATATCCAGATCCAAGATTAGGATCCAGCTCTCTCCAAAAGCTGTAAACTTCTATGGGCCAAGACATATTCCCACCAAAACATTCACAGAAATGCATCTATTAGTACCATCTTTGTTTCACCCTGAGGGTACACACCAAACATCATCCAAATCCATTCAACGTTTTGAAATTTGTTGGTAACAGACATATACATTATAGATACATATCCTAGTACATATATTCATAAAGGTGAAAACATAACCTCCTCCAACATAGTTAGCAGAAGTAATGACGTCATAAAAATTTAAGCTAAACATTTTGGTTTCATTTAAAATTTTTTTCTATAGTTACATCACAAGAAGTTTTCTGTAGTTTTCAGAAGTCATCCAGAGGCCGGATTTTCCATCAACTTATCAGGTTCAGGAAACCGAGGATCCAAAAGTACAGAGTCACACAGGGGGCTTTTCTAAATCAATAGTCGTTTTAATAAACAAGATCAAACCGGGAAGTCAAACTAGGCATAGTTACTCACAAGGATTAGGCAAACTAAGTAAACAGAACACAGAATAATGACCGAACACAGGGAGACTCACATGGAATATACGCTGGACTGCTCTCTAAGAAGACAAGACAATCTGGCCCAAACACACGTGAGGGACAAGACTAGACAGGAAGTGAGGAATAGACACGTAGGAATTTCAAAAGAAGAGGGGAAATACTAACTGACCCTAACAGACAGAATCTTGACCCTGACACAACTGTTAGTAATGAACCTATTTACTTTTGAAATGTTCCAATCAGCAGTGAGGAGCATTCCACAGTTGTTTTTCCTGCCTTTTGATGCTTCTCTTCCAACTTATTTGAACCATGTTACGTCATAAAATTTAGAATAACCATATATTTTGAAAAATCATTGAAATTTTAATTAAAATTCATGTTACAAACAATTAGCAACACATTCTGTTTTATTTTATTTAATTCAAACTTTTTGGAATCAGGATGCAGATTATTCAATAAGTAATACAATAGGGATCCAGAGTGCTGTCATTTAAAACTACTAGTGAATAAAATATATTTCTTCAAATGAGGTAACATTCATCACATTTAACATCTTTTTTTCCCCAAGTGTCTGTAACCATAAAACATACACACTAACAAGCAGCAGATCTGTATGTGGGTGGGTTTGAGGTAGTGCTGGAGCTTTCCCTCCCCTCTAGTCTTCAACATCTCAATCACATCCGCTGGGCCCCACCCCTTCGTGTCAGCCTGCTGAAGGTGATGGAAATCCTTTCACTGGCTGCCTGACCTCTGCTAATCCTGTTTCACAGACCAACTCCCTGCTGAAACCAACACAATGACGGTTGCTTGGCCTCCTCCCAGTCAATATTCTGAGAGACTTGATCGAGCAAATTAGTATCCTTTGGTAAGGGCATGACCAAAGACTTTTTCAACACCATCGTAGAATCAATAAAGCCTAGTCGACAGCATGTCTCTTATTTTTTTCCTTTTACTTCCCTTCCTTGCCACAGTGTGACTTCAGGTTCAAGCCCTTGCGTGTCTGTTTCCTATAAACTGCCTCCACTGCTGGGAGGAGATCAGAGGTTAAAATGGCTGACGGTCAGTGTGTAATCAAGATTTTACCCCTGCTTGTATTAAAAGAGTTGTTTCATGACATGTGGCTTGTCAATCGCAGAAATGAAGAAGTGAAAATTGAAACCTAATTGAAAGTGAAATTAGGTTTTTGCAAAAATACATTTTGCATATTTGTAATTACAGAAAGATGAAATCCAGTCAATAAAATGAATATTGTGTATATGATATAGCTTTCTCTATGCTATAAACCAGTGATCCTCACAATTTTTTTCACAGGAGCCACGTTGGCAGAGCAAAGTCAAGGGGAGAGTCACTTTTACGACGATATACCAAGTCACCCACACAGATGAGCATTTCTACATATAAACTGGTCATCCCACAAAAAAAGAAACACAGCCAATACATTTTTTAATTAAGACCATATTTACCTTAATACTGGGATGAAGCTGAAGCTTGCATACATGTCCTTGACTTTCTTCAGGTTGTATTTATAGTTTGTTGTTGCAATCACAGTGAGGCATTCAAGATGAACATTGGTCAGCCGGTTTCTCTGTTTCCTCTTGATAGTGTTCATGGTTGAAAAGGTTGACCCACAGGTGTACGTGCTCATAAAGAAAGACATCACTTTCTGTACAAGTGGTTTCAAAGTGGGAATGTCTGCTTCAGAAACCAAACTCCAGAAGTGGCCAACACCTGCTCCGAGTTCAACTTGGAGAATGTCATTTGTTTGGAGTTCAATAATTTCACTTTCCAAAGCAGCACAATTATCAGGGCAGAGCTGTGTGATGAAAAATGTATTGGCTGCGTTATATTGTTAGAAACTACCATGCGAGCCACCAATTAAAGCTTGACGAGCCGCACAATGAGTAACTGTGCTATAGACTGATATAGATAATAAATCTTTGTTTTGTTAAATAATAAATTAAAATCCTAGTTTCAGCAGCCTGGATTAAGATTTATAATCATTTAAAAGACTGATATTTAACTATGTCTTTTATGCTATAAGTGTCTCTAATTATATGTCCCTGCTCCACACAGGCACA
This sequence comes from Mola mola, assembly GCA_001698575.1. Classification (NCBI taxonomy): domain Eukaryota; kingdom Metazoa; phylum Chordata; class Actinopteri; order Tetraodontiformes; family Molidae; genus Mola; species Mola mola. Next base: position 490,092 of record KV751324.1, on the reverse strand, counting down.
TATAAATACATGGATATATGTATTCGTATTTATATATACAAATATATTGTCATTGTCATTTGAGCTAAAATTGTCGATCTTTGTTTGTAAAGTGTCACTTTCACATATTCATTTCAATACAGCTTATTTCTTTTCTTTTGTGTTCCTTTTATCCCTGTATGTTTTGTACATGTAATGCCAAGCACAAAGTCATCATTTTCTATAGCAAGAAACATATAAAAAGATGAGCAAATGTTGCAACATCCAATATCATTCAATTTCAAATCTTTCATTTATGTC
>KV751324.1:449288-466059 GCA_001698575.1 Mola mola | reverse complement strand
TATAGCTGTGTTGTTATCAAATGATTTCCAGTATAATTAGAATGACACCCAGAGAATACATTATGGAAGACATTAAACATCACACATCACTGCCCCCGCCGCAAGTCATCAGTAGCAAAAATGTAATTCCCTTCTGTCCTCCCTGGTACAACTGCCAGCCCACCCAGCAGGGTGTTTACCCTGCCACCTACTTTATCTGTAAATAAATAATGGCAACATAAAGTGCCGTGTGGAACAGGAGCTGAGATTGGATAACAGTCAAGAAGGCGTGGCGGACTATAAAATATTAATGATCCTGATTACTTTCTGTGGTGGTGACACAGGCTTTCTGAAATGCTTCATGACAGAGAAAGCCTTTGTTGTTGATGATCAGAGAACACATCAAAGAAAAGCATAAACATCAGAATACACAACCAATCCTGGCACCAACTGGACTAAAAACACATGTAGGCATCTGGACGCTTCTGTTTTTTATTGAATTTGAAATCTTATTATTCTGGATTTTATTTAACCTCAACTGACATCTTAAAAAATTAATAGAGATTGAGGAATATATCATAGAAATGTGATCAGTCACAAGCAAACATTTTGGTAAAATAATGGCTGAAACTGGGTTTGGGTTGACTGGCAACGTTTTCAGTTGGTGTGACATCGTTAAAGCACAGGAGGGCCAGGATGAGGGAGTCCATGCTTTATTAGAGATCAGGTCTGTGTCCAAGCTATGATTCAAGAAAAACTCATTTAAACAGAATCTCGTTATGTTGGCATGAGAACTGCAGGCTATACCAAAGAAATAAAAACATGAAATTTAAGCTCTTCATTGTCACTCAAGTTGCATAGGAACACGTGAAATTCCTTGACCAAGAGACTCCACAACAGAAATAGTAAATAATAATTATAATGCATAATTATTGTAATTAATACTAACAATAAATAAATAAATAACTGGAGAATTGTTGAGCTATATGTTAATGTCTTTGTTTTTGAATAGAGGAAAGTATTAAAATGTTTTGCATGCATGCATGCGTGTGTGTCTAATATTGGCTGATAGGTACATTTTAATATTTAAACAAAATGACTACTGTTGCACCCCCTTTTGCTGTAGAAAACCATTCTTTCAATTATGAACCAACACAGGAGAGCCACCATCCATTCGGTCAAAAATGGGCTGATTTATCTGGCAGTGGTCCATTTATGTCAACTCCTTTGACAGGGAACGGAAGGGAGCAGAGGTTTGTTTATATGACAACAATCCTGCTCTACAGGTTTAACTCTTTTGCTTACCTTTTATGTCAGACTTGAATTGTGCTTTTGTTCCACAGTCTAAATCTGTCAGTGTTTCGTTGTTTTTGTCTCATATTGCTTGTATGATGTCACTGTGCAACAATTATGTGTGTCTCTCCAAATAGATTTAAAATAAATTAAATTAATACAACTTGTTGGTAGAAGAACATGCATACAAGAATAACTGATAATGATTTAAAATGGTTGACATGTGGTTTAATATGCAAGGAAGTCAGTCTTTCCAGACAGTATGAATATCACTTTAGCCCAGGGTGTTAATGTGGAGGAGGTCCCTACATTTCATTGTGTGTCACAAGTAGTTTTATCCTCAGTAGTCCTTGTTCAGGGCCCCTCTGGAGTCTCCAGATGCCTTCTGAAAAGAGAAACACAATGTAGACAAGCCCCCTGACAGAACAGGGCCCCTCTGAATTATCACCCCACTCCTCCTGGCTAATTAAAATTTTGCTTGTAACTTATGTCAGCCATTTGAACGTTGACAATTCCCTAACCTCCCCCTCATTTTAATTTGTGGCACGTGTGCATAAATTGTTAGAGAGGGGAGTGGCACTGATGCTGGCCACAAACTAAATCTCATTTTTAGCCAAGCTAAATGCTCTGCCACTCCAGGAGGGTCTGGCTGGTTTGGTGGTATTCCACTCCACTGAGGATGACTTGATTGATAAATGCAAGGGAAGATTTGTCAAAGCAAATAGACTGCCCCAGTGGGATGTCAATATGGTTCATCTAGACTCCCACTAGGCGAGACTGCCCACAGAGAAGAGATGCTACAGAGACCAGTAGGGAACTGTGGTTTAAACCAGGCATCCTGACGCTGCTGCAAATGCTGCTGCTATATGAGCTGAGTCAGTGTGCAGCAAGAAATTAAATGGCTAACTTCTGTAGGGACCAGCAGGGTGTTGTGTGTGTTTGACACAGAACAATGAAGAAAGCCCACTCAAAGTGTAAGGTGTGTGTGTGTCTGTGACTGAACAACAGCAAGTAAGTGTGTATGAGAGTGCGTGTGCTTGAGAGTGCTCGAGAGGAGGAGTGAGGGTGATCCAGGGTTCAGCATGTGATTGGCTCGGCTCAGCTGGAGGAGCTTTTAATCCATTTCCCAGCAGCCTCTAGGACAGATGCACTGCCCTGAGCCATAATCTGTGTCTCGCTTCAAATGACAAATGGCACAGTGTAGAATATTGCATTATATATTAAGTACCAGCAGTCAGTAAGTTATAGGATGATGCTGCTGCCTGCAGCACTTGTCGCTCACTAAGCAGACTCTGTTTTACAACAGTCACTTAGATCCAAACCATAACCTGCTGTTAATCTCAGACCATAATAAATCTTGCCCTGTGCAGGCAACCTTTTCATCTTTGGACCTGTGGAAAAAAAAAAAGAAAAACAAAACAAAATAAAACAAACTATATATATATAATTTTCTCAAAAGATGTTCTGTGCTGGGTGGCATACTGTCGCTTTCTCTACCTTTCTGTGTGGAGTTTGCATGTTCTTCCTGTGCCTGCGTGGGTTTTCTCTGGGTACTCCGGCTTCCTCCCACAGTCCAAAAACATGCAAACTGGGGTTTATGTTAACTGGTCGCTATAAATTGCCCATAGGTGTGGATGGTTGCTTGTCTCTATATGTAGATGTCCTGTATTTATACAGCACTTTATTAGTCATTTTTGACCACTCAAAGCACTTTACACCACAGGTTTTTTGCATTCACCCATTCACAAACACATACACATACATACACTGGGGCAGTGATTACCTTGCAGGGTGCCACCTGCTCATCAGGAGCGTTAACCATTCACACATTCATACGCAACATCAGGAGCAATTTGGGGTTCAGCGTCTTGCTCAAGGACACTTCGACATGTTGACTGCCGGGTCTGGGATCGAACTAGGAACCTTCCGATCACTGGACGACCGCTCTACCTTCTGAGCCACAGCCGCCCCATGTGATCCCTGTCATGAACTGATGACTTGTCCAGGGTGACCCCGAACATGTTGAGATAGGCTCCAGCCCCCCGGCAACCCCTAACAGGATAAACCGTAGAAAATGGATGGATGGATGGATTTGACCTTTTTATAGGCACACAACGCTTCTGGGATCACTGGTGTCATCCCTCTGCTGTGTTTGTCTGTCTTACATCAGGAGACTTTTGTCATCACGTATGGTATATCAAGACATCACAGATTTAATTGGCCACAAGGCACCATGTGAGATGATTTACAATGGATGCAACTGGTCCTGGGGTAGCGCCATAAAGACTAGAAAAGCTGTTACAGTTAAAATCTTAACATTCTCTTAAAACTCAATAATTCTTAAGAATTTATCAGGGTCTGAACCTGGAATACAGTCTTCTTAGTGACTTTGGGAGAGAGGCAACAGGTTAAAAATGAGGATATAATTTGATAATTTTGCTAAAAAGTGAGATCGCATCCCCACTCTCCTGCCTCAGATCACTGTTATGTGTCATTCTGTGTCCTGCTCTTCTCATCCTATGTGTATCTGATCTATGTTATTCAATTCTATATTAGGTGCAGCTGTGAGGTCTTGGGTTGGGTTTGAAAGTGGCTTGTTGCCCCACCTACTTCCGGACAAAAGACCCAGTTTAGTTTGTTCTCTGTTTTATTTATTATTTCGTAAATTAATCTTGCTTTCATTTTCATTAAGTCCAGTGTCATGTTCTGCCTAATGTTCCGGCTCTCGAGCCGTAATAGGGGGCCTCTTATTTATTTAAAGTTTGAGAGTAGTTTAAAATTGTTTCAGTCTGATCATTTGCAGATAACATTGTTACAATCTGAGCACTACCTGTCCTGAGGGATACCTAAGAGGGAACCAGCTGTGGTTGGAGTAGTCTTCCCCTACCAGGGGTCGACGCAGAATGTTTGAGAGGCAGGAGTGCACATAGTCATACTTTGATACTGAAATAGATGTTATTAGTTAGTTAGTTGGAAGGGGATTATCACTTGTAATGGGCCTCCACAGGCTTACCTCTGGCTTCGCCCTTCCCAGTGGGGAGTGGTGCTGTGTTGTTACTTGCTCCAGTTCTTAGTTTTTCACCCCCAGAATGTCAGAGAAGCAAATCTTTCCTCTCAAAAGGACTATTTCCTGGTCCTCAAGAGGATAGGGGATTTCAGACTCTTTTACATGTTTGTCTTTTGAACATCATATGCCAGTTCTCTAAGGTTACATTCAAGTTTCATATTGAAGTGGCTGAATGTCTCTCTGTTTCTGTTATGCAATGAAAGCATCAAACGCAGACTTACTATTGGGTTAAAGTCAACAAAAGCCTGGGGCCCTGGATTGCCAAGGGTCCGATTAAACACGTCATAGACTTATGGTTAGGAACGTTTACTTTTACTTATTGCAGTTCATCAGAATTTTCTAAAAATCCTTTGCGCTACAATGGTATCATAATGTTTAATGCAATAAGGGTGTTTGGAAAATTATAAATGGAAAACTATATTAAATATTGATCAATATTCAGATCCTTACGTTGTAGTACAATTACCACACTAGAAAAACTCCACTACAAGAAAAAGGTTTGTATAAGTACATAGGTATTACCAACAAATTATTCTTAAAATAGTCATAATTCAGTAAAATTGCCCCGGTCATATTTTGTTTTTCTAATTTGCTGTAGATGTTGAGTTCTTTGAACTACTTCTTGTGGTTAGTTTAATCTAAAGACATATTTTATAATTTGTTCTACCATACTGTAGCTGTCCAGTGAGCAACATATATAGTCTAAAAAAGTCTGAAAAAATTATCAGTTTTGTGACGAGGGGTTTTCCAGCTAATATTTGACTGTGTTTAATTAGTTTAATGAGCTATCTAAAGAAGAGGCCTTTTGCAAACCTCAAAGGAACATCCTACAGTTTATACTATTGTTATTCAAATTCATCATTTGATAATCATGGTTTTCACTAAACAGGAAGGATATGAAAAAGATAAAGTAGTAGTAAATGTAGTCATATTCACCACAGAGATGTGGTGGCAAGCTGAAAATACAGCTGGGTCTTATGTGTACAGTACAGTGCTTGAGAAAATATACTGAATTACCTTACACCCATGGATACAACCCTTACGCTGAGGGACAAGGTTAGATAGGCTGTGAGAGGCCAGGAAGTATCCAGCCAGGCTCTGAGGACGATGAAGTTGTACCATCAGGTTGAAAGAATCCATAATCCATAACCCAAAGAGGTGGACTTCCTTTAGAAGCTGCAGAGTCTATGGCAGGGAGCAGCACGGTATACTTCCATCACTCACATTTAGCTCAATTTAGATATAACTGAGGTTTTAGGTATTAAACCTAGTATAGTAGCTAATACTTGATATTGCGTGACTTTGGCCATAAATTAATAAAGAGTATTTGTCCTAACCCTATCTCTACAACATAAATCCATGATTATGTGCTATAGCATAGTTATAACAGAGGGACTTGTTAGGGAGGAGGTTGACCCTAGCCATAAAAACCAGACCAAAATAGATAAATAACTAAATAAGGGAGAAAGACATGTCAAACAAAATGAAGTATGGCTGTTTTCTGTTGGCTGCTGAACTTTCACGTTACACCTTCATTAGGTATCTGACCCTGTGTCCTTGTTGTGAACCCATCTCACGGTGGCCTGCATCACATTTCCCTTCCAAACAATTAGACACAGTTGTTGTCATGTCAGCCTGAAAGGGCACTGCAGGATTTGGGGTAGACAAGCAGAGGCTTTCTCACAATAAGTCCCAGTTGGTAGTTAAAGTGGCCAGTGATGTTGAGGAAACAGCTGACCTGCTTGGAGGAATGCTCTGGTCGCTCTCAGTAAAGCTGTTGCTGAAAACCTCCAGAGACGCACAGCATGCATGAAAAATTGACTTGCTCATATAAAGCATAGTTATATACTTCTAATATTTATTTCAGTGTGTTGTAAATTTAATAGCTAATGATTGCATACTTACATTTAAATATCAGTAATGTGTAAGGTTTTGGGTCGTGCCAAGGGTCTTCTCCTACAGATTAACGTGCAGTCGATTCCCACCAGCGGATTCTCAACCGCAGCTGAACAGATATTGACTTTTGATACAGCCCCATGTGTCTCTTAAACTTAATCATGTGGTTTATGTCCCAAAATCAAATGCCACCAATGTTTTGTGTCTTAACTAAACCAAAGTAAAATAGACATTGTGCATTAGAAAAAGTATTTGCGCCTCGCCCAGAGATGTTAAAGGGAGGGTTGGGAGTTTGTCCTGGACTCTAAAATGTCTGTCATGTGTTGGAAAGTTTTGCTGGGCTTTAAAAAAACATTCAGGTAGTGTCTTTTGTTTCAGCTGGCACTCACCCCTTCATTCATGGCTTAAAATTACGAATGATAAATGGAACTAACATGAATTCTGTGAACCATCTGATTCGACCAAAATGAAATTTGGCTATTGTTAGTTTTGTGTCTGTACTCAGCCAAACAATTTAACACTACTGTACACGTCCACTAAAGCTGATATCACCACTATACTAAACACACATACTAAATTCCACCAGCTGCACCAAAATATTAGTAGCTGATCCTTTAAATCCTGTAAGTTGCAAGGTGGGTCCTCCAAGGATCTGACTGTTTTGTCCAGCACATCCCACAGCTCCTCGATTGGATTGAGATCTTTGGAATTTCGAGGCCAAGTCAACACCTCAAACTCATTGTTGTGCCCCTCAAACCATTCCTGAACCATTTTTACTTTGACGCAAGGCGCATTATTCTGCTGAAAGAGGCCACAGCCTGCAGGGAATATTGTTTCCATTAAAGGGTGTACATAGTCTGCAACAATGCTTAAGTAGGTGGTATGTGTCAAAGTAACATCCACATGCATGGCAGGACCCAAGGTTTCCCAGCAGAACATTGCCCAACATATCACATTGCGCCTGCCGGCTTGCCTTCGTCCCATAGTGCATCCTGGTGCCACCCAGCCACACACCCAGCCATCCATATGACGTAAAAGAAAACGTGATTAATCAGACCAGGCCACTTTCTTCCATTGCTCTGTGGTCCAGTTGTGAAACTCACATGTCCATTGTCAATGTTGTCAGCGGTGGCCAAGGGCCAGCATGGGCACCCTGACTGGTTTCCGGCTATGCAGTCCTATATGCAACAAACTCTGATGCACTGTGCATTCTGACACCTTTCTATCAGAGGCAGCATTAACTTCTTCAGCAATTTAAGCAACAGTAGCTCGTCTGTTGGAACGGACCACATGGGCCAGACTTTGCTTCCCACGCGCATCAATGAGCCTTGCCCGCCAACGACCCTGTCGCTGATTCACCATTGTTCCTTCCTTTCTTGGGCCACTTTTGATAGATACTGACCACTGCCGACCGGAAACACACCACAAGAGCTGCATTATGGAGATGCTCTGACCCAGTCGTCTAGTCATCACAATGGCCCTCGCTCGAATCCTTACACTTGCCCATTTTCCTGCTTCTAACGCATCAACTTTGAGGACAAAATGTTCACTTGCTGCCTAATATATCTCACCCACTAACAGGTGCCATGATGAAGAGATACTCAGAGTTATTCACTTCACCTGTCAGTGGTTATAAGGTTATGCCTGATTGGTGTACATATATACAAAATCACCCTCTGTGGGTGGTCTTTTGTTTCCTTCAAGCTCAGGTATTCTACCAGAGGCCTGGGAGCGTGAGGGTCCTGTGCAGTATCTTAGCTGTTCCTTGTATTGCGCTCTTCTGGAAAAAGATCTCAGATGTTGTTCCTAGGATTTGTTCGAACCACTCTCCCAGTTTGGTGGGTCACAGTCCTGAGTGCTCCTATCACCATGGGTATCACTGATGCTTTTAGTCCCCGCATCCTTTCCAGTTCATCTTTCAGCCCTTGGTATTTTTCGAGCTTCCCGTGTTCCTTCTTCCTGATGTTGCTTTCATCTGGGATAGCAACATCTACCACTACTGCCTTATTTTCCAGTATGCCGACCAATTAGCCATCACCATCTTTGCCACTGGGTTATGGCGCTCTAATTATACCATACTTGCCCTGCATCTTGCACCCTGCTCTTTTGTGCTATACTCTCTCAGGAGCATCTTTGCACAGTCTGCACCTTGGTTCCCGTCTGGTGTGGTAGACCCCGGCCTCTATCAATATTGTGTTCAAGGTGCCTCTGTGCTGTCCTTGAGACCATCCTGCACCAACCACTGGTATGTTTTCTCAATATCAGCGACTTCCTCTATCTCTCAGTGGTACATCCTGTGCAGTGGCTTGTCCCTCCATGATGGTATCTCTTCCTCTTCCTCCTTCTCACTGGGTTTGTGCTGATATAAGCATTCGCTTAGCAGGTCATCATCATTCGGAGCCATCTTCCTAATGCATTCCTGGATTTTTGCTGTTTCATATTGGATAATGGCTCTAATGCTCGCTAGTCCTCAGTCTCCCTCTTTCCACTGAGTGTACAGCCTCAGGGTGCTGGACTTGGGATGAAACCGTCCGTGCACATTGAGGGGCTTCCTTGTCTTGATATGTGTGGCCACTATCTCCTCCTTTGGATAAGTAATTATACTAGCGGGATATCTGTTCATGGGCAAGTCATAGGTGTTGATGGCATGGATCTTGTTCTGACTTTTCAGGACCCACTTTTTCTTCTTAGGTATATGGCTGTGGCTGACTTCCTTGTGTCCTCTTCATGAGTTCCATTTATCTGTGGGATCCCAAGGTAATTGTAGCGTTCCTGGACATCGGTTATGTTGCCACCTGGTAGTTCAACCCCTTCAGTTGTGATCATCTCTCCTCTCTTTGATGTCATCCGGCTACACTTGTCTAGCGTATAACATTCTGATGTCATTGCTGTAGATCCCTGATGTGTCATCAGCTCTACTCTCAACCTCTATTGGTTGTTTGACTTTCAGGTTATAATTCATATATAAGTTTAAATGACATACAGAACACAGTTTAACAGATTTTTCCCAGATAACCCAAACCATTATGTTTTATTTTTATCCTAAAATATGGACAACATGTATGAGGCAATTTTTTATGACAACCCAGAATAAATACAGACTTTGACTGTCTCTCATAACACAAGGACAACATAATAAAAGTACACAGTATAATTTTTTGGATATACCTTAATCTGAGTTTCTTTCTATCGGTTGTAGAGATAAACCAGACAAACTGTGACGAACTGACTGAACTGACAGAAAGTGCCTCTGGCTTCGCCCAGTCTAATTCTGTTTGCTGTCACACTGAGCAACACTACAATTATCACCCTGAATGGTGCCTGTAAACCATAATTGCTTTGTTTTTCAATTATTTCATGAAGCTCTAGTAATTTACTTTATTCTATTAAAATATGCCAATTAGACAATATAATTACAGTTGTCACTGTATCACTTTTCGCTATCATTGAAAAAAATGTAATACTGTTATTATTATAGAGCATGAGGACAGTTTAAAATTGGCCATGCAGAATCACTACTGCATTGCTGTATCTGTTTGCATTTAACTTGTAACCAAACAGAAAGATATGAACACAGTAATATTTCAAATCCTGAGATTGTGTGATTTAGTTTTTTTGACCCATCATTTGATTGCAATTGAAAAAAAATAAATAAAAAGGAAAAAAGGGCTTTTGCTGGCTGCTAATGCCACTCTGCTAAATGTAGACTGCTTGGAATGTGCAACCAGTTTAAATTCATAAAGATAGGCCCAGATGTTTATTAGATCAGCACAAGTTGTTTTGGTTTTTTGTTGTTGTTGTTGTTTTTTTGTCACCTGCAAAGCTTTAGAAGTCATTTAAGAGAAAACTCTGAAAATCAAGAACATGCAGATTCATGTATATAATATAGTCTTAAGTGAAACACAATGAAAATCCCCATACCATCTAATCACACAGACAGGAATACTATTGTTTTTTTTGTTTTTTTTACTTTGACATTGTGACTTGGGAATTAGTCTTGTTTCTTTTCCCAAATGTGAATTTGACAGCTGTGAAGTCGTGTGACAGTCAGATAAGAGTAAGGACACCAAACGTTTACTTTAAAATTTCCAAATACAACCATGTTCATACTCTCTGCTGCTTATTTATTCCATAACACTTCCTTGGAAGTGTCTGCTGTGTTATTTTAAGTGACGCATTAGGTGAAATTCCAGATTAATGAACATATAAATATTTGGATCATTTTTTTGTCATGAGGTGACAGGTGGAATAAATATTATCTTTCTGGTTGAACCTTTTAGTGCGGAACTTGTGATGATCTCACTGCTGGCCATAGAAATGCAAACTTTAATGGATGGCAGGCAGACAGCTCTCTGTTTGACTCTTAATAAAAATCACATATGTATAGAACTTCATTGTGGGAAACACATATCTGGTCAGATACAGGGGGTTATTAATCACATCTTGTGATTCACTGCTGACTTCACACCAGAGAAAGGAGCAAACAGCAAAAACATGTTTTAGACAGATGAGGTTTGATTGAGCAATCTGTAGCAGTTTGGAAAGTTAAACTCTTGTTGGAATGTTTGTAGCAGATTGTGGCTTGCTGGCCTTGAGTTCATTTACCTGTTATTGTTAAATATTTAATCAATTGGACATACTTGTTAAGACGACGAGGAGACGTCTCTCGATGTCGTCTCCTTTAAAATGTAACATAACATTATCTATTGCTGTGCAAGCATATATAAGGATAAGATATCATAAGATAAGATAGTTCCTTTATTCATCCCACAGTGGGGAAATTTGTATATTACAGCAGCAGAGTGTATCAAATATAAAGAGAGTGTATATAAAGGGAATGATGTTCAGATCAATACTTCTCACACTTCTTTCCCTTGCTATCTTACTGGCAGTTGAAATGACAGTTTAACATTTTAACGGCAAGTTATTGCCTTTTGTATTATGATTTTATCTCTTTCTTTGGGGAAAAAGTGATTGTGTTGGTGACTAGCCTGCTTGGTCACCCTTGCTAACTGCAGACACCCACAACTGAAATGTTGACCACTCAACCTTCCTTTGAAACAACCATTATTGGGTGCTCATTTGGCATGCATACAATGTGGTATAATACAATGGTCTTGTCAATGCAGTTGAAAAGACAGAACAGAAGAATCAAAAAGTGGAGTCATGAGCAGAAACAACTGTGTACTGGAGATGTATGATATGTTTAGATGGAGGACCTGATTTTACTGACTGTCCCAGAATCATCACAATCAAACACCAAACATTACAGACTTGGTGTTGACCAAGTCCGTAATGGGACTGCTTTGGCAGGATAGCATGTTTTAGCCTCAGGGCTAACTCTAAATTAAGGATTCCAGTCCAATATAAGCTTCACACAGACAAGACAAAATTTTAATATCGTCAAAATATCTAAAAACGTGTTGTTGGGTGTTTAAATTGTCCTTACAAATACTGTATAGGCATCATGCACAGTACCTTTGTAATTATTTTCAACAAATGTCTGAGCACTGATGCTTGTAGTAAGAACTAGTCAGTGTGTTCTGAGATGGTATCCTTGTCATTCCTATGACAATTCCTCACTGGTCTGATGGTTACTCTGCAGGTTTCCTCTGAACATTCGCATTTGAGGCCTTTGACACTCAAGAGCATCTGATACTTCCACTTGTCTAGCTAAAAATGACTGTGGTAAGAAACAACAGATATCCCAGTAAAAGGAGGGTTAAAAGAGTGCTAATTAGGTTTATTATTTTAGGAAATTATTTATTTTCTGATTCCTATAATGTTTGAATGGGGCCTATTTTAACTGTGCTTCATCTTAAATTGTAATCACAAAGCACTCAGAGACCACATAATAAACAAAAAAAAAAAAGGAAAAAAAAAGGGAGAGAACTTTTCCCCAACATGTCAATAACTGCACCTAGTACAATATTGCACTATGTGATATTTTACATCCCTATATAAACTCACAGTAGCAAATTGTCCCATTTTTTTGACCATTCTGGATGCACTTGAAAATATTGTAAGGATCCAGCTTGTAAATTTTTGTGCATCATTTGTGGAATTACAATTACAGTAGGAGTTGCGGTAGGAGAGAGGGAGGGAAAATAAAAGACAACACAAGGGATGGGGGTGAAAGGTGAAAACAGAGCCCCCCTAAAAATAAAAAAAAAGTTATTAATTTGCATATTAGGCTGCAGTAGAAGCAGTTAGAAGATGTGCATTTTTAAAATGATCTAGTTATTGGATCAAAAAATGCTGATTCTAACAATTGTAAAAATGTTGAATATTGGATTATTATTATTATTATTATTATTATTATTGTTTTTGTTGTTGTTGTTGTTGTTGTTAGATATATCTAACATACCTGCTCTCTAAGATTATTATAAAAGTGGTATGTGACCAAGATAACTAAGGTATGTGACTTTCTACATAACGATAGTTTACTTAAGATTTTACTGTCAGGATTCAGAATGCATGGCACAGAGATTACACTGGACAAAGTTACAAATGATCATCTAATAGCATCATATGAGGGATTTATAACTGAACTGGTTTTGTTAAATCTCAGTGCGGCATTTGATACAATCGACGATCTCATCATATTGCACAAACTTGAAATTATAATTGGCATTAAAGTAACATTATTAAGGTAGTTCAAAGCCTTTTTATCAGAGAATTCATAGTTTGTACATGTTAATGAATCCTCCGGCACAGTAAATTTAGTCATGGAGTTCCACACGGTTCTGTGCTTAGACCCATTTTACTCACTTTTAAAAATATAGTCCCCTTAGTTACTGTACTGTACTGCCACTGAAACCAGGTAAAGACACTAAACTAACTAAACTTCAGGCGTGAAACAAACAAACAAACAAACAAACAAAAAACAATTGATTTTATGGGACATTGCAAAAATCAGTCACATGTTGTTTCACAAATGACAAAGACAGAATAATTGGTCCTTGCATTAGTGACTTCCAGGCTAGAATATCATAACTATTTTATAAGGCTGCCCTATTACATCTCTGAAGTCTGTGTCTGACAAGTTGTTATGACAGTAAGGAGTAATTCACTTCCAGGTTAAACATTTAATTTACACAAGGTTCATTTCATTCTTTATTACAGTCTAGTACAGATGTGTTCATATCATTAGTTGTTGTCGAGGTATGTAGCAGCCAGTAAGATAAACGTAGGTGAAGCAGAGCTCTGTAAGTTGTTCGATTGCTCTGTGATCGGGTCTTGGGTAGAGGGAACAGCGTGCTGCGCCCTCATTCGTTACAGATGAGTGAGCATAAGAGCTGCGTAACGTTGTCTCTCATTCTCCCACCAATATTCTCCATTTTAAAGTATTTACTGTACACAAAGCACTGTAAATTTGAGAAGACACAGTAGCAATTCTCTATCATATGTCAATGCAATCTTCAGTGTTTGTTTTTATATAGATTAATTGTATACGAGTTTCAAGATAATTCTCATGAGCGTAAGCTAGCTCCTGGAGTGAGGCCGTGTTAAATAGTTTAATTTAACAGTCTTGCCATTTCACCATTAACATTACATTGATGTGTTTGTATATAAGTGATCAGATCCTGTTATGTAATTGTTCATACCATATTAGAAATAAGTTGATTGTTTAAAAATACATTCTATGGGTAACTGGTTAGGTTAAAAAAAAGTTAATTTTAGTGACTAAGTGAAGGTTAAAAACACGTTTCATAAGAAAACTAGTCATATGATAATTTAGTTAAAATAGCATTAAGAGTAATTTAGAAAATTATAAAAGCAATTTATTTGTATGGGTATCTGTAGTCCTGATATTGAGTATGTTGAATGTGTTGACTGAATGTAAATGTGTTTGTGTTTATTCGTATATCAGTTCATTACAGATGAGTGAGCACAAGATCTGCTTTGTGTGGTCTCTGAGGAAGGGTTTGGTATAGTGGCACAGCGTTCAGCAATGTGGCCTCATAGCAGTTCCTGGGTTCTATTCCCCAGTCAGGGCCTGTCTGTGTTGAGTTGGTATCTTCTGTGTGGAATCTTTCTGGGTACAGACCAAAAAAATGCAAAGGGGTAAGGCTAATTGGTTATTCTAAATTGTCAGTAGGTGTATATTGTTGTAAAGGGGTCTCCTTTTTAACCACATTGTCAATTTGTAAACATCCATCCATCCATCCATTTTTTTTACTGCTTATCCTGTTCGGGGTCACGGGGGGTGGTTGGAGCCTATCTCAGCATCTTGGGGCGAAGGCGGGGTCACCCTTCCGGTTCATCGCAGGGCTCACATATAGAGACAAACAAACATCCACACTCACATTCACACCTACGGGCAATTTAGAGTGACCAATTAACCTAACCCCCAGTTTGCATGTTTTTGGACTGTGGGAGGAAGCCGGAGTACACGGAGAAAACCCACGCAGGCACAGGGAGAACATGCAAACTCCACACAGAAATGCCCTCACCCCAAATTGAACCCAGGACCTTCTCGCTGTAAGGCGACAGTGCTAACCACTGCACCACCATGCCGCCCAATTTGTAAACATATTTAACTTATTATTTTAACCATGAATTGTACCCTAATCTTATGACTATCCTAGTACCAATAACTTTTAATGCCATTTTAACAATTTTTAATGACTTTTTAAATATTTGTATATATACATTTTTATTATAATTTTTATTAGAATTGTGTTTGGTACAGGAAGGGCCCATCCACATTTTTTTTTTTTTTTGACTTTCAATGCATAATTTTGCATGCATGTCATCCTGATCGAGGGATTTTCTTCAAACTTTGCATTAAGGTCCACTGCCTCAAGGGTGAACTTATTAGATTGTGATTATCCCCAAAGATCAAGTCACTGTCACCTTCTGTGGGACATACTTGTAAACATGAAAAAAAAAAAAAAAGATCAAGGCCACTGTAACCTGAAATCTTGCAAATTATCTTGAGAATGAACTGAAGGATTTTCAGATTTGGTACAAACCTCCATTTGGACTTGAGGTTGAATTGGTCACATTTTGGGGGACAAAGGTGGTCGCAGTTGTGAGATTTTTAGCCAGTGTGGAATTGGTATAAAGAAACAACTACCTGGTCTCTACCTTGCCAAATAGGCCCTTGTGTTTTAATTTCAAACTTTTTGCTGATATGCACCCTATGACTTAAACAAAACAGTACTCTTTACTTCCTTACCAAAAATACTGACCAAAACAAAACTCTCCAATAAAAATCTGTGCCAACCTAATTGGTTTTGCCAAAATTCATGTTCACCTAATATAGTCACTCTTTTTAACTAAGTTTGCCCAGAAAAATAAAAAGTTTTCCAAGATTAATATGGCATTCACTATTTTTAAGTGACTAATGTGTCTAATTTAACTTAAATACTAACACTAACATTTTTTACTTTTTCCTATATCTTTATTTGCTTGTATTTATTTTATATGATTTGACCCCCCCATATTCTTAGATAGCTCTGTAATTCAGAGTTCATTACAAAACATGCTAACTTTTATAAAAAATGATTTCTACCAATCACACTATACCACAAAAATCACCCAAGCCCTTCTTGACCCACCACTCAACTTCACTGTCCATTTTGTATGCCTTGCAGAGGTATATAACTGCCAGGCTTTTTTCCTTTTAATGCCCATATACATTTTGCAAAGGCAGAAAAGGGGAAGTGATTGTGAGGTGGTGTACCTTAATTTCAGTGGACGTGACAATGATTGTCATTGACAAAAATGGCTACCCCATTCTTGTAGGTGGTACATTGTTGTTAGGTGACTCTTGTACGACTTTGTCTTTGATGAGGCTGCTGTGATCTGTGAATTTCATTGATGAGGTCTTTTCTTACATGTAACATTAAAGCCATAAAAGACAATTGAATTGACAAAGTGAACTAGTACTGCAAAAACATGCAGAGGTGTGATGGTCTATTGAGTGTTGCTTGCAGACTTAATTAGTGTGAATGTTGACACAGCATCCAAATTTAGGGAAATTATGGGAATATGTTTTTCTCATTTCTACCTTTTATATTTCAATACCTTTGTACTTTTTAAGTTCAGCTTTTTTGGGACGTATTAGTGTGGAAACTGTTTACTATCTGCCCCTGTTTGTTTGTCTGGTTGTCTTTTATATAACATAAAATCTAAACGACATCAAAGAAGACAGAAACAATGTCAACTTATATTGTAGCTCATGAATTTATAGCTCTTCATTTAATGTATCTGTGATTTAGCAAATGCTTTCAGCAGTTTTGTTTCAGCAATCAGGGTCTACATGCATTTTTGACATTTTTCTTTTGCTATCCATTTTTTGTTTTTTCTGTACTACAATTTATTATGATCAGGTTGCTATTTATTGAATTATTAAATTAAATGCAATTAATATCTGCGTGTCAATCATTTAAAAAAGGAAATTAAATGACTGGTAAAAAAAAAAAAATACTATGACTATAATGAGGATTTTTATGACCTACGCATAGAACTGTACTGGTGTAATCTCATTGTTTAAAACACAAAATATTATTAACTTAAAGCCTTAAC
>KV751324.1:437985-449273 GCA_001698575.1 Mola mola | reverse complement strand
CATTCATTTCAGTAGATTTTTTCCTCCTATGTCACAAATACATGACCCTAGCTTCTCAGTAACTTGACTTCAGCTTCATTCTGTTTTGTTGCAATCTGTTTAACATCATACAGTTCCACTCTAGTTACTGCCTTAACAATGTGTGTCATAAGTATATGTATGTGAATGCCACTTTCTGTCAGTGCAACATTCAGTGCACAGGGTCAGAGCTGCTAAGGCCCACCAGTGAGAAATGAATTCCCTGAGTGCTTACAGTTGGTCAATCAATACTATTTTTACTTTTAAAGAATATGGCTGTGGTATAGTATTCTGAATGTGTGTCAGCCAGTTTTGGGCCCAAAACAAAACATTTGTAAATATCAGCTAAGGCTCAGGGAAATTGTGACGTTCCATAATTGTTTTGATTATTGCAAAATCAATTTAACCATTTAGACCTTCTTGTACAGAGAAATTATTTGTACCCTTACATCACATTCAGGTTTGCTCCCTTACCAACACCCTCTTAGTCATTGTGAGTTATAAGATAGAGGAGTGGGGAGAAGGATGATGGATTTCAGTGTTTGTAGTCCAGTCCATAAAAAAATCTGTTCTGATGGACTGGTAATTAAAAACTCAAAACTTTAAGATGAGGAATACAGACCAAATTTTGCTGGAATTTTAGAGCACCTGTATATTGAAATGCAGTTTGGGGATAATCTTGCCTGTGTGTTTCAAGGAGGCTCTAGAACAGGACCCAAAAGAGTCTGAGGAAACAGGAGGTCGGGTGGCATCTGTAGCTGCAGGTCTGGTTGTGGTGGGGTCTGTCCAAACAGCTGCACAGCAAGAAGACCCCCCTGCTTCCCAGGGACAGTCATGGATGAACAACCATCACCTAAAAAACCTTACAAGACACGCACCATGCCATCCCTATGTGACTTGTAACTCTCCACCTAATTACTGGTAAGAGATAATGTAGAATACTGATTCTTCTACATTGCTTTGTTTATCTTCTAGGGTCATTCGGTGTCCCAGATCGCAGCATGCACTGCAGCAGTCTGGCATGCCTCATCCCAGAGATAGTGGAGATTCTACTTAGCCAAATGTCACGTGAGATGCCTCTACCCACACACCCATGGGCTCTTCGTTGGCTGCCCGTTACAGAAGTTTGTCTTAAACTGGCACCCTTACTCCACCTTTGAGATACTGCGTCAGTTGAGGACATTCACTGCACTGAAGCACCTGAGTCTGATCCATTCACCTCAGTTACTGATTTTTATTGCAGCATGGAGTTTAAAGGCTTTGAAGATTTGGTTGTATTCACTTTTGCAGTGTTTGGTCATACTGTGCTATCTAATTTTAAATTTTAAAAGTTATTTTGTCCAGAAACTGGCCTGTCAGGCCGTCCAGCTTCAAACTTCAGTACCTCAACCTGGCCTCCTGTGTCAAACTGACTGAATCCTGTATGCGACATATAGCTGGTCAGATATCGTCACATTTTGTGAACAGGATTGTCACTGTTACTAGATACAATAATAGGTAATAATAATTACCATTATGTGCAAGAACTCCAGACTCCAGACTTAAGTCTTTGTATTAAGGACGTTTTCACACCTAAAAGCTCAGAGGACTAGATTCGATTGGGGAGTGCATTTTCCTTTGGTTTTGTTTGCTTTCACGCTGCACTTTGTCAAACAGACCAAAACTTTCTGAATAAGGTCAGGTGGTTGAATTGACGGTTGGTCTATTAGACAGAACAGAATCCTTTCACCAGCCATATCAGTCTGAGCAGACATGTAAACACCTCATTTATGCAGTCTTGGGGTTTCTGTTACTTTACTTTGGTGTTTATATGAAATAAATGTTTTACAAGGCGGCGCCCTGTATGAGCAGCAGGCGAAGCAGCGAGCAGTTAAGAATTTCATATTTTACATGATGGGAATGAGATTGTACCAGAGACTAAGGCAAGCACTAACGAGAATGATAGACTATGATGTGTTGTCCTGACAGTGAGCCAACTCATTGTTATTTTTAAATGCGTGCTGTTTTTTTTTTGCTTCCTTTTACCCATGGCCTGTGTTTTACTTTCACACCTCAATTGGGTTCACTTGGAAGCAAATTGAGACCCATGTTTTTACGCGGTCCACAGTTCGCTTGTTTGGTCCACACCAGAATTCATTCATTCATGAATGAATGAATGAATGAATGAATGAACGCACCAGAATTCAATTGAGCTTTCACACCAGCCCAAATGAACCGGACTATGGGAGAAAACGCTCCAGGGTTCGTTTAAAACGGGCTTTGGTGGGAATGTACTCTAAGAAGTGATGATTGTTGCCATTTATGAACATTATTTTTCTTCTTTTGTTTCTAAAAGGCCTTTGTTACCTGTCCCTGGGCCATACGACTGTGACTGAAGTCACATAGTTCTGCCCACCTGTGTGCCACAACTCCAACTCCTCAGCATCAAGCAGACGAAGGTACTTTCACATTTTGCATCTCATATCACAATAATTTGATTATTCTTTCTTAACAAGTCTTTGTTTTGGTGGGTGTTGTTCTGTCAGGTCAGGGATGTGTCAGCTTCGGCACAGCTGTACTGTCTGCAAACTCCAAATTTGGAAGATACAGCTGTGAAAGAAAATAATCTAGAGCAGCTTGCCTCCCAACCTTCTCTGTCTTCACTCAGTTTGGTGGGAATCCCTATACAGAACATCAATAAAGCTGTGAGGAGAGCAAGGAGAGCAAGTTGTGTAAATAAAAAACATAGCTATTTATCTCTAATGCAATATAAAATATATCTATTCATATAGAAGATGTGATTGTGCACTGATTGTTACATTTTTTCCTGAATATTCTAGCATTAGTGGAGTGCAGAACAGCTTTTCACATGGATGCACATTTTCCAGTCTTGATCACAGTATTTTTCTGTGTTTTGTAGGTGTTGGGATGAGCTAGCACTCAAGTGGGGGATACAGTAGTAAGGGACGGTCTGATCCACTGCAATCAGCCTACCAAACTGAATATCAGGGACACACGGATCACTGACTACGATGAGGGCAAACACTAAAATGACTGACTCCAGCACTACAGACATATGCAATCTTTTTTATGTCTGGGATGACCCTACACATCTGTTTTCCTTAGGCCTACAATTCTTGAAAGGCATGCATCTGACTGAGGTGATATTGGACAGCACTGGTGTGAGCCTGAGGGGTATTGCAAACCCCTTCTCTTTCACCAACATCACCAGAATTCATGCCAGTCACATCTGCAGCATTCTGCTTGAGCAAGTCCTAGAGAAGGAGTAAGAAACTCAGTACGAATGGATGCCCTGAGTTGGTACACATAACTTTGTGAGTGCACCTCTGACTACTGTGGTCTGCCGCCGAAACATACTGCCAAGCGGGATACAGCAAAACTGACACACTCTTATTTGTACTATTTCAACTGCAACTAGCACCACTAATATGTCAATCGGAAGTGCAATCAAATTGAAACCATTTTAAAACGTGCTTTGTTTTACAAACTAGGACATTTCCCAAGTTTACATATGAGCAATCTGTATTTACTTGCATACACTGATGCTCTTTTGTCTATGGAAAACTCCATATGGCAACTTTAAAGCTTTAAAGCTTTATAGGTTGGAACTTTGATTCTCTCTGTTGGCCTTTTTGAGTAGACTGAAAGAAACAGATGTAGGCTGTGTAATATTGCACGTATTTTCAGACTCTAATGAAAGACTGATACATGTGGAAATTAAATGAAAACGTCTGTAACAAATTGTCAATGCAACTAAATATGCTTGAATACATTTTTAAGAGGATATGAATGTAGTTTTCCCTTATAAATTCCTCATTGTTTTAAAAACTGACATTGAATCTTAAGATGAATTCATGTTATGGCTTTATTTACATTAAATTTACATTGCAATAAAAAAAAAATACTGAAAAACAATTGCAGATGTCAAATAATGAATACAACATGACTGTTGATAATGAGAACAGCTCCCATGTTTTTTGTTTGACAAGGCATCACTGTCACCAAGATTTAAGAAAAAAAAAAAAATTCTGAATGTTACAATACAAACCAAATTATGGTCTTAGACATTCTGCAAGATGTCTAGATGCATTGTTGTTCTAGTTAGGAACTGATTGACTGGACAAAAATAATGTTTTTTGTTGTAACAACATTGGTCAACATGAGTACTGTAAAACAAATAGTTACTTTTTGAAATGGCATAATTGGAAAAAAGGTTGAAATGTTCAAATTAGGGAAACTAGCAAATGTTGTTTGGTAGCAGAACACAGCTTTATATATGTCTGTTAACACTATTCTGGTATGTGACATGATAAGAACTAAGATTTTACAATTGATGACACCTGTATGCATGTTAGTTTACATGTAACCACAGATCTAATGTTTATTTTATTAAAAGCATTTGATTTTTGGACAAAAACACTATGTTTCTTGAAGTTGAAAATACATTCCTATTGGTCTAATCATACTGTTTTATGTTATAACACTTCTCAGAAACTTTTTTTTTTTAATTTTTATTTTTAAATTAAAACTACAAGCACTGTTGTGTGGCTCGATGGTTGGGGATGCCCATCATGCCTTTGTGTGTTAAAGTACAAGGCATGCAAATCACAAAAAAATAGATTTCAATACAAACTTCTTGTTGGTTTAAGGTTATATTTTGGGGATGATCCAGATCTGTGCCCAGGAATTAATTTCAGAAATGTTCAAAGCTCAAAAGTACAAAAAAATATTGCAAGTCACTTTTACCATCCCAACTAAATGGTGAAACAATGAGATGAATTTTATTCAAATCTAGAATGCCACCATGAAAGAAAATGTATTTTTTTTGTGAATGATTTCAGAACTAATGCATATAATGACACAAATCAAAATGCGAAACATATATTTTTAGGGTAAAGGATTTCACTTGCTTTTGGCTGGAAGAAATTTTGCTGAGTGATTAACATGATGCAGGGGATTGTTTATCCTTGGTGGAGGTTTGCAGGCTTGGATTGCTCTTGTTCAGTTTCGGTAGTGAGTGAGTTTGCTTTTCTAGATCTGAGGAATTTATTGGAACTTGGTTTCTACACCTACATTGTCGTCTCAAAAACTAAAAAAAACAAAGGAAATAAGAAATATATTAGAAAGACACAGCAGTCCTGTGTTTATTTGTTGTTTATCCCCTGCTCCTTATATGTGATGAAATGTGCCTGCAGTCATAGCCTGAGGCTACAGCTGCCCTAGAGACAAAAGAAGGCGGGCTGCCACCATCATGTTTAACCACCCCTGACACATCATTTCCCTTATTGTGCCTCTCAATCTGAACACACACACACACGGACACACACATACACACACACACACACACACACACACACACACACACACACACACACACAGCACACAGTAGAGTCCGGGGCAGCAGAGCTTGAGCACCATCTGTCAGCCTGGTGTCAAGTGGCCCTTCTCTCCAGTGATTATGGGAGCTCCTGCTGCCTCAGGTGGTCCATGGACCAGCTCATCCGTCTAGAGGCGCCAGGCCAGGCCATATGGTCTGTGGGGCACAAGGGGGCACCCAGGGGAGGCAGCTCTCCTCCCCTGCCACTGGACAGGACAGACGGATGACACAGCCTATGTTTGTGACTGTCTCCTGAAATGTCTCAGTCCGACCTGACGTGACAGTGAAGGACCTGACAGGCATCATTCAGAGAACTGAAAAACGAAGAGAGGATCATGAAGAGGATGTGAAGGTCAAGGCCAGTGTGTTTATTATTTTTTTACATTCTAAACATATGACAAGATAATTGAAATGTAGATCATATTCAAGGTGTGGGAAGGAAGAACAATGGCTTCCCACATGAAAGGATACCCATTGCAAAAATAGCCTGAAAATGCATTACTTTCATAAACCAGAATCAGAAGACTACATCTTCTTCAAGCAAGTTTAAAGTAAAAAAAAAAAAAGTTTAAAATCATTTATACGTAATATTATCTCTAACATTTTGGATGTGTTTTTCCTTGCTTACACAAAGTCATTGGATGCTTCAAAGCGCAACCTTAGAATAAATAATCAATTCCTTGACCAATTCCAACTCCTAATGGAAACATAGTTGTGCGGTGCTGTGTGCTTCAAAATGATTTGCCTATTTACTTATTCCTTATCTGATGATGGAGCTAAACTTCAGCTTTAGTGATGCATATTACCAGGCAAAGTTAGAATTAGTAACATTACGTCGAATACTGAACACATTTATCAGAAAAATACTGAGGATTTTAAATCACATTTTTGATGTTAACATATCAATATGGTGTTTATACGTACAGTGACATTATGACTGAAATAAGCAGTCAATTTCATCCAAGCATCCATTCTCTACCGCTCGTCCTAGGGTCGCTGGAGCCCATTTCAGCGTCATCGGGCGAAGGCTGATTAGACCCTGGGCAAGTTACTAGTTCATGCTGACATATAGAGACAACAACATACAACACATTCACATTCCAAACTACTGACAATATAGAGTGACAAATTAACCTAATTCCTCTTGGGGGTTTTTTTGACATTGAAAGGAAGTCGGGGTACCTGGAGAGAGGCCAAACAGACATAATGAAAACATGCAAACTCCACACAGAAAGTCAAACCCAGAACCTTGTTGCTCGAGGTGACAGAGCTAACCATTGCACCAATGTGCCACCTTGGTCAGTGTCATGGCTGTTGATTTTTTGCTTTAATTGTGCAATCCACCAACGACAATCTCCAAAATACAAATTCTGATGACTTATTGGGGGGAGGCTTAATGTTAGAAAAACTAAACTAAACATTCCGATCCATCAGTTTGTAGACGACTTTGTACAAGTAACTCCTCCTCTTCTTCCTGGGAATCTATGTCTGGTTCAAACAAATTTTGCCGAATTACTCCAATGTTGAACTTGCCATATGTAGCATACAGCAGACTAGTTAAAAGTAATAGGTAATAGGTAAGTAGGTATGCCCTGGCTGGGTTAGCAGAGGGTTAAATGATGAGCAGAAATGGGGTATGGCTAAAGTGGCACATTCATAGATGTGCACAACCCATATGAGGCAAAGGTGTAGAATTAGGTCCAAGAGACTTTAAGGCCACAAAGGAAAAAGATTTTTTTTTTAAATTTAAATTAATTTGTATGTAATTCTATGAAACACAAGTAAGTGGAGTATTTAAGGATATAATCAATAGCCTG
Organism: Mola mola; assembly: GCA_001698575.1. Classification (NCBI taxonomy): domain Eukaryota; kingdom Metazoa; phylum Chordata; class Actinopteri; order Tetraodontiformes; family Molidae; genus Mola; species Mola mola. Next base: position 442,061 of record KV751324.1, on the reverse strand, counting down.
GAACAGGACTTGAACTGATGATTAAGCTAAACTTCAGTTTTAGTGGTGCATATTCATAAACAAAATTACAGTTATTCACATTCCTTCAAGGACTAAACAGCCTGTGGAAAAACTTACCAGGAAAACAAAAACTTAATGCTTGATCATAAAATTTGAGAATGTGTTTTATAGTATCAGAGACCATTTCCATCTCGCCGTGTCTGCATTTTGGGAGATCTCTGTGATTTTGATAACTATTATATTATTAATGTTTTATTTGTTTGTGAAAGCATTTTGTAAAGTCTTTAAGCCTGCTGGTCAGTTTTCTTAAATATGACCCTATTTAGAATGGTTCTTAATTATCATTCTAGAAGGGTATTATTTTAAGATCATAATGCGTTTGTATTTTATCATTTTGAATTGCTGTGATTAAGAGTTTCATGTTTCATCTGTTTTCATTGTTTTGTTTCCTGGTATTCAATATCATGTTTTTTGTTTGTTTTGTTTCATTAAAAAAGGGGAACAAATGAAATTTAACACTATGTCAATAAAATTTGCTAAGTCATTATCTGGTCATATCAGGCACTAACATGTTAACAACATTACACTAACATAACAGTTTAGTGGCCATTTCCCTTGACTGGTTGGATTGAGAGGGAGACAAATACAAAGAGATATCAATATATATAATTTTAAAAAATGAATTCTGTTTAGTAACTGAAACAGCAGTGGGCATCGAGCAGGACCACAACAGAAGGCACAACCACAATCCATGGGAACCAGTGAGACAAGAAAGGAAAAAGGCTTCAGCGAGTTGTCGAATTAGTGTCATGCATTAATGAGACATGAATGTCCAGGAGGAGAGGAGAGGGAACATTGGTGCATCATGGGAAATCTGCTATAGCAGCATACAGTAAATATGAGCCAGCCCAAGCCTTTACTTTATAAGCTTTATCAAAAAGGAAAGTTTCTAAGTTACCAGGAACTTTCATTCACTGTTTACATTTGATACAGTTCCACTCATTCACTAGAGGACCAATTGTGCCAGGTGTAGAAGATAATGCCCAACAAACATTTGTTTGTACACACTATACTGAATCAACTGTGGAACATGCAGCAAGTATCATATTGTCATTGGAGACAACACAGCATAACCCCATTATTGATTCTATTCATTTATTAGAAAATTGTTGCTTTGAATATTAATTGTATTTACTCAATCACATTGCGTTTATAAAACTAAAAATTAACATGCTACTGTAGCTACTATTTTTTTTTAATGTCAATAAGTTTGGCAAATATGACAAATATGGCAAAGTCAGATAGCTGGGTGAAAAAGTTTCTATGGTGGTGTTGATGAGGAAAATGGGGTTTCACTGGCCTGTCAGCAGTGGTTTTCAAATGCATCAGCTGTTATCTTAATTTTCAACTCTCAAACTCTACTTTTCATGAGCGCAGTCTTTCACAGACTGCAATCAAACTGATGTTCCAAAAACGTTAGGGGCTACAGACCACAAACAGAAGTAGAAAGGGAGGGATCACTAACAGAACAAATTATGTCATTGGGTACAATATTATTTGTCCCATAAGATAAATTATGCAATAGAGTCAACAGGGCAGTAATAGTAATGATAATGATAAAAGGTTTCAGGAACCATGTATGTGCTCCCTCCAGCCATAGAAGGATATGTGAGGTGATGAAAGGTGTTGGATGGGTTGAGTTCATGGCTCTGTAGGCTGGTAATGTTCTTTAACTCTATACCTGGAAAATAATTTATGCAAGAAAAAAAATATGGATGGACCTGACTTAGTGTCCATGTTGAAACAAGGAAGGGCCAAACAAATACTGAAGCCATGAAGTTGGAAGCACATTACTGTCCAGAAATATCTTACTACCTTACTGCAAAGTCTTTACTGAGTTATTTTGCAACATGGATTTCAGTCATTTACATTACACAAAAGGCAACGAGTTAAAAAAAACAACAACAAAAAACCCACTAGAAAACATATGACAATGTGAATAAGAACTGAGTATGAGTCTGAGGGCCACGGGGGACCTGCATTTGCAGCTGAGATTATTGTTCCAATAATTATAATAATGAAAATAAGTATTTTCAAGACATTATACAAAGTCCCTTTTAACAATAAAACACCCAATAAGAACTAAGAATGATAAGTTAAAGTACGACAATAATAAATGATATAATAAACGATGTTACAATTTAGTAATTTGTCCCGTTCTCACTGCTTCTGTTGTATTCTGCTTGTATCTCTATTGTCTAACTGTATCTTAAATCATATTCATTCCTGATGTACTAGTAAATGGAGATCTCATGACTGAAATATCCCAAACCAGTCCCTTGAATAAACACATGGGGAACGGTCTCCCATCTTATAAGAGATATGCATGTTTATGAATTTAGCACATGTGACTTGAATGAATCTCAATCAATAAAAGGTTAATCTCAAGCTGTGATGTGGTATTCAAGACCAAGAGAAGACAATATTAAAGACGGATATACATCAAATCCCAGATGTGAATAAACGGGTTACTTGTCCTAGTAACTAGCCATCTACCAAAACAACTAAGGGAGTTTTTTACTGCTCATTAAGACAAAAAAAAATAAATCCTGCCCTGCTTAAACAATCCAACATTAAGAAAAGATAAGCACCTTTCTTCGGTTCTTCTTGTGTAAAAGTAAAAATGTGTGCTTGCTGATTATTTTATGAAGAAATATCCTTGCAGTAAAGATTTCCATTAAACATGAACATTGAGATGACTGTGAAACTCTAGATCTCCACGTGCAAGATTGTGCTGCAGATCAATTTTCTGATCAGACCTCCACACCCTTAGCCTGAAACACTGACACAACATCCAACTAAATCTATCTTCATGACTCTTAGATAGATTATTTTTACCTGAAGACATACTCTCAGGCAGGGCTAGATCTGAAAACTGAAAACTTATTAGATAGCAAATTTTAGAACTAGTAAGGTAGCCAAATTGATTATAAAACATCTAATCTTATTAGAACTTCATTTTGAGCTTCCCATTTCATGGAAAAAAAAAACACACACATAAAATTATTACACTTTTCACATTTTTTTCTGTAATCATCTCAAAATGCGTTCATTCAAATAAATTGCATTTTCTATATTTATGATTTACAGTTGAAATAACCCTTTAAAAAAAACGTAATGACACAAACTGGAGGTGTGCCTTCTACCACATAAATCTCTCTTTTGTTTCTCTGTTTGATAATCAAAGGTCACTTTGAAGACGCTAACAAAAACGTCCTGCATGCTCATTGTAATAAGAACTCCATTATCACAGGAAAAGTTGACTGATAATGAACGATAAAAATATAACTTTACTGGACTGTGATGTATCAATAAGAAAAATACAAACGAAAACAAGATGCGCAGCGTCAATTTATTCATTATTAATTATTAATTATTCTATATCTCGTTTCAAACGCTGTTTCCCCATCTATCTATCTATCTATCTATCCATCCATCTATAGTCCATTCTTTCGTTCCTCTGACTGTGTGGTCTGTGTTCACTACGTCGGCGGTTCCAACCAGCAGAGGGCGTGTTGCTGGGATCCTGTAGGTCCTGGGCCTGGTCCTTTCCTCGCACCGATCAACGTGTCGGCCTCACATCATCAGCGTTTTAACGGTGTTTTCGTTAGCTTTGACATCCCGGTGATCGAGCTTTGCCTCTCAAAGTATTCTTTGGTGAGATTCTGAAAAGTTCATATTGCCATGCGCAAGAACGGAGCGACCTCAGAAAGTGGACCAGAAACCAGTGCGTGTGTCCTAGCGGCGAACACTTGATGCCATGTCTGCAGTGTTCAACTAGTAATCGAGTCAAATCCATGTTTCGGATACGTTGACTTCATGACCTGCTGCATGTCAGCTAACAGATAGAGTCAACAAGAGATGAAGTGTGTGTTCTCGGCTGGAAATGATGTGAACGAAGGGACTGAAGAACGAACAGAGCTACACAACAAATGATAGGTGGCAAAAGAAAGTGTGTGTGTGTGTGTGTGTGTGTGTGTGTGTGTGTGTGTGTGTGTGTGTGTGTGCTGGTTCTG
>KV751324.1:399055-437820 GCA_001698575.1 Mola mola | reverse complement strand
GGAGCCAATCAGCTGCTCATGCAAATGCAAATGACGTGCTGCTGTCCTACGTAAGCCCCACCGCTTGTCAGGATCAGAGCTCCACACACACACACGCGCGCACACACACACACACACACACACACACACACACACACACACACACACACACACATCCTCCGTCTTGGAGCCGGACAACACAGTCCCTGGCCCGGCAGCCCGGCAGAGGAGGACACGTCCAAGCTTCCAGGCGCTGCAGCCCGCTGTGACAGTGGACCTGACATCGCCTTACTGCGTGGACATGGGAGACATGGGGGATCCGAAAAGTAAGAAACTTGCTCGGTGTTGGGATGCGATCCTGGAACTAAACCATCAACGCTCCAGAGCTCAGCGAGCCTGTTTGTGTCGCGATGCCTGATGACAGGACAATTATTTCATTTCACATGTTTTCATGACCAATAAAGACAAAGGCATCATAACAGAATTTTAGAGGTGGCACTTTCAGGTAGAAGTCATCGGAAGCTACTATTTATAGCAGGCTATTAAAAAAAAAAAAAAAAAAAAAAAAAAAAAACCAAAACAAAGTAATTTATTGTGCTCGTACTTTAGTTGATTTTATTTTCGTTGTTATCAGGTTTAGAGTAGTAACTACCACAACACTAGTTCAGTGAGTTGGGCCATTCGGCGACCCATTAGATGGGTGCACCTGTTTCGGACACTCGTGTCATCTGTCCTGCTCGTGTCCTTCCAGAGAAGCGGCTGGTGTCTCTTTGCGTGGGTTGCGGGAACCAGATCCACGACCAGTATATCCTGCGGGTGTCCCCCGACCTGGAGTGGCACGCTGCCTGTCTGAAATGTGCCGAGTGCAGCCAGTACCTGGACGAGTCCTGCACGTGCTTCGTCAGGGACGGGAAGACGTACTGTAAACGGGACTACATCAGGTAGGACAGCCGGGCCGAGCCGGGCCGAGCCGGGCCGTGAAGACCCTTGCAGACACAAGTTAGTGATACGGACACGGGAATGAATACCATTTTAGATGTTACTGTTCGCATTCGCACTGATTACGGGTTGACGGAGCCCCCTTTTTAGAAAATTCTGATCCTGTTTATCCTGCAACTAACATCTTGTTTTGGACAGTGAATCATTCGAGGGGGCCTGTTTGATTAAGATACGCTTAAAAAAAAAAAGATCGGGCCAACATACCGCAGGTTTTAATCAACTATTCCAGTCACCCTGTTCCCAGCTTCGTGACAAATGTTCTTGAGAAATCATACACGAAACATTTTATTTATTTTACAGCTTGCAGATTGTATCACTAACACTTATTCCAATACAACCTCATGTGGCCTGGTCTCAAAATTTGGCGTCATGCAAACAACCCATGTTCACTTCAGTTATTTTGCAGGCTGTAATACCAGAAATTACAAGTACAGCAATAATACATGGACGTATGCGTTTTAATTATTATACGATGTGTAGACAATAGAGATATTTCATCTAACCTAATTCTAATATTGTTCTATTATTTCGATTGTTTAATGTTATGTTTAAATGTTGAATGAATGAAACAATTGTCGATCTTATTATTTACTTATTGCCGCGCTTGTGTAGCTCAGCTGCCTGCAGTGAAGTGATCCGTATGTGTTCCCGCAGGTTATATGGCATCAAATGTGCTAAATGCAACATCGGCTTCAGCAAGAACGACTTCGTGATGAGGGCCCGCTCCAAGGTCTACCACATCGAGTGTTTCCGCTGCGTGGCCTGCAGTCGGCAGCTGATCCCGGGGGACGAGTTCGCCCTGCGGGAGGACGGACTCTTCTGCCGGGCCGACCACGACGTGGTGGAACGAGCGAGTCTGGCTTCTGGAGACCCACTCAGTCCGCTCCACCCCGCCAGACCGCTGCAGATGGCAGGTAAAGTCCCGAGAGGGACTGCTGGGAGACGTCAAGTGGTTCCTTTAACTTGCGCTATTACTTGTTGTGGTCAGACGTACCATATATATATATATACACACAAGTGTATACAGATATTCGTATATGTGTTTGTTTAAATGACCTGAGACCGTTCAATTTTGGGCTATAATGTAGACTATGATGTCATGCAGCTAAAACAAAGGAAGAAGAAATGTGTGTTTTACACATCGGGGCGTTATTCTGGATGGCTTTTCTTTGACATCTGTCTTTCTGCATACCACCGCCAGACAGTCAGGCCAGGCTCGCTAGATTAGATTAACCGTTGTCAGAAATACACAAGTTATCACTGCTAAGGAAGATTGAGAAACATGACTGTGGGGTCAGGGACTGCTGTGCAGATTTGAGGTTTTCTCCATCACCCTAATCCTAATCATTTTCTCACAGGTCTGATGCATTTTGATATTTGACCTTGGATCTGATGAATAGAATACTTCACAGAGTCGTTGCCCATCGGGCTGAATCTAATGTGCAAAGGAACAGTAGGAAATGTGCTTGTGCTTGTGTGATAGTTGATCAATTGGACACTTTAAGGCAGAATTGACCAGCCCTATTTGACTCTGCTGCAGAGCCGTACACTGGCCATGTTCGTGAATATGATGCGACAAAGAAATGTAAAAGGAGGCAGATTTTTATAAAGTCAAAACTGACAAAGTTGCCCGTTCTGCACCGAATCTGAAAATATCTGGTTATTTGGAAGCGTACAGCCACTCTGCACACAGACTGAGCTTTTGCCTGGCCTTTTTCCCTTCCCTTCTTAACAGCAGAACCAATCTCGGCCCGGCAGCCGGCGCTCCGGCCTCATGTGCACAAACAACCAGAGAAGACCACCCGCGTCAGGACGGTGCTGAACGAGAAGCAGCTACACACGCTGCGGACCTGTTACAACGCCAACCCGAGACCCGACGCCCTGATGAAGGAGCAGCTGGTGGAGATGACCGGGCTCAGTCCGCGGGTGATCCGGGTCTGGTTCCAGAACAAGCGTTGCAAGGACAAGAAGAGAAGCATACTGATGAAGCAATTACAGCAGCAGCAGCCCAATGACAAGACGGTAAGACGTTACTGAGCTGCATTCAAACGGTGTTCAGATCTCCCATCTTGACGGCGGACTGAAAAAGACTGCGACAAAAACAAAGTTAGACTCAGACTGATTCTATCTGAAACGATGAATGGTCTCTCCGTGACAGCGTGAGGGGAAGCCAAGTTCACCAAATCCCAAACCCCTAAAGTCTCAGTTCGAGGGGCTCATGCTTTGTTTCGTGGTTTGGAGGCTCCGCACGAGCGCAACACTTTGCGGTAAACCCGCACACATTTAACCACACACGTACTCCTGTTCGTCTGTTTAGCGTTTATTCCTTAATTGATTGACTGATTGACAGGTGGATTTATTTCAGGCTCCCCAACCATCCTCTTTCTGTCTCTCTCTCTCTCTCTCTCTCTCTCTCTCTCTCTCTCTCTCTCTCTCTCCTTCGGTCTTTCTCTCTCACACACACACGCACACGCACGCACACACCCTGTCTTCTTTAATCACCGCAGTGAAAGATGTGTATCCTGACCACAGACATCCTCTTGCAGAACATCCAGGGTCTGACGGGCACCCCGATGGTGGCAGCCAGTCCGGAGAGGCACGACGGTGGCATTCAAGCGAACCCGGTGGAGGTGCAGAGCTACCAGCCACCCTGGAAGGTCCTCAGCGACTTTGCCCTGCAGAGTGACATCGACCAGCCGCCTTTCCAACAACTGGTTCGTGTTTTTTCTTTTTTTGTTTCAACTAAGCCGCGATGCATGCATGTTATTGTATATTATAAATGCATTTATTTAGTCGTCTTTACTTTTTGCAATTCTCTTTGGACAATTTGATTATAACAAAAGTCTGTTTTATCTTGCTGAGAGGCTCCTTTAAATTTAACTGACAAAGTAAAACGACTTAATCTGTTGTCACATTAATGTCTGTAATTCAAAGTCATAACGTTACTTATGAGAACAAAGTGCATCACATTAACCGACAGCCTGCTTTCATGGTTGCAGATATTCGTTTACCAATATGTTTTTTCAAACCTGAGCCACTGAAGCTGCTCCCCTGGTTCTCTATTATTTGGTTAAATTCACATTTTTAGGCAGGCCTAGATGGAGGCCTCTTCATTATTTTTTCAGAATTCTGCGCACAGGCTAATGTTGGCTTTAAGGTGGTGCAGACAGTGCTAATTGATATAATTCTCTATACACTTCAGTTGAAAACTTTGAAAGTGTAGAGGTAGAGGGAGGACAGCGCCATCTTTATTACTATTTAAGACATGAATCATCCGTTTTTTCGCTGCAGGAAAGCTTCAACCGAGTTTGTCAGTCATACCTTATAGTGGATTTAATATCGTCTAGCCGTTTAATTTAAAACCAAAAAATGATTAGTAAAAAATGTGTGTAATTAGCAGATATGTCATTGAGCTCAGGCCGCTGATCCTCCATCGCTGCAGCATTCAGAGACAATAAGGTTCTGTGAGTAAACAAGTTACACACAAAGGCGAATATCTGCTTCCATTAGTCACAATCCTCGCCGATCCCCTTCTTAGTCTACTAAACCGAGTTCCGTTTCTTCTTCTGTGTTTAATATGTGCAATGATAATAATACATAAGGGACTATGGCCAGTCTTGGTTCCCCACACGCTCCTCAGTACAGACCGCTGCTTGGTGTCCCGCAGGTCAGCTTCTCGGAGGGGGGACCGGGCTCGAACTCGACGGGCAGCGAGGTAGCGTCCATGTCGTCTCAGCTTCCAGACACGCCGAACAGCATGGTGTCCAGTCCCATCGAGGCCTGAGCAGCGCCGAGAACACCGCCCTGCTCATCCCACCATCCGCCCTACCGCACCAAACAACCTCCCTGGTTGTATTTTGACACTGTGAAGACAATCATGGGATTTTACCGCAGATACACACTCTGATGTCCACCAAGAAAAGGGACAGATGATGACAGGTGCGTCATCACGGCCGGTGCTGCACGTTACAATTGCCAAAAAGAGAAGACGTGAACCTGATTCCATCCACTACCTGGGACCTGCGAGCAGGAGACAACCTGAATCTTGCGACGTGCTGTGCGCTAGGCCTACTTTGACTAGAAAACAATGACTGGCGTTGTTTTTTGTTTTTTGTTTATTTTTTTTAAATTACGTGCATCTAACCTTCATATGGCGATCGGAGGGGAACAGCACCGCGTTTCTTCATTTCACGACACCATTTCCTTCATGACCCGAGTTCGAAAGCATTTGCAACAAGGTATACCTCTATTTTGCCACAAGCTTCGTGGAAAGCTGTGTGAGTTAGTGTCCGTCCGAGAATATTTTTTTTCTTTCCCAAAGATGTGTATAATAAGTACATTGGCTCTGGAAGAAATTGTTTCGTCTGTTCCTGTGCAACAAAATTTATTTATTATTTATTGTCAAAAAATGTGTCACCTTTTGTGTAACTTTCTTAACTGAAGTAAAGATGACAGAAAAAAAAGACTGGGGTTTGTTCTGTGGAATTTATATATATATAATATTATGAAGCGATTGACAGAAATGTTTATGGTCTGTGTGAACACGCACACAACATCTGTCCACCCGTCTTTAATTGTACATCATGTTCAAGCAGTTGCTTTCTCAGTCCATCTTATTGACGGACACGCTTCATCTGCGCCCAAAACAACTGCAAAACACGCGCATCTTAAAAAACAAAAACAACAACTCCGCACTCCTATAAAAATGATATATTCCGTGACGATTGCACTCGTTCTTGGTGACATGTTAAAATTCATATTTTTTTGTCTTTTGAAGCTGATTGAAGAACGCGAGCCCATAAAAAAAAAGGGCTTCACTTTGACCAGGTATAGGATGACATTTCAGTAAAAAGGTTTAAATAAGTGTTTTATTTTCTTTGTGTTTGATTGTGTGTAATGACAGTCCAAGAAAAACATTGTAAATGTGTTAAGAGAATATTTACCTTTCCCCAAGTTAGGATAGTTAATTGATTAATTGTTTAATCGTTTAATCAGCATCACCTATATGTTGTGTTTTGAACCTTGTGTCATTTTCAGAAAGTTACATTTCCTAAATTTAGAACCAAATTAACCAACATTCTTATGGTATGTTGGTATACAGGTGATTTAATACGTCAAATTCTATTCAAGGTTATTGTTTGTTTTGCTGGCAAATAGCTCAGGCAGGGAATCTTATTGCTAATTTACCATTACTACAATACACAACAACACAAATTGCCTACAGATTTAAATATTGATTAAGACCCAAACAGCTGATTACTTTACTCAGACATGGCACTGAATGTACCACAGGAACATGTTTTCTCTTTCAGCAAATGGACAGAAGCTGTTTTTTCATGTTACTGAAGCTAAAATTCTTCTTGAAACTTTGAGATCACCTACATATTTGTTACAACAACAAATATAACAACATAATAATCAACCGCGTCCTGATTCAGGCTCAGTTTCCTTCTCCTTAACACAATAATGTGTATAATTGTTGAGTGTTTTAAACCACGTGGACACAACATGTGGCGACTGTACATCGCACGTTAAATTCATCTCTCAACAAAAACACATATCATATGACTCTAATGTTCTTAAAATCTTAAAACACTAGATGTTTCTTTGTGTAACAGATTATTAGAACATATACAAACAGGCTTCCACAAAATAATTAAAAATCTGTTATTTAATATTTGATGATAATTTTCATGACAGCTGGGAAGTTTTTGGAGGGTTTTTCTCCATCACTGAAGGAAAAAATAAAGAAAATGTACGTGGGGCCTACCTGCACTCCAAGTGATGATTGAGGTTAGCATCAGGGGAAATCACAGCAGCAGCTACACTGTGAAGTTCCTCTATTAGTGGACATAGTTTTCTTTTTGCTTTGCACATTTTGTTTCACTTTGGCCTGGTCACAGTCATACTCATAGACCTCACTATTTACCAGGAAGTGTTATTATGTTATAAGTAGACAATCATAATGGCACACTGAAGCGTGATCACTGAGTCCGAGCGAGAATCATGCAGATTCAGTTACTGTTGATGAGCATCTCTCTCTGATGTTCTAATTGTGCTTTGCTGATTTAAAGGCAACATCACCACCTCAGGGAAATGAATCTGAAGTGCTGCAGAACATATTAAACATTGCAAAAATGAAAAGGAGTGAGTTTGCAAAAAACACATTTTTTCGATTGATCTTGATGAGCAGATTTGAGTTCCTGAAGAGACAGAACAGGAAGAAGGTTTCAACGTCAGACCGGTGGAAAATACCGCATGATTCGCCTGTCTGTCAGGTGTTTCCGTGTTTTTCCATCCAGACACGTCCAGTGTGGTGCAGGGATGTCAGCAGCAATTCAGTCCTGCACTGTAATTTTGGTGTCAAGATTTACTGATTCAACATTCCGCCTTGTGCCTGCAGGTCAGAGGAGGTCAGTGACAGCGCACCTCTGTTTCACTTCCACTCTACACATTCCACCAAGTAAAAAAAATTACATAAACCCAGAGGATATACTTTCACTCCAAAATTTAGGATTAATGTCCATGTAGTTACTCAGAAGTGCAGCCACGTGGGGTCTTTGCACCAGTTCCTTTTCTCTTCATGTAGCTTTTTAAAGGTCTGGAATGCAGTATGGAACTTCTGACTCCCTCTTGTGGCACTGAGAATAATTACAAAACACTGTCACAATGAAGCAAAAGGTTCCGACATATTTCCAGTTCCTATTCTGAAGCCCGCTTCATTGTAATGGTCGCTTCTCCATTCTGAAAACTCCACTACACGGTGAGAAACAGAACATACAGATTTATCTGGAGGTAATCAGCCTAAACAGCAATGTGTAACATTTCTGGGGAAAGGTTCGAAGGTAATGTATGTTTGTTTAGAACATTAAAACCAAGTTTAAACTCCAAATTTAAGGCTAGAAACCACAACCTCCTCCCTATGAGATTTTGATTAAAGTCAAACTTTTGTTACTTTCACCTTTGATCCCTTATAGTCAGCAGCCATAATTCATACTTAGAGTCCATTAGAGGATATTGTCTGACCAAAGCAAACAAAGGTCACATTGAGAATTTGACAGAATGCTGACCTTGCAAACAACCAAAGAGCTTTTATTTGAATGCATCTACACTTAGTGAATGTTATGTACTTACTTTCAACTAAACTGAAATAAAGAAGAGTAAACAGACGTTGCACCTCAACTGCAGGGTTCATGTGCTTTCTATGTGTTTTACATTTAACAGGTATTATTGTCATCATGTTCTCCATGTTTGGTCTGACCACAGCTAACTACAGTCTGTCTTTCTGGTCTTCTCCACCTCCTTTGCCGGACTATAATCCAAGAGGGTACCTCTCCCTCTCTTCCCTCTCAGTGACTAATGTGGCATCTGATTCATTATCACAAGGATCATTGTTCAAATATGTTTAAAATCCACACATAACATTATTTGATTATTGTCATCAAAATCCAGTTAGATTCTGATGCTGTTGATTCACATTATTTACTCATATTCATAATCATTTTGGTTTGAGATTTTTGTATCCTCTCTTTCTGTTCCTCATCTGTGGATCTTCTAAAGGTGAAGTATTTGGACTTTATGAATAGAAAATAAAATCATATAAAAAATAAACATTTTCCCATTGTGCAGCACTGGTTCAAAAAATAGAGGTCACTCAGTGTCACACTGTGTAGGAAGTGAATCACAATGTTTTGTCAGTAAAGTTTGTTGTCGGTGCTACAGAAGATCCAGATTCTCTGCTATCCCAGCATCATCAGGCAGAGGCGGAGTACACCTTGGAGTCGCCAGTTCATCACGGGGCAGACATATAGAGACAAACGACCATTAACACTCATTTTCACACCTATGGGTAATTTAGAGTAATCACTTAGTCTAATCCCCCTTTTCGTATGTTTTTCGATGTGGAGAGAACCCACACAGACACGGGGAGAACTTGCAAATTCGACACAGAAGGGCCCTCAAACCCAGGACATTCTCACTGTGGGCGACAGTTCTAACAACTGCACCACCGTTCCTCCCAGTTATATATTTATAGAGTGAAATTATAACTTTCTTTTGTAGTGCAATTTGTGATTTTATGTTACTAATTTTAATACTACATAGCTTCCTAAAATGTATACAACAGTGCTGTTGTCCTCCAAAGGGTCAGTCCAACAAGGTTTAACATGTGAAACAAACCACTTTGTCCAGTCTACACAGTCTAAATGAGGACTGTCCTGTGAAACTGGGATCATTATTGTGTTAAAACTCAACATGAAATCCATAACAGAAAGCCTGAGGGAAACAGAGACAGCCTCACTGCCGCACTTCTGTTGTCTGGATGGTAATCTGGAACGGTAAGAGCCAGGACAAAAGGTCCTGACAACAGACCCTGCAGGTTTGTCTGGCTCCGGGACTGTATTCAGAGCAACAGAGAGATGGAACAAAAGCAGCACTGTACCTTGGGCTAAAGGAAACAATTGCAGGCCTTTGGGTGAGACCACATTGAATGATATGAAGAACAAGGGAACCAATCCTCCCACAAATCTGACGCCTTATTCCCAAAATCCCATCAGGTTAGTGGTGGCAATACTGAAAAAGCATCTCAGTTAGACCATGTAAGGAGATGAATGCAAGTAAAACACATTCTATCGCTTATGTTTACTTTCATTTAGAACTAAACTGCTGATTTTGAATGTTTACATTGGGAGACACAAGGTGGGACATTTTTTTTTTTTTTTAGTGTTCAAGGTGCAACTGAGAGATTCAAGATTTGCCACACGCTAATTGCACAAATGCAACTCCAACAACACTGACACTCAGATTTGCAAAATTTAAAAGTAATACAAGGTTGCAGAGTGCAATGTTATTATGAGGATGTTTGATGTTTAACTGTTGATGAAGACTGGTCCCGATGGAGGCTTCAGATTTCTGAATGAGATCCTAAACCTCCTCAGCCTCCAGAGATGATACAAGTGCTGCTTTACCCCTTTTCATCAGTTTAGAGATGTGAGAGAAAAATCAACAAATGCGAACGCCCAAAATGAAAATTCAAATGTTCAGTTTTATACTGAATAACCAGAGCCGCTATGAGCTCTCCTGTTATATTAATATCTAAATATATACTGTGAACATGTAATATTTGCCATCAACCTTTTAACAAGTCACTCCTTGCAGCATTTCACCTCAGCTTCACATAAGCTGCCGTAGTGATATTTTCCACGATCACCAGAGTGATCGGACTGAGGCAGCTTAACCTGCTGTTGCAAATGTTGTGTTGCTTGTTTCAGAGAAAATACTGAGTCATATGTAAGGCTGAAGACTTACTGTACACTGCACAGTCTGAACATTTTGGTTAAACAAACCTCAAACTGCTACAAGATCCTGGGCAGTATGGAGCTAAGGTTATCCCATAATACCATTACTATTTCAGCATGACATACACACTGATGGAATGTAACATTGAGTATATTAAGTAAATTTGATCAAGTAACCTACTGTGCTTAAGTATGATTTTGAGGTAATTCCACTTTACTTGAGCATTTCCATTTTGTGCTACTTCCACTCCATTACAATTTGGTAATTGTAAATGTTGAATATTGAATTGGATAACTTATACATTTACTGTTACTTTTAATTGAAACATAGGTGCATACAGGTGCTTGTAATATCACAAGTACATAAGTAAGAGCAGATACTACAGACTGAAATCTTGATCTGTGCATTAAAAGATTCAGTATTTTACTGCTTTGTATGTCAATTCTATATTCAAAATAAAAACAGTTCGTTGAATTTTCTTCTCCTGCTACAAGAAAGAATAATTGAAAATATATATATATATTTTACATACATATACAGTATGTGAAGTGTGACCTCACCTGACACCACACATTAGGTTCAGCAATGTCAGCATAAGATACATCCTCCAGTACCTTTCGTTTTTGTGCCTGAGCAGTGCTACACGAAGACAAAGAGAGTTTGATGCAGCATACTGTTTTGTGTTTATATGTATATACGGTATATATATATGTGTGTGTGTGTGTGTGTGTGTGTGTGTGTGTGTGTGTGTGTGTGTGTGTGTGTGTGTCTGCATGTTTGTATGTATATTATTATGCTGATTAGAAAGTTTCAGAGTCCTGTTGAGTAATAGACAATAGGTCAATACCATTGTTTTATTTTCTTTTTTCCTTTATTTCAAGACATACACAAAGTCATTTTTCCAGCAAAGAGAGCCCATCCAGGAAGGAAACTGCACATTTACTAAAATATTTTGTGAGATTGTATAAGCATTACTGGATGTACTGGGTCCATCTGTTCAGAACAAAGCTCACCTCCTCATGTGGATCCTCGGGCCGCCAATAAGTCAGTAGTTCAGTCATATTTAGCAGCAGTAACCAGAAGCTCTGTATATGCAAGATGATGTCCTCATGCAGATAACAATCTG
This sequence comes from Mola mola, assembly GCA_001698575.1. NCBI lineage: Eukaryota > Metazoa > Chordata > Actinopteri > Tetraodontiformes > Molidae > Mola > Mola mola. The sequence continues at coordinate 426,419 of KV751324.1, read as the reverse complement.
AGAAACCAAGGCAACACCAATCAAGTGTTGTCTGCTGACACCGGCGCGCCTAAAACCACCTGACTGGGCATCACATAGAGTGTGGCATATGTTGCATATCAGAGAAGAACAGTTCTGTCTCTTGATGAAAATATAGAGATAGCAGAAAACATAATACTGATTGCTGTGTGCCTAAAGCCTGTTGTATTGCTCTATTGCTCTACTGGATAGCATGTTTTTCACTCCCATGAAAAAACACTCAGCAGTTTATGAGGTCTGATGTACTGAAAGAAAATTAAAGCATGTAAACACATTTTGGTAAAAAATGTGACAAAAATCTGTACACGGAAGTTTCTCACAGCTGGTGAAACAGTGGATCTTTTGCTCTTCCCAGTAACAGCTGTTCTGACGGGTAGAACTGGCAGAAGCATGGATAAATGAATATTCAAGAACATTTCTACATCTAGATTTGGCACATAGAATCTGCCTCTTACTCACATCTACAATTTTACCCTGTTGGAACTTGTACCACAGAACGGTGTTGCCTGCTGGTCATGCCAAAAGAATAAAATATGAACTAAAGATAAATAAATAAAACATGATGGAGTCAGGATGTGACATGTGATTTTTTAGCAGAGGAGAAATGTCTGCATAAATGTTTGAATTTTGAAGAACAATCCTTAGTATTAAATCTTAACAAAAACCATTCATCCATGTAGTCTGTTGGTCTGTTGTAGTTCTCTGAAGAGAAAATAACAGGACCTGAACATATGAAGCTCATTTTGACTTTTAAATTACAATAAACTATGATTCATCTCATTGGCCACACAGCCAGATCTTTTTGTTTAATTTCCTTTTCTTTTGTTACTTATTAGATCATTTTGAAAATGAAATATGCATCTTATTTCCTGCAGTAGTGGAGATGTAGTATATGTTGTATAAGGTATGCATATAGTTTAATAATACGAACTCATTTGATGTCTTTCTTTTTTCATACATTCTTAAATTTATAGTAATTATACCCTGGTTTGGCAATGTGTACTTAATTGTTAGCTAATTGGAATATTGTTGCAGTCCTCTGCGGCAGCATCAGCCTGCCAGCTGCTGGCCAAAATATGAGGCTTAATGTCGCCATCTGATTCAGCAGAAGAAGTATCAGCACACCACTCTCCTCATGTGAATGTGCAAAACAAAGCCTGGTGGCAGCGCCACAAAACAAATCAGGTATGGCTTTAAAGCACTCCAAGTGATGCTCTGCCTACTAACCTTCATCCTCTGCTACTATCAGAGCCTCTCTCAGGTTGAAACGATAATGCACTTGGCTTTAAAGCACTCAGACGGGCACAACACCTGAGAGTTTTGACCTTAGTTGTTTTGATAGGATGGATGTGTGTGCTCAGGGTCACCACTGAAATTGGCACAACAACATTGAAAACCAAAACAAGCTTGATAGGAAAAGCATTGAAAAGGCTCTTGCCTGGTATGCATATCACACCAGGAAATTGTTTCTGGCCTCCTTCATTTTATGTGACAAAAGTCAGCTCATTTCAAGCTAAACTGATTGTCTTTTTTAGCTATTCTTCACAAAGAAAGAAAACATCAATTACTAAGAGCAGTCAGACTTAACAGAGTGATTAGCTTTTGTTTTTATTGTTGTGCTATTTATGCAGCACATATCACATCAACACTCAATTCAGTAAATATAAACAATGTTGCTGACACACAATATATAGTTTTATTTCCGATATTGTCGGCAAACTCAAACTGACTCAGGAGGAGACAGGTGAACTGGACTCCTGAGGATGACTTTCACACAGAAAGAGCAGAAACCTCCATTTTTAACCCATTAAAAATGATCCATTTTCTTAGCCCATTTTCTTCATATTTATTGCTAAGCTGACTCCAAATTTGCTGCACAGCATCTTTAGACTGTCAAACAAGACAACAAACAAACAAAAAGAAGGTCCAGCAGCAAGTGAGCCCACAGTGTAAACAGAAACCGCAAATTCTGGCCTCATAAATCACCCGTGTTCATGAAAAAAATGTATGCTACTATCATGGTAACTTAAGTGTGGTTAATTTCAGGATCATTTTATTAATCTGCCTTTTGTGTCAGTCAGTGTGAAGCAGCGGGTTTGTTTCTCTGTAGGGAGCTCATTGAGATCAGGAGTGAGTTTGAGTCCTGCACCTGATCAACCTTGTGCAAAGGGAATGCCCTGCAAGTTTTAAAAGTTTTGCCGGTTCCAGTAGACAAACCAGTCAAATGAACGACATATATTTAAATATTTAGGTAAGAATACTCCTTTAAGAGCTTGTGGTTATTGGTTCCATGTTGGGCTTATATTTTGTGAAAATCTAATCAGTTTTTAAGACCTGTCCAAATTGAATTCAAGACATTTTAACCCTAACCCTAAGATTGGAGACCATGGACATTTACCTTCTAAGACTTTTTCAGTATCCACAGAAACCATGGCACAACCAAAGAGTGTGTCACTTAAAATGAAATGTATGCAAGATTTTATTAAAATAAAATAGTCCTCCATCAGGATGTTGATTATATTTGTAAGAAAAACCCGAGCAACCGTCAAGGAGATGATCAGAGCAACTGAAGTGCAGCATCAATGACAGAATTATGACAAGTAAAGACTTTTGACAGTGCTTTTAGAAAAGAAGTACTTTACATTATATTCCTCACTATGAGGTATGGTGTTCAATGGAGGACCTCATTGGATGATTGCAGGGATGGGGCCAAGGCTGCTGGAGAGCCACTTCCCTCCTGCTCTTGAATTGGATGCAAGCTTCTGCTCTTGAAAGATGAATGGCTCCTCAACTGGTGGATATGTAATTAGTCACTCGCAGCCATGACAACTGGAGTCTTCAAAGGTCAGAGGTGTAAGAGAAAGAGTAGCGCACTACAATGTTTTAATATTGATTAGCTAAAGATTTGAAAAATTATGCAAAAATTATGTGTGTGTGTTTACATATAAAGACACATATAAACATACATACATATGGTGTATGTAGGTACAATGTGTGTGTGAAGGTGTGTCTGAAATCTGTTCTGTGACATTTTTCTCTGCATGGAAGGCGACAGGAAATAAGGCATGTATTTTCCTCAGTTATCAGCTTGCACCTTGTGACTGTGACTGCACGACAGTGGGTTGCTGCCTCTTGCCTGTTTGTCAAAGGCCCACTGGCCTTGTACATTTTGACATTCACATGGGAGCAGTAATGATCCTAAAAGCTGCAATTAAGCTGACTGTTGCGTTTCGGGGAAGCGCCTGGTGCAGGCACTGTGCTGCACCTATTATTCTCAGTGGGAATACCCCCTGTATAACAGCATTTTTTTCCCCTCCTTGCTTTTTTTTTTCCACGTATACATCACTTTTACTTCCTTTTAATATAATCTATCATTACACATAGAGGTTTTTCCATACACCAAATACTTTTGATGGATTTTATTTTAAAATGATCAAAAAACAGAAGGATGGTTCAGATCACCCATATCAAGAATTTGAGCGAAACCTATAGCATTTCCGATTGTAATCTGAATTAACTGCTCCAGTCCTTCACTCGTGCTTGAATGACAAAAGTAAAAACAACAAAAAAAAAAAGTTCATGTTTTCAAAATGTCAAGATTATGAGATTATGTGGTTGAGAAATTCAAATTATATATATAGAAATTCTTTTGTTAAAATAAAATAGCATATATTTGACAAAATTGGGTCAATGTATTAGACATAACAGGTCACTTTTGGTTCAACCATAAATAACACATCCGTTAAATGCCAGATTAGCGATCAATTCCTCAGTTTAGCCTTGATTGAACACTAACTAACTGCATTAAATATACAGTAAGTCTCATAACTGCTTGTAATCAAGTGATACACAGTTTATTTTCAAATGCCTGTAATAATCCTCCATACATAGCCACATGTCAATACAATTTAGAAAAACGATTCATCAGGAGCTAAACAGGGAAAACTGAGGTTTATTGATTGCGTATTGACTACATTTAGTATAACATTGAACCTACATGCTGGTCTGGGAGCAGTAGCACATCAATGCGTATGAGGTCGTCAGTGTGGAAAATGAGATGTACAGTCAAACATCAGGTGGGCAGATTTATCATAGCTCCTTGGCAAACACAGACAGAAAGGGGGGAAAAAAATCATTTTAATTAGCTGAGTGAATGGGATTTGCTGAATGTGAGGGGAGCCAGGCTCTCTGTTCCGCACATTAAAATTGGTCTAATTTTCTTTGCAGAAAAAGTCCCACATGAGCAGCCCTGGCTGCAGTCAATCATGTTAAAAGCTGTGGGTGCTTAATTTGATTTACCAATATAAAATGCAAATAAGGTGATCAAGTGGAGTGCAAGCCAGGAGGAAGAAGCTCTTTTAAGCCATCAAGTTAAATGGAAAAAGACAGCAGACTGGCAATGTAAAGAATGTTTTAGCATATTCGTTTGATTAGTGCTACAAAAATGTAATTAGTACAGCTAATTGGTCAACAAATTTATGTCAGAAAAAAGGCAGAATATATTTCTAATACACTACAACACCCACAAAGTCTATGTTCTCTCAACCCATATGTTAGATTGTCAGTCCTTACCAGGCCTTTCTAATATGTGAAAAGCCTAATTAAATAAATGGAAGATGGCACAACAGTCCCTTACAATTGTGAATGAGATAATGCCTGTAATTAGGCTGCACAAGCCTGGCCATATGCCTCTGTGCAGCACTTAGGGGAGACGAGGCTGCAAAAACAAATCAAATAACTGTGCAGAGAATGCTCCTGGGATTCAGCCGTCTTCTGTTAAGCCACCTAACCAGTTATGTACCTTTTTTTTCAGTATCACAAGGACCCACTGTCTGAGCCACTTGTGAACAACAGAGACATTACTACTAGAAGAAAAATGTGTAGTAATATCCAGATGGCAAGCATGTGTGTTTGAACAATGTCAACATATTTGCAGTTATTTTATGCACTAACTCAAAGCTATTTGGCCGGAACATCAGAATGAAGTGCCTGTCTACTGACTAAAATAATAGCCTGTTGCCTGGATACCAGTCTAAAAACGACAGCCCACGTACTGAAGAGCCACACAGACTTATTACGTCTGACATTTGGTGTTATCATCCAATGTCATTGTCCTTCACCATTTCCTCGGCCTCCAAAATTACAATCAGATGACTGCAAGAAAATATGATGAAAATACGTGTTAATTAGAACAGTAAAAATATGAAAATACCAATTGTAATTAACATTTCATTGCATTACTTTGTTTATAAGGAAATATGAAGGAAACAGGGATCTGATATTTTTCTTTATATACCTTTCAAAACTTTGCGGTAACAGGACTGCACCATCTGAGCAACTGGGACATCTAACTTATGTAAGGTAAAGAGATAGAAACACAAACATCAGAGGATCAGACGTTTGTAAACAAGGCAAGAGTTTATCTAATTATCTAAAACACTTCATTATATCCCCCAAATCAGTGATAATATGGAATTATTACAGCCACCACAAAAGATCCTGAAAAAAATATTTATCACCATATCTCCATTACTACTACAGGGTCCAATCTATGTCAAACAAAATGCAAATAAATCAGGACAACATATACTTTCATAATGGCACTATTACGTGTCTATTGCTGTATAAGGGATTTCTTCTGAATGTACCCTGTTTGTCACCTGTTGACCAAATTGAATAGTTTGACCCTGCGGCTGAAAGTGTTTAAGTTGAATGTTACTAAATTATTTTTGTTTTGTTTTGTATTTAATGTTAAATTCATCAATTCATTGAATGAGAATCATCTAATCCGATTGAATCACATGTGTGGTTCAAGCTTGATTCACCAATGTTGAGAGCAAACAGTGAGGTGGTATCAGGACAGTTGGTAGTGGCGTGTCATGAGCGCCCTGGGGCTAAAATTTTGACCATGGTCTTGATGTTGGACGGGTTTGAGCCATTAGCAGCATGATCTATGAGTAACAGTGTCTTGCATTGGATTGAAGGATTGTAGAGAAAAAAAAAAAAAAAGAAGCTGAGCTCAGGCGCATCATTGCATGCCTTTGTGAAGCAGATCTGGCAGCAACTGGGATAAGTGAGCAGTCTGTCTTTATATTAGAGACATAAATGATGAACGGATACGATGCATTGCAGCCCATCATGCATTTTGATTTCTGTCTGAAAGGAAGCTGTTCTTAGCTGTGCAGTAAATTGACAAATGTCCTGATAATTCCAACCTGATTTAAATGAAGACATGCCGGGGTTTTGAATCATTAGTTTCAAGTATTTTATCTAAAAAAAAAAAAATGTTAACGTTATCATACAAACTCAAGGATTGCTATTCACAAGCACCCATTCAGTTCATTCATAGTGGCCTGTTCATGTACTTGTACATCATTGATCATAGCATAGACTGTGAACTGTGATGCCACCCTGTAAACAGCTCGGTCAACGATGTTTGCCTTTTTGGGTTTGATTTAGTGCTTATGTAATGGCGTAATTATAGTCTCATCACATGATTTGGTGAGATTGCCATTACAGTAGACAACAAACGCATTTGGATAATGGGCCTGCATGCTTGAGTTCAGGATAGTAACAGTGTATAATGTGGAATACGGTACTTTGAATGTGTAAAAGAATAAGGATAAACTATTAATAGTCTATTCAAATAGTTTTAAAATAATGTATGCCTGTCTTATTGTTGTGGACCAGTTTTTGAATAATGACCTTTTCAGTTGAATTCACACAAAAAAAGTTAGATCATCTGTAACCCGATACCTGAAACTCATTTGTGGAACTCATTCCATGCCTTGGCTTTGATGAAGCTTGGCTTTAAAAATAATAAACTTTAGTTATATAGTATTACTACCTTGATGGAGGTAAATATAAATAAAAAGAAGTAAAATGCAATAACATCTGAGATTTTAAGAGCAGTAAAAAATATAAAATAAAATATAATAGATGCTTTATTGTGAAGAAGTTATAGAAAATAAAAACATTACATTAAATTAGGAGAGCGTTGTTATTGAATAATTCTACAGCGAAAGAGTACAGAAAGTACAGCCTCGATCAACCTACTGCTTCTATACATTTTACATATATATATATATTAAAATACATATTGTCCTTTGACCCATTAACGCCGATCGTCGCAAATTCGTATCATACCCGCTTGCATTCAGCCGAGATAGCATCCGTTTAAAAGCAAAAACACAAATAATCAATTTTTTAATATAACTGTCAATAAATCTAGGCATTAAGGGGTTAAAGACACACTTTCAAACAGGTAGCACTATTATATAATAATTGTAAAGTGAAAACCCTGCTGCACGGGGCTACTTCGTAATATTTATTAAACCTGAAGTTAAACTGTCTTATCAATAAAAATGTAAGCCCTAGCCTAACTAGGTCACCAGCACAAATTTCACTTTTTTCAATTTTATGTTTTTTGGGTTTTTTTTTTTTTTTTTTGCCAGAGCTCTGACTGATGACGATGCTCGTTGTATTTTAAAACCAACCCCTTGTTTAGATTTCTGTTTGCCCTGTTAAAGTTCACTCCATTATGCATTTAATACGAAACTCAAAACCTCCTGTATCTGTAAGCTGTTGTCGCTGTTTAAAATACATGATATGTTTGTTCATAAATACATTTCCTTGCTTAACAAGGCTTCTGTTATGAAACATTTGAAGGTGTGAAAAGAGCAAGGTCTGACACAACAAAAACAAAATAAATAAGTACCAGTAGTAAAGATATGAACATTAGTATGCATCATGTATCTAGACATATGATGAGTATGAGTGTATAATTTTTTTCTGGATATGATTTTCTACTTTCGTGTTTATAACCCCAGTAATAGGGGACCTACAGCAAAGCATTATCTTTCTGACAATTGTGTCTATGGTTTTCCTTGGGTTTTGTTTTGAATGAGTATATCTGACATTTACTAAAAGTAAAATTTTGTCTGATAAAATTCAAACATGGCACACTTAATGACTCTTTGTCCAGCCAAATAATGAAATGAAAAAAGAAAAAAAACATTTTCTTTTGCTCTACACTTGAGAATAAAATCACTGATTTTGAGACATGCTTCCCTGTGAAGCTAACTTGAAAACACACTGAGCTTTAGTACCATACACTGCTCTTTGATATTGGATGTCTTTACAGGCAGTTTGTATTGGCAGTTACATCATCTGTACTCTGGTGTTGAACACCCATCTTGTTCATGAATACAAACATGTCTGCAATCCTAGACATTGACAGAAATATATCTTATATGGGAAATATGCTTATGAGTGTTGTACAGAGAACAATCTGGTGCTCAGTGCAAACAATACCAAAGAGGATTAGAACAAAGGAGGCAAAGTACCCCTGTCCACATTAGTGGAACTGAAGAACTCAAGAACAATTTAAGGCTCCATGGATTTTCCATCACAAAGAGCTTCTAATGGTCATTGCACATATCCATCCTGACAAAGAAAGCACAAAAACAACTGTGCTTTTTCAGGAAACTTAAGAAGGTAAAACATCCATGCCATTGTCTTGTAAATTTCTACAGAAGAACAATGCAAAACACACAGACTAGAAAGACCACAAACTGGTAATCATCCATGGCATGTTACTGGATGACGAGTAGATTATCCTCAGACATCCTCTGATCCCCACCCTTTAATGGTTTAATGGTTGTTATGTGAGTATTTATATGGTAGCTTTTTATTTTTGTGTATATAGTTTGGCTTATATAATGACCATTCAAACTCTAGATTTTTCATTTTACTCACAAAAAACCATTGTGTGGTGATTGAAGTCTAATTCTATATTTCACTTTTCTGTGAGTTGCAGGTCAGTGTGTGTGTGTGTGTCCATATGTGGCCTAATGTTGACAAAAAAAAACAAACAAAAAAAGGGGAATCCACAGTTTTTTTTTTCTGGTTTACTATTGAAACAAATATCACTCATCATATTTCAAATAATGTATCTGATAATGGCATTGTTTGGGCAGTAACAGAGACAACATGCATGCAGGTGCCATTATTAGCGGGACAGGAGTGATCCAAATCCAATTCAAAATGCGGCTCCAAGCAAATATATATATATATTTATAAGAACATTTTAAGTAGTGCAGCATGTTTCAGTTTTTGGAACAATGGGATTCCAGTGCACGAAGAAAGAAGATAGAGCCATTCAGGTCAGTGGTAAAACTGATAAAAGAAAAGGAGAAAACAACATTGGCAGCTATTGTACCAGCAGTGTAAAAAGGTGAACATGCACATAAACAGTTGATCAGGACCAGAAGCTATCCAATCTGCACCTTATTAATGTGAACAACTGAAGGCACATTTCTGGGCTTTGTCACTGGTGTGCATGTTTCAGCATGAGTCAGAGTGCACTGAGAGCCTGCTCTCCAAAGAAGATAGCAACCACTTAGTAGCTTCTAGGACCCCCTTCTTCCATAAATGCCCTGCCACTGTGCTGTCCCTGTTCAGCAGTCTGTTTCGGGATTCAGATACAACACACAGAGATTATAGCAAGGCCTCTTATCCTCTGCTTGTCAGCAGCTGAGTGACATGAGCTGTTAACTTTCTATTTTAAGGTTCTGGCTTGGGTGTTCTTGTCAAAAGGAGCCTCTGAAAGACAGAAGTGATTTTGTGGTTTTCTTTGTTCCACAGGGGTATATCCTCTCTTTTCTCTGCATTTGTCTTTTCAAGGGGGAGGCTAAGATCACCTTTCATAGCAATCAAAGAGAGCCTATCTTTCATTAAGCAGCTACAGAGTGCTCAGACATGTATGCAGGAGATGACAGCTCTCCTCTATTTGCAGGTTGAGATCATTGTATTAATTGTACTGAATCCCCGTAAAAGCTAACAGATTGCAGGCCTTTGCATACATTTTAATAGTATGCAGCGAATGCCATGATGACATCTATAATGACACCCGCGTCTCAGTTTCTCCCTCAACTTATCCACCTTCCTAAGAGATACTCTAGCAGAGATGCAAATGTCACTGGAAAAGAAGACACAATGGCTGTTTCTTTCAGCACTGTCTAGTTATTGATAAGAATTTGAAAAAGAATTGCAAGAACTGGTGCCATGCCTGAGCTGGGCAGTCACTCTACTTCAGTTCTATCAGGTACCAGGTCTGGGGATCCAATAATGCAGAGACACACAGGGAGCTTTCTAAATCGGTAGTCGTTTTAATAATAAAGGTCAAACCAGGAATTCAAGTTATGCAGAGGTACAGATAAGGATAAGGCAAACTCAGTAATCGGAACACCGAATAAAGATCGGACACAAGGAGACTTACACGGAATATATGCTGTAATGCTCACTAGGAAGAGGAGAGGTAGACAATTGGACACAGATGAGACACATTAGGGAGAGGGAATAATCAAACACACCTGGAGAACAAGAGTTGACAGGACATGGGGAATAAGACACAAACAGAACTTCAAAGTAAAACAGGAAACACCGAATGACCCTAACAGATAGACACATGACACTAGCAGAGCCTGACAAGTTCATGTAAAAAGACAGACACACTTCATTGTTTAGATCAATGTTGGCCTCCCAAGGTGGTCACTCTTTCTGTGATGCTATTATTAAAACAGAAAAAAAAAGCAAAAAGCAAGAGATAAACAATATATGTGGAAAAACATCAAAAGTGTGAACTGCCAAAAAAATGGTTATGATATTGTATGGGTTTTTTTGTAAGCGTCTTAACAAATTGTAAAAAACGTCTTTCTCTTTCAATGTTGCCTGTAACCTTTGCCTGAAAACTAATTTCAATGGGACATGATGTTTATGCATGCTACAGTTCCAAAGCTCCAGAAAGGTCACACTGAGAAAACATCCATCTAAATTTATGTTTTATATATGGACTTATTGGCTAAAGAAAAAAAAAAGAAAATACAACCTTGTACAAGTTTTTTGTTTTCTTGCTTACATATATATATATATGTAAAAAAAAAAAAAAAAAAAAAACCCCCCCTGTGGGCAGACTTGTGTCTCCTTCAAGCTCGGGTCCTCTACCAGTGGCCTGGGAACCTGAGGGTCCTGCGCAGGATCTTAGCTGTTCGTAGGATTGCGCTCTTCTGGACAGAGATCTCAGGTGTTATTCCTGGGATTTGTTGGAGCCACTCTCCCAGCTTGGGGGTTACAGCCCCAAGTACTTCTATCACCACTGGTACCACTGATGCCTTTACTCCCCACATCCTTTCCAGCTCCTCTTTCAGCCCTTGGTATTTCTTGAGCTTCTCTAGTTCCTTTTCCTGATGTTGCTATCACTGGGGATTGCGACATCTACAACTACCGCCTTCTTATCCTGTTTGTCGACCACCATGAACCCGGTTGGTTGACACTACCATCTCATCGGTCCGGATCTGGAATCCTCACAGGATGTTAGTTCTGTCGTTCTCAATCACCTTAGGAGGTGTTGCCCATATATATATGCTCCCCAATAATGACCTGCTAAGTAAATGCCTCAGGCAGCAGAAACCCAGTGAGGAGACGGAAGAAGAAGAGAGACCATCATAGAGGGATAAGCCCCTGCACGGGATGTACCACCGACAGATAGAGGAAGTGGCTGATATCGAGAAGACATACCAGTGGCTGGAGAAGGCTGGTCTCAAGGACACCGCACAGAGCTACTGATCATGGCAGCACAAGAACAGGACTTGAACACAAGATCGATGGAGGCTTGGGTCTACCACTACAGACAGGACCCAAGGTGCAGACTGTGCAAAGATGCCCCGGATACAGTGCAGCACATAACAGCAGTGTGTAAGATGCAGGCAGGTAAGGCATACTTGGAGCGTCACAACCAAGTGGCCGACATAGTATACAGAAATATCTGTGCCGAGTATGGGCTGGAGGTTCCAGGATCGAAGTGGGCAACACCTCCTAAGGTGATTGATAAAGACTGAGCCAAGATCCTGTGGGACTTCCAGATTCAGACCGATAAGTTTGTGGTTAATCAACTGGATATCGTGGTGGTCGACAAACAGGATAAGGAGGCAGTAGTGGTAGATGTCACAATCCCAAGTGATAGCAACATCAGGAAGAAGGAACACGAGAAGCTCGAGAAATACCAAGAGCTGAAAGAAGAGCTGGAAAGGTTGTGGGGAGTAAAGGCATCAGTGATACCAGTGGTGATGGGAGCACTCGGGGCTGTGACCCCCAAACTGGGAGAGTGGCTCCAACAAATCCCAGGAATAACAACTGAAATCTCTGTCCAGAAGAGCGCAATCCTAGGAACAGCTAAGATCCTGCGCAGGACCCTCAGGTTCCCAGGCCTCTGGTAGAGGACCCGAGCTTGAAGGCGTCACAAGACCGCCCACAGAGGGCGAGTGGGGATTTTTTTATTTATTTTTTTTTTAATATGCATAAATATCTGTATGTACCTCACGATGCCCTGAGACAGGTCTCCTGCTGCTAAGTAATCAGTCCATACTGCTCTTCTTTCTGCTAAAACTTAGCTGAATTCTATTTTTATATAATATATTGTTTAAACCACCCTTCCCACTTGTGTGTGTTTCACTGATTTATGCAGACAGGCTACATCCACAAATCAAAATGACCTTTGTTTCACCATGGAAATTAGATTTATTATCAGTTGAAGATATTCACTGTGTTGTACATTCCCAGGTTAATAAGTGTCATGTCTGTTCAAGTCCATATTTAATTTTCCTATTACCAGCAATTTGACTTTTAAGATTGGAATGTCTACATGCATTTGGTGCCACAACTATTCCAGGTTAAAAAATGACAAGTAGATTTAGAGGAGTCACAGCCAAATAGCACATTGCATTTATTTTCCAGTACTTGAAATATATTTGAGGGGAATGTTCACGTAGGTCTCAAGTATTTGTACTATATGCATTTAGATAAAGTAATCCACAGTATGTAACTCAATAGCTATGACTGAAAACACTTTGTGCAGCAATTGGCATTGCTATATTCTTCTGACTACACAGATTAATCACCTAGGTCTAAAATAATATCATTTGCCCCCCTGTGAATAATTTCAACAAAGATGTATCAGAGCATCACATAACAGACAGACATTCCACCTGCAAACACTGCACTTCTGCAGCAATGCATATTTTCATATAACAAACACTCACTCATTTAAATACTGCAATACTGTGACCACATGAATCATCATATCATCTTTCACATTCTCACACAGAACAAACCTCCAAACAACAACTCCCAAAACAGTGAATACAAATATGAACAAAGACAATTTAGTTACAAATTTACACTAATTTTGCATATCAACAATGTTTCTCCATGCAGAAATATTTTACACTCATGTATTTGACAAAGTGAACAAGTGATCCTTTCATATCCAAATATACTGTTATTGAATAAACCTACAATCTTCTGATTTTAAACATCCATAACGTTTGCAGTTTTTCTCATTATTTTGTGTAAAATGGTGGTTATACAACAACAAAAAAATACGAAGAAGAAGACCTTAAGAATAATGCAGTACAATTTAGCAGCACAACTTCTTCTGGTGCCTTATTTTTTCAAATGTTCTATTCTTGTCACATCATGTTTTCTACCATTTATCCAGGTCCAGGTCGTGGGGGTAGCCAGGGGGACACCAAGGTGTTCCAAAACCAGCCGAGAAATATAATGCTATTGTCCTGGGTCTTCCCCCAGCCCTCCTCCCAGATGAGCATGCCTTGAACACCTCCCCAGGTAGACGTCTAGGAGGCATCCTAACCAGATGCCCAAACTACCTCAGCTGGATACTCTCAAGGCGGAGAAGCAGCGGTTCTACTCTTAGCCCCTCCCTGTTTTCCAAAATCGTCCTCCTATCTCTTATTCTGAGCCAAGCCACCCTGCTTTTGGCCGCAACACGTGTAGACTGGTTGGGCATTCCTCCTACAGTACCTTGCAAGGGTATAGAGCTGCTACAGTGTTCCATAGCCAGGATGAAAACCACTTTGCTCCTCTTGTATCCGAGGTTCGATTAACAGCCTGATTCTCCTTTCAAGCATATTTTATCTACTAATAATTTCAAGACAGACAGACAATAATTGTGTTATTATTATTATTATGATGTTAAGTCAGTTTTTTTCTTATCTAAGTTTTTGCTTGTTTTGTTGAGTTTAGAGTTGTTGTTTCAAACAAGATAGATTGCTCCTTTTATCTAAAATACATATCTATTAGTCATGTGTTATTACTGGAACTTTTATTATCCATTTAGCTTACAATGTAATGTATGTTTGCTTGCACATTAAGATGAGCTGCTGTGCTTTGACTTCTCAAGGTTGTCCACATCACACACTGTACGACACAATACAGTGTGTGTTTTGGCAACCTGACTGTACTGTACACCAATTGACATCATCAATAAACTGGTGTCTATTAGTCTTAGTAAAGTCTTTTATTAAGTGTATTACGAATGTTCTGGTTAGGCTATGTGGGTAGTATGAATAAGACCTTTTAACAAAAGTAGATCAACATGTTCCCATCCAAGGACATCATATATTTGCCATATGTTGCAACCCATCCTGAATCACAAGGTACCCTTTGGCGTCCATTGCCAATCGACCAAGCCTGCCCTTAGTGATACACCGAGGTTGTATTAATCAAACCAGATGTTGTTTGGCCCATTGTAAACGAACCCTGGTACGATTTCTTGTATAGTCCGGTTCGTTTGGGCTGGTATGAAAATTCATTTGAACTGCTGTGCCTTAAACATGTGGACTCCGGTCTGACTTAAGATGGGGATCTTGGTTTGTTTCCAAGTGAACCCTGTCGCTTTTTGATTTTGGGGAAGAGCCAAGCCAACAAAGTTGTATACCAAAGATAAGAAATTGACCTACAGACAGTGCATCATGGGTAAAAGGGGGTAAAACAAATATGCTTCATGGACAGATGTCAAGCAATGAAGATTTGAAAGCAGTAATTTGTCACAGTTGTTTGTGGCCCTTTACTAAAACAATGAAGTGTTTAAACTATTTAGTGAGCAAATATTAGCCTTGGGATTCATTCACACAGCTGAGTCAAATTAAAGCTGTTTCACAACATCGCATCATAACTACTCTGAAAACCGCCTAACTGAAGCAAGGCAAAGCATTTTTAAAAGCAACTGCTGCCACTGCAGTCCGAGACAGAAACTGCAGGGAGGGGCCTACATGAACATCCTAGATTTGACACAATCAACAGAGGGAAAAAAACGTTGGTGCAGGTTGTTTTCTTGTTCACACTTTTACATGATTTCATTGATAATATTATTAACAGTATTTACAAATAAAAAGAGTGGAAGGCTGTGATCCTTTAGATGATGTTTATGTCCACCATTAGTATAAAGGAAGAACATTGATCTCTCATATTGTTTTAGTTTAATAGTAACAAATAATTATAATAATAATAATAACCAGATATGGTTCGATCATCTTATTGATCTTATGCCTTGTGCACACAACCCGTCCTTGCTAATCTTAAAATATGTGCATGCAGTTTTGAAGTGCAAGATGAATTTGAAAGTCCTGTAATATACATACAAGGTACAATCTGCTGCACGCTGTTGGAAAAAAATATAAATACCAATGATTTCTACAATTTAAGTTATTAACTTGTCTTCCCCAGTTTGGTGGAAATGTTGTCCCATGCCCTTTTAATTTAGCGCATTTAGTGTTGTGCTGTAGAGTTCTAGGTATTCAGACAACAACATTATCAGCTCCTCCATGTTTGCTTTCCTAACGGTTCGTATTTCTGGATTGCCCACCCCATTATAATTGATTGGCTTACACCAGGTGCCTGCCCCGGAAAGTTCAACACAGCAAACTCGAGGCAGTGGAGCAAAATCTGTGCGCATTCCCATGAGCAGCAGCTGCCTCATATTCCTACTGCTGCTTTCAACGTCACTTCCCTTCTGCCGCCCTTACCTTATTGAAATGACTGGTGGCAGTGTGAAAAAGCCTAAATGATTAGTTGATGATTAACACCAAAGTAAAAGCAGAAAGGACTGTATACACATGGTTTTGATAAATTGTTTATACTGTAGGTCACATTAAGGCAAATATCCCTGAGGAAAGGGCCATTTTCCTCTCCCTGTTCTCTCCAAATAATGAGTAGTCATTTCACCCAAATGCAAGAGTGGACTGGGACAAAAAATTCAGCCTTGGCATTTTTGGCCAAGAGTGGCCTACTACACAGTTGCTTGAAACCAATTACAAGTAAACAAAACTTAATCATACATACTACAAAGCAGAATTGTACAGTATTTCCAGATCATGGGCAAGACATCAAGTATGGGGTTGTAGATGTGAGCAGACATAGAAATAGCCTTTCATGTTGTCCTCATTAATAACTGTAACTGTGACATTATTTTCAATACAGTATTGCAAAGCATATTGAGTTTCATTTTATGTATGAAGGGTCCGATACAAATAAAGTTTATTATTAATATTATTGGTGTTTTACAGAGCTTCCAGGTGTCTCTGAGAATCTTTATGAGAGCTGCAGGCTATGCAGTGCCAATTTTCTGACGAGTTAGCTCAGGATGCTGGCTAATGTGTATACAGATTCATTAATATTGTAAGATATTCGAGTGTAACATATTCAATATATTAAAAAATGATACAACTATTCCCATGTTTGTATATTGCTGTCTTGCAGCCATGCTGGGTTGGATTGCCACCTAGGGTAAATGCCTTAAACCCACCATCCCCTCACAAAGTGGAGACAGGGAGAAAAAATCTCAAAATCGTTCATCTTCATTCAAGATTTCTAGAATGAAAAGTGCTGAGACAATAATCCAAAAAACAATTATGAGTAAATCCAATATTTCTAAATTTCAACGTATGTTAGCCTCTATTTCAGAAGATGGTCTATTTGAAGAAGAAAATGCTGATATGAAATAACAAAAATTCATGTTATTTTTTTTATCTCAAGTTTTAATTAATGTTTTCCAATTTTCAGTTTCACAGATAAATTAAGTCAAAATTTCAACATGCCTTGGTTTATAACTGACTTACTGAGGCTGTCTCGGAAAAAGAATAACCTCTAGAGAAAACACGTCTTGAATAATACCCCCCTTACTCACTGTGTCTATGAATCTTGAGAAATATATATGTCCATTTAATGACTGCAATAAAGAAAATTTTCAGTGAAAAATTTTGGAAGGTTCTAGTGATATTAAAACAACACTGAAAGTTATAAATCAGTTGTTACAAAGACACAAGAAAATACTTTTAGTCTCTTGAGATAGTGAAAATTTCCTCACAAATTGTTTGGATATTGCTCAAAATGTGCTTAAAAATGTGTTACTATTGGTCAAGAAATAGCTACTAATATTATTGTTTGTCATAGTAAACCACTTTTTCCTAGTATGTCTGCTTTTAAGATCCCCATATTCAATTAGGGAAATTACTGAAGAATTAAAAATATCTCATGCCATGCCCAGCCCCACCAACTTTTCCTTTTGAAAGTTCCTACTTTCTGCCAGGTAACTCTATCTTGAGCGTTCTTCTACCAATATATTCCCTGTCCCTCTTCTGCACATGTCCATACCATTTTAATCTGGCCTCTCGATCTTTGTCTCCAAAACATCCGACCTGTGCTGTCCCTCCGATGTGCTTGTTCTTAATCCTTTCCATCCCTGTCACTCCCAAAATGAATCTCAACATCTACAACTCTGCCACCTCCTGTTCTGTCACCTGTCTTTTGGGCAGTGGCCCCGTCTCCAAACCAAACAACATTGATGGTCTCACTACCCTCTTGTAAACCTTTCCTTTCACTATTGCTGCTACTCTTTTGTCACAGATCACTCATGACACTTTTCTCCACCCACTCCACCCTGCCTGCACTCGCTTCTTCACCACTTTACCACACTCCCCATTGCTCTGAACAGTTGACCCTAAGTACTTAAACTCATGGACTTTTTTCCCCCCTACTCCCTGTAACCTCATCATTCCACTTGCCTCCCTTTCATTTACACACAAGTATTCTGTCTTGCTAAGACTGACATTCATTCCTCTTCTTTCCAGTGCATACCTTCACCTCTTCGGGTTTTCTTCCCCTGCAGCTTCCACAATGTCATCTGCACACATCATCAGTCTGTCCATCACCATAGCAAAACAGAAGGGGCTCAGGCCCAATCCTTGATGCAGTCCTACCTCCA
Organism: Mola mola; assembly: GCA_001698575.1. Classification (NCBI taxonomy): domain Eukaryota; kingdom Metazoa; phylum Chordata; class Actinopteri; order Tetraodontiformes; family Molidae; genus Mola; species Mola mola. Next base: position 408,283 of record KV751324.1, on the reverse strand, counting down.
CCTTGAAGCCATCCATAACTCCCAAAGCACACCTCACCACTGTCATACTGAGTTCATACAGTACCACAGTTCCTCCCTCTGCACCCTGTCGTAGGCTTTTCTAGACCAACATAACTTTTTTTGACCTTCTCTATACTTCTCCCTCAGCATTCTTAAAGCAAACATGGCAATACTTCTGCTACTCTCAAATCATCACTTCTTCTCTTAGCCTTGCTTCCACTACTGTTTCCCAAATCTTCATTGTGTGCTCATCAGCGTTATCCCTCTGCAGGTGCTACAACTCTGCTCTTCACCATTGTTCTTATAGATCGGCACCAGTACACTTTTCCTCCATTGCTCAGGCATCTTCTTACTGTCCAAGGTCATGTTGAACTGCTTCATCAAAAACTCCACCGCCCTCTCTCCCAGACACTTCAATACCTCTACTGGTATGTCATCAGGACCAACTGCCTTTTAATTCTTTATCCTCTTCAAAGCTTTTGTCACGTCATCTTTACTAATCTTTCTAACTTCCTGTTTCACAGTTTCCACCTCCACCACCCTTCTTTCCCTCTCATTTTATTAATTAATCAGCTCCTCAAAGAACTCCTATCTTCTCAGTGCACTCTCCTTTACTTGTTGGCATATTTCACAAATGTCAGAGTTTAAAATTGTGATCTTACTCTTGATCAAAATGACTGAACAGCATCTCCATCCCAAAACCACACACGACAGAAAGTTAAGAATGACATGCTGTAGGTATTTGACGTAAGACTTAATTTGGACTCCTGTTCAAGTCTGCAGGCTGACATACATGAAATACAACCTATGACATCAGCGTCTAAACACAGCAAATCGATACTAATGTCACTGGTGCAGGACGAGCAGATACAAGACTTTGCTCAAATACTACTGTACTGAATTAGAAATTATTTGAGGAATTCAACATGAAAATAAAGTTAAGAGGAGATATATTTTCGCCCTTATACTTAAGGATTTATTTCGACCTAGATGATGATTATTTCATTTCATAAATGACTGGAATGAATGAAGTATGTTTTATGATGAGTTCATTAAAATAAGCTCAACTTAGTTTTGAAGATTCTTAGAAGGTTTAAAGTCATATTTCGCTGTTTAAGTTCCAAAAATATCTCCTGTCTTGAAATGTTGTGTTTTTTTTATTTTTTCATTAGACTAAATGCTCAGGAGAGCTTCTTGGATCACCTGTCAAGATATCAAGCTTCGTCATCTGTATCAGGTCCTGTGTTGTTATTTTTGTATGTTTCGTTATTTTTACCCTGTTTTCATTTTTTGCACTCCTAGTTTTCTGTTTTAGCTCTCCCACTGCTGTTATCTCTCCTGGTCTGATTGTCAACCCTACCTTAATGAGCTGCACCTGCATGTGTCCAATCACCTGCTCCTTCCCATGTATTTAAGCCAGTTTTTCCTGTCTGTGTGGCCAGTCAGGAAATCAATGGATGTAATTTTCATTTTTCTGTTTTCATGGTTGATGGTTCTCTTGCCATTTCCTACAAACTGCACCTTTAAACTTTGACTTCAGAAACACTTTGCATGGCAAGTTAAAGCAAACATAAACTATAATTACTGTAGATATTTTCAAAATAGCTCTTAGCTGTATGTATTAACCTATTGTATACAGTATATACAGTGTGTACTGTGTTACTGCAAATCCGCAAATGAAGACGTGATTTTCATGATAATGATAATTAATTTGAAGAAAATGACTGATTATAATCCTGTGGATATTGGTGAGAGCATCAAAGTCATCTGCAATAATTGGAGTTCGTGATATCCTGAACACTTGCTCTTGCCTAATGTCGTCTCATTTCTTGATTAGTCAAGTATTCTGCGCATGATGTATAAATTGTGTGGCCTCTTCTGACATGTTTTACATAGAATATAACACATATCTGTAGACTATCCGGTCGCTATTAAACAATTTGCTTCTGTTAGATAAAATACAAACACAACAAACACTCCAGAATGACTGAGCAGTTTCCCTCATTTAGAGGTCATCATTAAAATGGTAAGTTGCTGGGGTGTAAAGTGTAAAACGTGTGACAAGCATGTAAGGGAAACCTGTAAACATCCACTATGAGAAATCAGACAACCATGAACTTTCTTTCAGACAGACTATGATTTGAACTGGACAAATATAATCTTTAATGAAATCCTTTGAGTTTATCAGGCTATGTGCAAACCTAAGGAAAGTCCTCTGAGAAAGGCAAAATAAGGAGCATCTTAAAGGAGAACTCGAGTAATTTTTAACATACGCATTATTTCCCTGTCTTCAGACACTAAAATTTCAGAAAATACATCTTTGAAAATTTGTTGGAACCACTCTCCAAGTTTGGGGGTCACAACCCTGAGTGCTCCTATCACCAAGGGTGCCACTGATGCCTTCACTCCCCACATCCTTTCCAGCTCCTCTTTCAGCCCTTGGCATTTTTTGAAATTATTGTGTCCCTTCTTCCTGATGTTGCTATCACTTGGGATAGTGACATGTACTACTACTACCTTCTGTTGACTACCATGATATCCAATTGATTAGCCATTACCATCTTATATGTCTGGATCTGGAAGTCCAAAAGGATCTTAGCTCGGTCATTCTCAATCACTTTTGAAAGTGTTTTCAATTCTGATCCTGGAACCTCCTGCCCATACCCAGCACAGATGTTCCTGGATGTACTATGCCAGCCACTTGTTTATGGCGCACCAAGTATGCCATATCGGCCTGGATCCCTCACCCTGCTGTAATGTGCTGTGCTGTCTCAGGGGCATCTTTGCACAGTCTGAACCTCTGGTCCTGTCTGGTGTGGTAGACCCAAGCCTCTTTTGATCTTGTGTTCACAGCCTGTTCCAGTGCTGCCATGATCAGTGTCTGTGCTGTCCTTGAGACCAGCCATCTCCAGCCACGGATATGTTTTCTCAATATCAGCCACTGCTTCTAATCTGTCGGTGGTACATCCCGTGCAGGTGCTTGTCTGTCCATAATGGTCCCTCTTCCTCTTCCTTATGTTGTGTAAGAACAATGACATAAGTGGATAACAGTGTAAAAATTCAGAAAATGCAAGCAAATTTGTGCACTCCTTCCAGCATTTCGTGTTTACAACCATAGTATTTTTTGTGCTCGAGTTTTTGATTTCACCAGATCAGTGATCCTCACTATTTTTTTCACAGGTGCCACATTGGCAGAGCAAAGTCAAGGGGAGAGCCACTTTTACGATGATATACCAAGTCACCCACACAGATGAGCATTTCTACATATAAACTGGTCATCCCACAAAAAAAGAAACAACACAGCCAATACATTTTTAATTAAGACCATATTTACTGTTATTCTCTGTTTCCTCTGAATAGTGTTCATGGTTGAAAAGGTTGACCCACAGGTGTACGTGCTCATAAAGAAAGACATCACTTTCTGTACAAGTGGTTTCAAAGTAGGAAAGTCTGCTTCAGAAACTAAACTCCGTAAGTGGCCAACACCTCCTCTGAGTTCAACTTGGAGAATGTCATTTGTTTGCAGTTCAATAATTTCACTTTCCAAAGCAGCACAATTATCAGGGCAGAGCTGTGTGATGGTTGGAGTAAGAGAAGATACATCCACATGGAAGGGGTTTTCAATAAAACTGAAAATCTCCTTATGTTCGTTCACATCACTGAATCTGGATTCAAACTCACCCTTCAGCTCCTCCAAAACTTCAACAAATCCTCTGTAGCTGAAGTGCTGCTGCAGAGACGGATCCCTTGTGGTTGTTGCTCTGAGTTTTGGGAAATGGATGAGTTCTCTATCAGGTTTCCACAGAGCAGTTATTTTGTTTTGGAATACTCTGATTATCTTCAGCATGTCACTTAGAAACTTGTCTCTCCCTTGGAGCTGCAAGTTGAGAGCATTCAGGTGACAAGTAATGTCAGTAAGGAGGACCAGCTGTATGATCCAGTGTGGGTCTTTCAACTTTGTTTCCCCTTGCTGTCCAAGAAAGTGCAAACTTCAGGAAGGAGGCTCAGAAACCCCTCCAGCACCTTTCCACAGGACAACCATCTTACTTCACTGTGCATCACTAAATCACTGTACTCTGTATCATAATCTTCAATTAACTGTCTGAACTGTCTGTGGTTTAGTACTCTTGAAACAATAGAATTTACTACATGCACAACCCTTTGCATCACATTTTTAGAATTATTTTTTTCTGAGCTTCGATACAAGTGACTCCTGATGGATGATGCAGTGAAAACTGATGAAATTGGGTATTTCATCTCTTTTGTTCATGAGGCCAACAAGACCCTTCTCTTTGCCCCTCATGCTTGGGGCACCATCAGTACACACACTTGCAAGTTTGGACCAGCTAAGATGTTTTTCCTCAAAACATACCAAAAGTGCATTCAGAATATCCTCACCTCTTGTTTGGCCATGGAGTGGTAGTAAGGACAACATTTCCTCTCGAAAAGAGTTTTCTTTTGGGAACCTCACCCAAACACACAGCTGAACAACATCGGTGACATCTGTGCTTTCGTCCACTGCGATGCTGAAACATGGCGCCACACGCAGATCAGCCAATAGCTGGTCACGTATGTCCTTTCCGATGTCCTCCATCCGCCTCGTTATTGTTTAATCAGACAACTGTAATCCTTTTATTTGATTAAGAATCGCGTCCTTGTTGTCAAAGTCTGTGAACAATATTTCTGCTGATGCCAAAAACCGGTCTTTTACTATTTCTGATTCTGAGAATGTTTTTTTTTTTTGCCCACACCAAAATCCACGCTATCTCAAAAGATGCCTCTGTTAAACGCTCTGCAGTAGAAGTTGTCCTGTGAATAAGATTTTGCTGCTCACAAAGTGAAACAGTAAGCTGTGCTGTTTTTCTCTTTCTGAGTTCGCTACCAGGCGGATAACTTTCATTGAATTTTGGATGCGTCGTTTTGAAATGGCGCTCTAAGTTGCTTTGTTTGAAACAGGCGCAAGTTTGTTTGCATATTAAGGGGAGGGGTCATGCCATGAAGAACAAATAAGAATTCCTCTGTCCATTTCTCTTGAAATTTCCTGTGCTCATCTTGTATGCCTCGTACCTTTCATTTTTTACTCTGAACACCTGCAGTTTGCCTGCTTGTCCCCTCTCTGGCATCTTCATGTTGATTTTCATTTGCTGTTTCCTCAGACTCTTTATCTTCACTATTCGTTACATCTGGTTTTTGTCTTTTTTTTTATTAGAAATTGATCCATTTTGTGGCCTGTGCATGTCACGCTGGTTAGCTGAGCTATCATGACCTGCAAGCGTACACTGCGGTCAAGTGAGCCGGTGTTGCAAACAATGCTGTAAGCCTGCTGCGTTGCCAGGTTTGACAATTAGCCCCCTTTTGGAAACAACATTAATTGAGGTGAAAGGAGAAATACAATACAGATGTTTGCGTGTTTGTAGCGTAGTGTTCATTGTATGTTTATGTAGCACATTTTTAAAAATGTATTGGCTGTGTTATATTTTTACAAGCTACCATGTGAGCCACCAATGAAAGCTTGATGAGCCGCGCAATGAGTAACCGTGCACCAGACCTATGAATTTCAAACATTTCCCTGACCCCAAGCACAGGTACTCCAACAACAGCAGCTTGTAGTTACATTATTTGTGAAAGGAAATCTTTCTATTAATTAAAAATTGAGTCACCAAAGCCTTCCTTACTGGTAACATGATTTTAAGGCTGATTAATTCACATTAGTTTAAAGAAAAATTAAAAACATCATTGTCTTTATCTTGTTTTTTAAGATTATATCCAATTTATTGCTTAAATGTACGGATAACTCAAAAATCAAAAGGAGATTTTGTTAACATTATTTTAATCAATCATTTTGACATGATTTTTACCTATATTGCTATTTATCCATGTTGATAGTTTTGGTGTGAGTTGCTGAGTTTTGGGGTTATCAGTTGCAGAGACATCTGCATTCTCTCTTTGCTTGTGGTGTTCAAAATGGCAAAAAATATGCTTACTAAAATAAAACTAAAGCACAGTCTCCTTTCAGAAATCAAGACTCGATCCACAGATGATGTTGTAAACAGCTTCATGTAAGAATTGAACTATTCTATGTGTGTCCCTTTACATGTATCAACGTGTAAAAGGACACACACGTCTACTGATGATGTGCAACAGGTCTTTCTCTTTCTTACAGGACACAATGTTCCTTTCCATGCCACCTCATTCAGGCGGAGATTCACCAAGGTTTAATATACCTGCAATGTAAAGGCTATATCAGATTAGCTAAAGAGCCAAAGAGAGGTGGCGGTTGGTGTTGAGTGGAGGATCACAAACATGACTACCACTCAGGAGACTGGCGTTCATATCATGTTTGAAAAAGGCATCAATGAGTCTTTTCTAAACCTCCGTGTAAATGTCACCACATTGTTTTAGGCATAAATTTATTCAATGTGACCTAGACCTCGTGTATATGGGGGGCGTGTTGGCTTGTGACAGGTGGAATGTAAACTGATAGCTCAGTTGTAAGAGATCCCCCTTCCCTCAGCTAGCCTCTCCATGAGTAGATGTACACTTCCTTTTGATACTGAAATATATATAATAAAATGTTTATTTTTTATTTATTTAAATAATTTTTGTTGTAATTTTATGTTTGAAGCAGAGAACCAAGTTCTTTTCTCAACCTTTCTAAGGGAAACGGGTCACATTCACAAATAGCACTGGACCTCCTCTGAATTCAAAAATGTATAATGCAGAAGATACATACATACATGTCATATTGTCAGTAGAGATTGATAGTTTTCTAAGATATTTTGCTCAATGTCATATCATCCCTGTGTTTTTCTGGGGCTTAAGAGCAGCTGCTGTCAGAGATGCTGTCTCTTTAGCAGTGTGATACATACACTCTATTCATGGTCAGGTGGCTCGGCTGGAAACAAGATCTCAGCCACCCAAACCACTAGAGGTTTTAATTGGGACAAGATAGTTGCAAGGGAACAGAAATCAGACAGTGCATCCTGTATTCTGATACACTGCGAAATGAGAATATGCTGCATGTGAAAAAAAAAGCCCCCTCCCTTCTGCTCCAAAGCTTCTTCCTTTTTAAAATTAGTGAAGCGTTCCTGTCCAGCCTGCGCTGACTACTGATGCTGGGTAATGTCTGCTGCAGCCGATTGTCTGGCACTCATTTGTACTATCAGTGTGATAATGCAGACTGGACTGCTACTCTGGGTGGGACTATTGAAGCAACAACAGCCACATGTTGTGTTTCAGCTAAAATATCTTTTTCAGATATAATAAAACATGTTTATTTTAACTTAGCCCTGTCCAAGCTGTTTTAGAGTTGAGTTATATTGAAACTTTAATGACACTGATCAAGTACAAGGACAGTTTACATCAGATCTTAATAGTTCTCTAGAAAACCTACTCATAAAAATATTCTCAGGATTTTATGTCAAATTTGTTGTTAGTCCTTACACTTACACTAACATTTACATAAACATGTATGAAGAATCAAAAAATGTTTTGGTTTAATAAATGGAATGTGGTTTGTGATACAGTTTACCATAAAGTGCCGTTGATACTGAGTCCAGCAAAGGTTCAATCTGAAAAAAACCTGTTGCTACATAACATCCTCATGCATCCATACTCTTTATATATCTAATATATTGTCATATTCTGTAACTGTAATGCGTATAAATTGTGATGTGTTTTTATTCTGTATGGGTAACAGCTATAGCTGTGACCTTTCCAGAAGTCTCTTCCTTGTTTTTCTCTGTTTTCCCTGTTTTTGTTTTTTTTTAAATAGGGTTTTCTTACCTAAATCTCTCTCTCTGTCTAAATTGAAGATGGATTTATATATAAATTTCCTATTTAATTTTGAAGACTGAGAAAACCCTCGGTTTCTTATTAAGGAAACAAGCAATAACTTTGAACTCATTGACTCAAATCTTCCCTTAGACAGGCGAAACACCACAGCCAAAAACGTAAATCAACTTGGCTTACCTTCACCAGAAGACATACTGTATATAGGTTTTGCAAGTGGAGTGGTTGGAGGGACAAGGTGTTTGCTTTTAAGATGCTAAATCGGAAGTGGGATGGATAAGCAACAAAAGCTCATCGGGACTCAGCAGACGTCCTTTCCCCCCTTTATCAAAAACTCGTTCATAAACACATTAGGGACAAATCGCCCACCTGCATGATGTTTTCCCCTCCTATTTTGCCTCCTTTTTTCTAGCCAACTACCCAGCACAAAGCGAAAGGTGCACCTCTAAGGTACCCTCTTAGTGGAGAGATTTCTCTGTCTTTATTTCAAACAAGCAAGCCCCTCTCTCCCCCTCACACCAAATGCAATGCATTGGGGCCCAGCTTTATTTCCCTCCGTAGGGAAAAACCTGAGCAGGGGACAACAGAGAGTGGCTTCAGAATAAAGGTCTGAAAGAGGGCAGCTGTAGACTGAATGAGGGTCTATGTGCTTTTGTGTTTTAAATGAGCATTGTCTGTCATTCAGTGCAGGGATTGGGTTTTAGGGCAGCCGTGTGGGACAAGATCTGAAACTTAGTGGTAAACCAAAAATTGCAGTAATTCCAGGTACAGAGGTCACATGATGAAAACACTTCTCAATAATGTGTGTATATTGCCTTGTCTTTACATTTGATTCAACAACCACACTATCAAGCCATTGTGCTTCATTTCTTAGTAAGAACGTTATTGCTCTTCACATTGCTGCAAAAAAATCTATATTTTGTGATTTGATGAACTTGTTATTATTCATGCTCTTCTGGCTGCTGTATAGGGCCCTTTCTAGGTGACGGGAAGTGAGGAAGGTGCTTCTCTTTGTCATCCTATCTTCATCACCCTGTCCTGCATTATGTCCCTGAAAACATAATGAGATTTTCAAGTGTAGCACCACCTGGTGTATCCACTTTATCCTCCCTGTGCTCCATCCCCTCTCCACACCAGCTTTGGCTGCTAAAGTATCAGTAAAAAGAGTGGTTTGTCTGTCCCTTGTTAAAGCTGCACTTGCTGAGCTATTAGGCAGAAATTTAACCTGATTTATAAAGTGGAACAGAAGAGCAATGCATGTACCTCTAAATGAGACGCTACAGACGCATACAAATGCAAATTATGGTACTGACAGTCAGTGGAGATCCTCTACACACAGGAAGAAAGTCCAGAGAAAGGTCCTCTGCTCTGAATCCAATGTGCATGTTACGCCGATGCATTCTCACTGTTTCACAAAAAAAAAAAGAATATGAATCA
>KV751324.1:361227-392847 GCA_001698575.1 Mola mola | reverse complement strand
AGTGATGCACAGTGAAGTAAGATGGTTGTCCTGTGGAAAGGTGCTGGAGGGGTTTCTGAGCCTCCTTCCTGAAGTTTATACTTTCTTGGACAGCAAGGGGAAACAAAGTTGAAAGAACCACACTGGATCATACAGCTGGTCCTCCTTACTGACATTACTTGTCACCTGAACGCTCTCAACTTGCAGCTCCAAGGGAGAGACAAGCTTCTAAGTGACATGCTGAAGATAATCAGAGATATTCCAAAACAAAATAACTGCTCTGTGGATACCTGATAGAGAACTCATCCACTTCCCAAAACTCAGAGCAACAACCACAAGTGACCCATCTCTGCAGCAGCACTTCAGCTACAGAGGATTTGTTGAACTTTTGGAGGAGCTGAAGGGTGAGTTTGAATCCAGATTCAGTGATGTGAATGAACATAAGGAGATTTTCAAATTTATTGAAAACTCCTTCCATGTGGATGTATCTTCTCTTACCCAACCATCACACAGCTCTGCCCTGATAATTGTGCTGCTTTGGAAAGTGAAATTATTGAACTGCAAACAAATGACATTCTCCAAGTTGAACTCAGAGGAGGTGTTGGCCACTTCTGGAGTTTGGTTTCTGAAGCAGACTTTCCCACTTTGAAACCACTTGTACAGAAAGTGATGTCTTTCTTTATGAGCACGTACACCTGTGGGTCAACCTTTTCAACCATGAACACTATTAAGAGGAAACAGAGAAACCAGCTGACCAATGTTCATCTTGAATGCCTCACTGTGATTGCAACAATAAACTATAAATACAACCTGAAGAAAGTCAAGGACATGCATGCCAGCTTCCGCTCATCCCAGTATTAAGGTAAATATGGTCTTAATTGAAAATGTATTGGCTGTGTTGGTTTTTTTTTTGTCGGATGACCAGTTTATATGTAGAAATGCTCATCTGTGTGGGTGACTTGGTATATCATCGTAAAAGTGACTCTCCCCTTGACTTTGCTCTGCTCTGCTCTATGTGGCTCCTATGAAAAAAATAGTGAGGATCACTACTGTAGATCATTTATGTGTGACAGAGGACTTCAGTTTGCATCAATTCAATTTGCATCTCTATATGTCAGCCCTGCGATGAACTGGCGACTTGTCTAGGGTGTCCCCACCTTCGCCCGAAGATGCTGAGATAGGCTCCAGCCCCCCCACGACCACTAACATGATAAGCGGTAGAAAATGGATGGATGGATGTCCCTAAGGTGTGTACTAGACATTCAAGGAGTGGCTCTATTCCTGGGACCTATATATTGAGTTTGGTAAATTTATGTGTTTTGGTAATCACCCCACATTGGAATTTCTTAGTTAGTTAGAAATCTTAAGTCTGTCAAACAAAAACTTCCATCGTCAGTCAAAATCCTGGTGACCTTTGGTTTCAAACAAGAAGTGAACCTGGTCTCCAGATTGAAGACTGTATATGTGAACCTCTGCTCAATTCAGCTGGCTGCAAGACCCAAACCATTGAATATAGTTTTCAAAACTAGAATTCAAGAGGTTAATGTGCAGGCATGAAGCAGCATACCTTGGACTTAAAGTATTGCTGGAAATGATATATCTAAGTCACTCGCTACGAGTTCTCTACAAGTTTCCATAAAGACTAATAATGATTCCCGGCCTCTATTATCATTTAAGAGAGATCAAAGAGCAAAACTAGCCCCATTTTTCCCCTTAAAGTGACATAAGTGTTGACCTGGGAGAATCCCTGCCAGGTCTGCCAGAAATCATCAGGGAAGTAATGTTCAATTATGCACACCATTTATTGTATTCCACTGGGCCAAATTAGAGTGTTAGGTTAAGGCGAGACCGAGAATATCCCCATCACTTTGGTATCACTGTCGTAAAAAGCATTGACCTATCACACGGACTAGTGGAAAGAAACACATTCAGCATCATAACTCATCTTAGCATGAAATATTTTATTCTGTGTTAGCTATTTTAACATCTAATAGCCCCTTTAAAAGATTGCCACTTTACCATAACATGAATATACATATCTCTAAAACTAAAGCAAAAGCCTTTCTAAATTTACATTATTGACTGAGCTTCAATTAAGTGCTTATGTAATGGTTAATGGAAGGTTAATGTCAAAGCCTCAAGATTAGGTGTGGGGCTAAAAACACATTTATTGATTCAATAGCTCAGCGGGTGATTTCATACATGATTAGATAAATGCTTTTCTAGACTATTTCACCTATACATTCCCTTGCACCTACTAATGACAGCTTGTGTGCATTTGCATTTGACAGTTTATGTATAATCTTTGTTCATACGCGCAACTTTTGTCATGTGTTCTCATTTTTTTTTGAGTATTAACTAGCTCAGATTTATCATAAATTTTTCGATTTTACAATGCTTCAGCAATGCAAAGACAACTTTTCTAATGAGTTTAATACATAATGTATCCACACATATAGTTATTGCATTTGTAGATTTGGATTATTGGAATTGGTGGAGGTTTGCACTCACTGAGTTCATGTCTAGCCAATGTTTGTGGTACATAAATCTTACCTGGTCTAATTTCCTTTATCATTTTTTGACACGGTCTTCACTGGTAATACCAGACTTCTGGTCTTATATGATTCACATGTGCAGTATGTGACTTATATTGTTTTATCACACATTAATGTATACAGATCTTGAAGTCACATGATTTAAGTTTCCCTGGCAAATCTTCTTACAACGTATCAACGCTAAACCAAGTCGTTTTCGTCCAGAAGATTTATGTATGGTCGTATGTATGCTTGTATGTAATGTATGTATATGTTCATGTCTGTTTTCACTGTGAAGCCATCAAAGAACAATTTTTTAAAAAAGGCTACCCCAAAGATGATAAATTCAGTCATTATCAACACTTGATATTTTATATTCCTTAAAACATCTCTGAATCTTTCTCTCAACTAACAAATAACAAACAAATAATTTGAACCCCTTTAAAACTAACGTCTTCACTGTAACCAAGCTGAAAACAGCTAAAACTGTGTAGAAAGAGAGGACCATGCGGACACTGCAGAGCTGGTGCAGTTCAGTTAAACCAGACAACATCAGAAATCTTGGGTGGACAAACAAAGTTAAATGGAGAACCAGAGGCCACAAAGGTGGAGCCAAAGAGGAGGGGACAAAGACTTCCGGCTGTGTGCCTGACAGGGGACCTCTGATAAATTTCATTTGCGGATGATCTGTACCTTTAAGTTGGCTATCTACAGGTTGGATAAATCCTCTAACACAGTGTAAAGACAGGGCAGCTGAGCTGAGACATTCCCAATTAAGAGGAGTCTTACTAATATCCTTCAGGAAATCATTACATGATTATTGTGATGAATGGAATACAAATCTGTATGTATGTGTGTGTATGTGTGTATGTGTGTACTGTTGAGTGCATCAATTCTAGAGTACAAAAGAGCGAGGTAAGTGTCGAGATGAGAAGAGGGCCAGCTCTAGTCTCTACATAACCTCTTGCCCCAATACAAAGCATTGGTTTGAACCTCTCAGAGCTTCTGCATACATACAGATCAGCTTGTCTGCATGTTAATTATGGGAAGATAGAATTTGAAGCACTACAACCCTCATCACCCCATGTAAATCATGCTTCTTTTTAATTCTACAGACACAAACTGTCAAATAATCCAGTGATCAGCCTGCAAGAGGAATGAAACCCACTAATGATTAAAAGGGGAAAGATAACATATATATAGTCAGTCTCAATCTTATATGCAGGATTTCAAACCTTCCTTTCCCATCTCTTCAAAATTTGGTGTTTCGTCATCTTTGGTTAAGATGTAGGAGGCTGGAATGATATTCAATTTAGTTACTTTAGCAACATATTTTAATATAGTCCTCATAAGCAATTGTAATAAGAAAATTAATTGGGTTTGGCATCATGAGGAATAAATTTTACTGATGTTTTCCCAACAAAAAAATTGATTTATTTCTTCTCCAGAAGGTAGATGACGCTGTAAAGGCTGGGCAGTAAGTAAATGTCCATTCAATGTCAACTCAAGAATTTTAGCGAAATCTTACAATAAAGTTCTATTGTACTGTATGTACAGTATGTTTACATTCTATCTCATGGCTGCATGGTGTATAATTAGGTCCCATCATTAAAGGAACATCTCTACCAAAACGTACTTTTGCCAATTTGGCAAAAGGTCTGAATGAATTGTTGTGTGATGTAGGAAATAGCATTTCAAGCATTAATTGCTGGATGTTACTCATTTGCACTAAGCAGAAGTCACAATATACTGTACAACCATATCCATATTTTTACATTAGTCACCATCTCTGGATTTATTTTGGTGTTACTATTCTTTAAGGAATGTAACTAGGTACTGCTGCCTCAGAGCTGAAAGGTCTCTAACTCTGCACACAGACATCAATGAGCACAACATAGTTGTCAGAAATCAAGAGTTTAACACAAATTAATCTTTATTTACAGTATACTGTATGCTGTCACAGTGGGCCAGGATCCAGACATATGGAACCACAAAAACAAACAGGAAGAGAAGAGAGCAGTAGATCAGGAAAATATTATGGGTTTCCACCTGCTTAAAGAATAATGTTGATAGATCTAAATTTGTATCACACTGAGCAGTTAATTGTTCGTACATCGTGTTTAGCTATTAAAGCATAAAAGAGTTAAAGGAAAAAAACATTTTTCATGAAAACTAGGAGTCAGACAAACAAAAGGTGAAAGAACATTACAGGTAAGAATACCAAAAATATATATATATATCCTGTGGAATAGAGAAAGTTCAAGAAGTCACTACAATCATGGCAAAGTCTCTTCTAACTACAAATCACAAGGCCTCATTCATCCTCTGCATTGGTTACTGTCCTCAGGACAATATGGCCAATCCCTCTCTGATACAAGCTGTCCTGTGAATTTAGTCCCATTGTGGGAAGAGAAGCAGAACCAATCAAACCCCAGTAACCAGCAATCAGCTTGGGAACCCTCAGCCAGGGGGCTGTCCATGTGCCTCTACAACCCCAGATCCCATAAACACCCACAACCCATCCTACCCTACCAATAAAAAAAAAAGAAAAAGAAAGAAATAGAAAAAAAATAACACGCCTGGTTAAAATCGGTATTCTGAAGACACTCAATAGCAGCTGCTGGTCTTGGGGGTGAAACCCTGCAGCATGACAAAATGGTAGTGGGATGCAGCCGTCACAGATACCTTCAATGGTACATTTTACTTCTGTCACTTGCACTTCGATGCACAATCAATTTAAGTCTTTCCATTTACCGGTGACACTGTAGTGCCATGAAATGTTCTTTGGGCAAAACCAAAGGAGCATAACATGAAGCATTTTCGAATATGTACAATTGGACAACAATGTTCATTTTAGAAGGCTTGACTGAGAAAAGTATGGAATGTAAACTGCCTTTTTTATGTTGCCTCTCACAACAATTTTAAAAAATATTGATTTTGCGACGCTGACTGAGGAACTAGATGAATGCTCCTTGTCATTGATTCTTTTGATTTAAAACTAATTGCCAAAACCAGACATTTAAAGGAAGTCAACAAGAATGAGGCACTTACAGCGCATATGATCAGCTTAACCATGGGTTGTTGCAATGTAATTGCACTTAATAAATGACTGTGAAGTGCCCAGTTACAAGTCTTGATCCACATAATAGCAATGCTTCCATACCCTAGCAATACTACTGATGAATCTCTTAGGAATATTGTTTTTTTCTCTCCAAATGATGTTAAGATAAGGTAACTTCTTTGTATATTGTGAAGAATAAATCCTTCATAACATTGGGACAAATCAAGAATAGAAGGTAGGCTTATCATTGGCAAAGTCTACAATCCAAAGATGCCTTCAAGAATGTCAATACAGAGTTTACACCGAAGTGCAAACTACAGGGAACATTCTGGGGCAACAAGGCCAGATTAGACTTTGCCAGACAACATCTAAAAAAGCCTCCCAATTTCTAGGATCAGATTTTTAAAACTGAGATAAACTTGTATGAAAATGATGGAAAGAGATAAGTATGGAGTAGGATTAGAACAGCTCATGATCCAAAGCTTCCCACAGCTTGTATCAAACATGGTGGAGGCAGTGTTATGGCATGGACATGTATGGCTGCCAGTGGAACAGCTCATTGGTGTTAGGGTTAGGGTTATGGTCTCTGCTCACATTCAGCTAAATGTGGCAAAACTGATCAAATGACACTTCACAGTACAGATGGACAATGACCCTAAAGATACTGCGAAAGCAACTCAAGAATTTTTGAAGGCAAAGAAATAGAATATTTTTCCAAGATCAAGTCAGTGACATGATCTTACACCCATTAAAGCAGTTCCAATTTCAGGTACAGAAGATAAAACTCAAGGCGGATAGACCCACAAACACGCAGCAACTGGATGCAGTGAGTTGGATCCAGTGAAGGCCTGGCAAAGCATCTCCAGGGAGAAAGACTCAGAATTTGGTGATGTTCATGGGCTCTGGACTCCAGGCATCAATTGACTGCAAAGGATTTTCATCCAAGTATTGAAAACAATTTACAATTTACAATTATTTTATTTTGTCCAAATAATTTTGAGCCCCTAAAATTGGAGGTACTCTATATAAAAAGGCAGTAATTCCTGCACTTCGATCACATCTTAATTGTTGTATTTCAAATCCATTGATGTGTTTTATAGAGGCCAAATTATAAAAACTGTGTCATTATCCAAATACTTCTTAACCTAACTGTATACTATAGTGAAAAGATGCTTAATACTTTCTACCTAAAAAAAATGTATATTCATTTTCCAGTCTTCCTGAAAGATTTCTAGCATACCTCCATGTCTCTGAGGAATAAGCCAAAATGATCTGAAGTGATTTTAATTTTGCAATTACCATGGTCCTGTATGAATGAGATGTTATAATTGCAGTCTCCTCATGACATTTATCATTTGGGAGCATGACTGAAGATGTCATGTTTGTCACATAATTATCTGTTCCACCATTACTCTCTGGAATAATTAATAATTAAACCTCATGTCTTACTGTATACACTGGAATCTGCTGGGGACTTGTAAAGCACCACACACCCACTAATGTTCCATTTTTGAGAATTAATTAGCCTTGCATTTTTCTGCTTTTCACAGGCCTGTCTCTATGATGCTGTCAATTTTCTCTAAATTGCCATAATGGCTGGTGAAATTTGGTCACATTGTGCAAACACAGTCTTTTGGCTCCAAGTGACATAGGCCAAATACATCAACAGAATATCACCTCACCTTGTGGTTTACTGAAGGGAATCTTTCAAATTCAGAGGAAATTCCTACCAAATTCTCATATTTCATCAACAAAAAACTAACCATCCAAAGGTCACATATTCAAATATGTCCCAATTTGTATTTTAATTTTATAGATACAGAGCATTTTACTGATGCGGGTAATTACAATAATCTAACCTTAAAATATTAGGGTACTTGCTGCAGACCCACCATCACATTTAATGAGATAGAACTTATCTAGTTATTTAAAGGAGTAAAATATGGCTAGAATTCAAAGCAAGCACGAAAATAGTCAGGGGCGGGAGTAGTTTGTTTGGCTGTGCCTGTAGCTATCATTAGGTAAGTGGAGATATGTTACCAGTGGCCATAGTGCTGACTGAATTCTGGCTGTTTTCCCCAACAGGCATCACAGATGGCAACAGGGATCAAACATCACAGAGAAAACAGCTCATGGCTATGGGTATGGGTATCACAAATCGTTCTTCCGCACAAAAAGAACCAATTCACGTACCGCTGTCTTCATTCATCTAGAACACGGTTACTCATTGCGTGGCTCGCGAGCCACATGCGGCTCGTCAAGCTTTAATTGGTGGCTCGCATGGTAGCTTATAACAATATAACACAGCCAATACATTTTTAAAAACGTGCTACATAAATATACAATGAACACTATACTACAAACACGCAAACATATGCATTGTATTTCTCCTTTCACCTCAATTAATGTTGTTTCCAAAAGGGGGCTAATTGTCAAACCTGGCAACGCAGCAGGCTTACAGCATTGTTTGCAACACCGGCTCACTTGACCGCAGTGCACGCTTGCAGGTCATGATAGCTCAGCTAGCCAGCGTGACATGCACAGGCCACAAAATGGATCGATTTCTAATGAAAAAAAGGAAGCAGCAAATGAAAATCAACATGAAGATGCCAGAGAGGGGACGAGCAGGCAAACTGCAGGTGTTCAGAGTAAAAAACGAAAGGTACGAGGCATACAAGATTGAGCACAGGAAATTTCAAGAGAAATGGACAGAGGAATTCTTATTTGTTCTTCATGGCATGACCCCTCCCCTTAATATGCAAACAAACTTGCGCCTGTTTCAAACAAAGCAACTTGGAGCGCCATTTCAAAACGACGCATCCAAAATTCAATGAAAGTTATCCGCCTGGCAGCGAACTCAGAAAGAGAAAAACAGCACAGCTTACTGTTTCACTTTGTGAGCAGCAAAATCTTATTCACAGGACAACCTCTACTGCAGAGTGTTTAACAGAGGCATCTTTTGAAATAGCGTGGATTTTGGCGCGGGAGAAAAAACCATTCTCAGACTCAGAAAGAGTAAAAAACTGCTTTTTGGCATCAGCAGAAATATTGTTCACAGACTTTGACAACAAGGACGCAATTCTTAAACAACTAAAAGGATTACAGTTGTCTGATTCAACAATAACGAGGCGGATGGAGGACATCGGAAAGGACATACGTGACCAGTTATTGGCTGTTCTGCGCACGGCGCCATGTTTCAGCATCGCAGTGGACGAAAGCACAGATGTCACTGATGTTGCTCAGCTGTGTGTTTGGGTGAGGTTCCCAAAAGAAAATTCTTTTCGAGAGGAAATGTTGTCCTTAAATCCAGAGGATTTGTTGAAGTTTTGGAGGAGCTGAAGGGTGAGTTTGAATCCAAATTCAGTGATGCGAATGAACATAAGGAGATTTTCAAATTTATTGAAAACCCCTTCCATGTGGATGTATCTTCTCTTACTCCAACCATCACACAGCTCTGCCCTGATAATTGTGCTGCTTTGGAAAGTGAAATTATTGAACTGCAAACAAATGACATTCTCCAAGTTGAACTCAGAGGAGGTGTTGGCCACTTCTGGAGTTTGGTTTCTGAAGCAGACTTTCCCACTTTGAAACCACTTGTACAGAAAGTGATGTCTTTCTTTATGAGCACGTACACCTGTGGGTCAACCTTTTCAACCATGAACACTATTAAGAGGAAACAGAGAAACCGGCTGACCCATGTTCATCTTGAATGCCTCACTGTGATTGCAACAACGAACTATAAATACAACATGAAGAAAGTCAAGGACATGCATGCCAGCTTCCGATCATCCCAGTATTAAGGTAAATATGGTCTTAATTGAAAATGTATTGGCTGTGTTGTTTCTTTTTTTGTGGGATGACCAGTTTATATGTAGAAATGCTCATCTGTGTGGGTGACTTGGTATATCATCGTAAAAGTGACTCTCCCCTTGACTTTGCTCTGCTCTGCTCTATGTGGCTCCTATGAATATGTCTGTGATTTTGTTTATAATGTGACAACACACATTGTTGCAAACTTTAAACTTGATCTAGCTGATTTAAACATTACATGGTATTTAGGTCCATTCCATACTGAATACTTGAAATCACAATTCAAAATGGAAATGTTTTAAATAACTGAATATTGTCTCTAATAAATGCCAGTGGAAGAATTGCTTTTTATAAGCAGTGTTCTTTTAACTGCAATAGCAGCTGTTTAAAATGACTCTGCAGCCAATCAGAAACATGATGCTGTCCTAAGTGGTCAGCAGCTGCGGAGCCTTCATCAGTTTGTGGATCTCTTAATATTATCTGAAGAAAAGATAAACATGTATGAGGGGCCATTTATGCCACAATTTATCCTTCTCACACATTCTCTATTATAATTTTACATACTGTCACACACCCAACTATACTCTCACACACACACTATAATAATTTCATACACAACTAAACTCTCTCTCACACATTACCACGCCTTCTTACTTAAACAATCATACTCTCAGCAAATTCATGTATAATAAACACAATGTTAATGAATGTAAGAGAGAATTATAGTATATGTAAGTGAAATGTAGTTGTCAGTCTTGGATAGTTTGATTGAAAGGAAGTAGTACTAAATTTCAATTATACTAACACTCTTGTAGTTAATAAGACCTACAGCTCTTGTTTTGATGACATTACTGTATGCACTGTATATAATATACATCTCTGCAGCTATATCAAATCAAATCAAATCAAATTTTATTTGTATAGCCAAGAATCACAATTTACACATTATCTCACTGGGCTTTGACAAACTGTACAGATGTGACATCCTCTGCCCTTAGACCCTCGAACCGTGTGAGGAAAAACTTAAAAAACCCTAAACAGGGAAAATAAGAAACCTCAGGAAGAACCACAGAGGAGGGATCCTTCTTCCTAGGATGGACAGACGTGCAATAAATGTCACTTGTACAGAACACAAAAACATGATAATAACAGTTCACTTAGAATGCATAAAACATCCATGAGTCCCAGTGTCTGTGGATTCTATGAATCCGGATGTATGGAAAGTCTAGTGATCCAGACGCAGGTGTACTCTGTTGGTCCTGGAGTCATTGTACTCCATGTAGGAAGATCTGAGTGTTGCTGAGTCCAAGAGTATGTAGAATCTATAAATCCAGGGATATGTGAAGTGTAGTGATCCAGAAGCAGGTGTAGTCTATTGATCCAGAAGCCATTGTGATCTGTGGATCCCGATTTGCACTTGGAAATCCAGCCTAGGATCCAAGTCACAGGATCTCCTTTCCTAATATGAGCAGTAGGTGTCAGGCAGGACCACAACAGCAGCTCCCACCATGACCTAAAAAACCTGCAAGATGATAAAGCACAAAGAGTCCTGGGAAGAAGTAAAGTTGGTATAATGTTTTGTTAGGATATGGACATTTAGAGGAGCAGAGATGGAGTCGGAATCAAAGGGGGAAGAGAAGAGAGCTTAGTGCATCATGAAGAGAAGAGAGGAGCTCAGAGTGTTCCCCCAGCAACCTAAGCCTACAGCAGCATAACTAAGGGCTAGATAGGCCAGGCCTAACTATAAACTTTTTCAAAAAGGAAAGTTTTAAGCCTACTCTTATAAGCAGAGTGTGTGACTGCCTCCTATACCGACACTGGAAGATGGTTCCACAGGAGAGGTGCTTGATAAATGAAGGCTCTGCCTCCCATTCTAATTTTGGAGATTCTTGGGATCACCAATAACCCTGCATCCTAGGAGCATAAGGTTCTAGAAGGGTGATAGGGTACAGTGAGCTCATTAAGATAAAATGGTGCCTGATCATGAATAGCTTTGTAGGTGAGGAAAATGAGTTTAAATTATATTCTGGATTTAATAGGGAGCCAGTACAGAGAAGCCAGAATGAGTGAAATATGGTCTCTGATGCTGGTTATTGTCAGTACATGCGCTGCTGCAACTAGATTAGTTGAAGTGTCTTTAAGATCTTATTAGAGCAGCCTGAAAATAAAGAATTATAGTAGTCCAGCCTGGAAGTAACAAATGTTTGAACTAGTTTTAGTGCCCCTGTTGAGACAGGATGTGCCAGACTTTAGCAATTTGAATAGCCTTTAGCATCCCCCCCCAACAGAATCTATATATCCCAGAGAAATCATCATCAGGACTAAAAGTTATTAAAAGGAAACACTGTTAATAGGCAACTTTAAGCCAAAACTTGGATCGTCACCTGGTCAGCACCAGGTTCTATTCCTTAGCTATTAGGCAGACGGAATCAGAAATCATAACATGAATGTTATGACCACCAGGCAGAAGGTAGACTTGAAGGGAGAAACCCTTAATCACTGGCTTGTAAATATAGTCCTACAGTGCATCATAGGCCAAGTCCAACATTTGCACTGCAGGGGTGAAAGAAAGAATTAACAGATGGAACTGAGTATCTCCCATTCTTTCTATTTCTTGTGGTGTTACACATATAGTAACAAAAGACAGACCTGCCAAGCTCTTTATAGAGTCAAACAATAGATAAGATTAGTGTTTGGCCACAATATTGTGGCATAGGCTTGCTTAATGTAGGTTGAATGTGATGTAATGTAATTTGTTTTTCACAAATGAATGAACATAAATAAAACACACCCGTAACCATGCAGTTTCTAAAAAAGTGAAAGATCAATTTTTTCAGGCCTATATTATATTGTGCTCCTAATGTTTTTTCCCATGTACCATTTTTAATCATTTAGTGCACATGTATACATTAACTAATTTCTTGTTAATGGCATGCACACTCACTAATATGCAATTGAAAGGGCACAGATGCTCGCAAATGGAACATATTGTAAGTCAACAATGTCGCCTGTTGTTACAGCACACTTGGAAAATGTGTATATTAAATGATCAGTGTCCTACCAAGTGTAGGAACTAAACACTCTTCTTTGATTCCCACCGGGGCTTAGCAGAGAGTTTTGAATTGTGGTGCCAAGAGGTTCTTGGTCATAGACTGGTTGAGCTTTAAGATGTAGTTGCATATAGTAGGTACATCTTATGTGCATGAACAAAGAGGTGTGGTCACAGACCTGATTTCTGCAATGTCACCCAATTCACTCAATATCAAAGGGAAGCAATCCATATAGTTATAGATAAACAGCTAGATATCTTTAGCAAATAAGTTCACACAGCCTTCAGTGGGCCTATACACACAATGCCAAACAGTGATCTAACACCAGAGAGGCCTCTAAATCTCAAAATACACAACTGCAAGCAACACAGTATTGGCCACTTCCACCTATTAATTATTCAGTTATAACAATCACAAAAAATATATCAACACAAGAGTTAATAGTTAACAGACTTGTAATCACAACACATGGTAACACATTATAGTAAACATGAGTCACTTACCAGTCGAAAGTTTTGCATAAGCACAATGTGGTAGTTGTTTTGGTTCGTCACTTATCTCCTGAACATCCACGGCTCTTGCTCACTTTATATTGACAGCCACAAGTCCAAGATTGCTGGTAGGACTATCCCCAGTGCTGCTGCTCCTCGGGGACATGTTCAAGCTTCAGATACAGGAGAAAGTACGCTCACAGGACACAGACATAATGGGAAATGTCAGGGATTTGCAGAAAAGTTTGTACAAATCCATCAGATCTTGTATGGTTCCATCAGTGACAGAATCCCTGAAGTAGAGTTAATGGCGTGTTCTTGTTTTGTCTTTCTTTCGAGCAGATGCTGGACATGGTATAAGTCAACAATCATCTGACAAACCAGGCACTGTCCCAGTATATGCCAGTTTGCAAGTGTGTTTTATATATATACGTATATTTGCCACAAAACTGGCATGCTAGCCCCACATTGGCACATCCCATTGGTTTAAACAACTGTAAAACACACAAATACTGAGTTTGTTTTGTGCAGCAGAGGCTGCATCACCTGTTGAAAACATTGTGAACTGGAAAAAGAGCAACAGGGAGCAACCCTGCTGAATTACTCTGGCTTTCTGGACCAGCTTCTTTGCCCGCTTCCTTTTTTTTTAGAGTCATTTGATGTCTTGTTAGCCAAAGACGTGTATGCACCACATCCACTCTCTACCTTGGTTGCAGGAACATTTTTATTGACTCTAAGAAATTTCATCCTGATTGGACTTTGTTGGGTGTCAGGAGGACACACCATCTCTGCTACGTAGACTCCACGATTGGACTTGCATATCTCAGCAGGGCTAGGTAGGGCATGACCCTGTGGCTATCTTCCCAGCCCCAGGGGACTGACAGTATCTTCATTCTCACCAGGTTAAGCAGGAGCAAAACCCGACTACACCAGATGACTGAGAGACTGAGAGTGAGCCAGTAGAGTTGGGGGTACTAATGACACACTTAGATCTGTAACAGTAAATTGTTGACTGTATTACAGTTAGCACCATGGCAATATACAGATACTGCACATGAGCTCCGCTGTGATGCAATTTTTTTTTTCTGAAGTTAGGCTTCTGACATGTCTGATTGTTTTGTGGTGAAAATCCCATTTTGTATTCTAGTATGCCTTTGTAGCTGTCAGTTTACCTTTACTTAATGGGCTGTTTCTGTGTCTTCTTACATTCGAAACTTCATATTTGATTGCAACAACAGACGCTTTAATAAGCTCTATCTGTGCTCCAACAAACAGCAGGTGAATTTTCCATGGCTGTAAATATTTGTGAACACTGCAGCACATTCTCGGACAAGTTCAATTGAGTCCGGTGAATCGCCTTTCCAGCTTGTTGATCAGGGTACCCAGCACGGGGAGATACAGTACCTGTGCTGCTGAAATCGAAGTTTCTCTCTCTGTGACATTTTTGTGCCAGTTCAATCAGTTTCTCTTTGGCCAAAGGGAGTTGTAACCAGGAAATTGTCCAGTTTGGTGGGGAGTTTTGTGGTCCTCTTTCTTTTTGATGCAATGGAACCAGGGGTCTTGACACTTGACCTCTACTTCCCCAGGACCAGGCACATTGTTTTCCTGACAGAAATGTTACACAGATGTCCACACATAATTTCCAATTGTTGCCTGTCTCTGGGGTATGAGGTGCGCTTTCAGGTTGACAGGAAAAATTAGGCAAAGAAACACAGACCTGTCACATTAGTGGAGCAAAAGTTTAAGGTTAGTGGGTAAAGTTTAAAGTTCCAGAGAATCAACATCACAGAGAACCTGTCACAGTCATCTCGCGTCTCCACACAGTTAAAGAAAATTTAGAAATTACTTAGGGAATTACTAAGGAAAGTAAAAAAGTCAAAGTTCCAAGTTTTTGTTAACTTTGACATCGGAGCAATAGAAAACATCCTCACTGCAAGTATCAACAACTGTCATGGTTCATGCCTAAGACAGGAAGGCTCTTCAACAGTTGGTTAAAACCACTCAGAACATCACTGATTAACATCTACAAAGCAATCAGTGATATTGGTGAGGTCAGATGCAAAATAAAGTAACAAGAAGTAATTTTTCTAAATACTTTTTCTTTATTCTTTGGAGTTACAAAAAATGCAATCATCGGAGGGTCAAACTATAACAGAAATGGATCGCTGGGTGCCGTTAAATGCAAAATGTGACAACTTGGAACACCCCCCAGAATCTACACCTTTTTTGCTACATTACACGCCCTGAAAATTTGAATGCCAATCAGCAATTCATGCCAGGGGACAGCCAATGTTTAAAAAATCTGCATCTATATCAGTGAGCGGAGAGTAGGAGAGCACAGCAGCAGCAGAGTTAAGCAAGCGAAAGAGCGAGAGCGGAGAGAAGCAGCACAGATCATGACATGACGGAACAAACAGCTCAGCGGTAATAAACCAGTCTGGCCATAAATCACCCTGTCCACGTTCACTCAGCTGCCTGCAGCAATAAAACCTCTGTACCAACTGTGGATTCTATACTCCACCTTCCTGCGCTCAGCTGATTCGAACATCGGTCATTCACCACACGCCAGCCGTGAAACCTCGGACTGGATTCTGACTGACTGGACTGGACTGACTCAGTGTAACAACTGAGGTAAAGTCAGTATTTCTGTTTTTCTATCCCCCAGAGGCCTTCTTTGGTTTTGGATTTACTAACTAATTTGAGTGGAATTAAATTTTTGTTTTCACTGAACTGCATTGATTTTTGATTTTTTTTAATTGAACTGAAAAGAACTGAAAGGAAAAACAGAGTGGAATTTTGAGTTGATTTTTTTTTCCTTTGTTTATGGACTCTTTTTGGTCAAACTCTGGGGATTGTTGGTGGTTGTTCATTGTGGTTTTTGGTTATATGCATTTGCTGAAAACTGACAAATTTTTGTTGTGGGCTTTTTCTTGTGGTTGTATAGTGAATACTGTGCATCGTATATTATTAAATGTGCGGTTTACTTAGTGTTGTTTAACTTAAAAAAAAACTAACCTAACTGTCTATCTTATATGTCAGGCGAAAGACCTGGCTGGCACCCGTAAATAAACAAAAACAACCGTCTTGATGAGTCCATATTCCAAATCTTTTTTAGAAAAAATGTTTGTCAAGATCCCCGACCAAAAGAGAAAAAAGACCATCCAGAATTGTTTCAGTTTAAAACTCAGCATCTGTATTGGTATAGGCGTATATTAGTGCCCACAGCATGGGTAACTTGCACACTGGGAAGTCACCATTAATGCTAGGACTTACACAGAGGTCCGTGCTTATTTCATTAAGACAAGGCCAAGCCTCATTCTTCATAAGTTATGATTGCATGGTTTCGCTGTATAAGAGTGAAGGTACTAGACTGGCCTGCATGCATTCCAGATCTGCCCATTGAAAACGTATGGCGTATTACAAAGCCAAAAATGCAATAACAGAAACCCCGGACTGCTCAGCACATTAAGATGTTCTCCAAGCAAGAATGGGAAAGAATTCCACTTTCAGTGCCTTCAATGCCAACTAGTGTCTTCAGTTCCCAGATGCTAAGGTTTATTAGAAGAAAATGTAAGTTTTTTGGAAAGTGTTGCAGAAATCAAATTCAGAATTTGTGTATATTCCCAAAAGGTTATTATTTTGAAAATTAAATGTATTGTCTTCATTGTCAATTGTCTGAACTCAATTGAAAATATTTTGAAAAGGATTTACAAATCACTGTATTCTGTTTTTGTTCTCATTTTACACAAAATCCCAACTTATTTGGAATTGGTTTGTATTGTCAGGCTTAATTTATCAATATTCTGTGCTGATTTACACTGGTTAAAAGCTAACAGTGAATATAATTCATGCAGATAAAACACTCAAACAGACAAAGCCTCAGAAACAGTTTTAAGATCAACATAAGAACGCTCTATTGTCAACTGTTTTTGTTTGTTTGTTTGTTTGTTTGTTTGTTTTTAAGATGTGTTTCGCCTCGATATGTTAAAAAGTATTTAATGGGTCTAATGGTGACAGAGTCCTGAGTATTGCTTTGTTTGTAATGCAACTATTAATTAGCGTTGCCCATAAACTGACTGTTTGGCGAAAGCGCCTGCCAAACTTATTATGTTTCCTACCAGCATTAGTATTATAATAATTATCTGATGAGGCAACACTGTAGCTTTTAATAGTCAGTGTTTACACCAAAATTGTTGCCAAAGGACATAAGGTAAAAACTGTCTATAATGATTGGTTCCGGCACCAGCAAATGCTTTTATGTAAATGCCTGTCCTAAACTGTGACCTGGAAACAAAGGCAACTTAGTGGTGAGTGTGCAGCTAAATGCATTAGTGGATCAATTAAACACTAGTCTACCTCTGCTTGGGTTGCTATAGCAACTGACTGGCAAATGCAGTGATAGGGGATGGAAAAAAAGGACTGCTCATAGAAATCCTTATGTTACACGCTTTCAAATTTTTTTACTGTGAGAACAAATATACCTCCTTCCGTAGGGTTTATAAAATGCTGCATGCTACTACACATAATCTAAAGGCCCAACGTCATTATCACACTAAGATGCAGTGTTATAATGAAATGTATTTACACCCAGCCTATATACATGTGCATCATAGTGTAATGAGAGTATATACATCTTGGTATAATTGGAATTAGTATTCGTTGTCACTGCACAGTAACATAAAAAAGGGAATTTTGGGGGATTTTTATTTTTCCAATCCTTGTGACTGTACCATATACTAACATAATTGGACTTGCCTGAAAAGAATATAAAAGAAAATGACGCAGGCTTTACCTGCTGCCAGCTAGTTTCCCACCGCTGCTGTACTTGTTGTCTCTAATTTTCCACGCTCAGATCAGCTGCAGTTCTCTTCACATTATGGAAACCATGCACTGAACTCCCCTTTGTGCCAAAGAGGGCATAATGTTGACAGCCTACTGACCGGATGAATTATCCTACTGCGTACAAGCAAAGAAAAAGAACAAACTGAATGAGAGTGAACTGTTAGAACTGTTGAACAGTCTCTCAACTGGTTCTCTCCTGTGTGTATGTCAGCAAAAAGTGTTAAGTTGATGTATTGACAGAACTTAGAGAGGATTACAACAATTCATAAATATAATTCATAAGGGCAATGTTTTTTAAAAATGCACCTGGGATCCAAAAGTTAAGACAAAAAAGATTAAGCTTATGCCGTCCATTTGAAAATTCAGTAACAACTATTTCAGACAATATGCAGGCATGATGGTACTCTTTACAGGCAGGCATGGATGTAAGGATGCAGAAGCCCCAGGGCACATTTTTTAAGCCCAGCTCCACTACACACAGTGTACAACACTGTGTACAACCTGTATATTTTGTCATATGACAAGCAGTAATAGAGACTGAAAAATGGAATAAACTGATGTTTTCCAAAAACAGTGTGTCAGCTACTTCTCATCGTATCATAAAAGGCGTGGGGAGGCACTTGTGCTGACCTCAGCATTCATAAGTATACACAAGAAGGCTTTTAGAGAGAATTATGCTTGTCACTTTAAGGTAGACTAGCTTTATGTTGTCATTATTGAGCTATTGCATAACAATATCAATACATTTTACTTTATGTTAAAAATTGCCGTACACAGTCTCAAAAAAGTGTATGAAGTTTCATACGCGCCCAGAGGCTTACATATCTTAAGCTATATTCAAAAGAATAGAAGCCAATAAAATGAAATAATAAATGACCCAGATGATGGACACCAATGACGTTTTGGGCAGTTTTAATCAACTGCTGCTGCACCATGTACAAAACATTCCACTGCATTTTGCTTTGAATACTTTCTGTCACCTCTCTGTAAAGGCTGAACGTCTTGGATCGTCATTGAAATTTTGCTTTCTTGAATTTCGTTCAGAAATATTGTTGTGTGTTACTTTAAATGCAGAACTCCCGCTGACCTGGAAGGAAGTCCACAAATGAGTTATATTTTCCCATCATATATAACAAGACTTCTGTCAGGTCAGGTTTAAAGGTAATGTGAGTTGACTAAAAATTACTAGATATTTTTCTATGCTACGTATCTGACTAATAATAATTACATTTAAGATAAGATAAGATGTAACTTTATTGATCCCCCTTGGGAGAAACTCAGGTTAACACAGCAGTACAGAAGTGAGTAGCAGTGCTGGGTTAAGTAGCAAAATAAGTCAACACACTGTATAAGAAGGGATAAATAAAACTAGAATACTAGAAATTAAAAAAATACAGCAAGTATTATGTACAATCTGGCCTCTGTGTATAAAGTGTGCAAGTGCAATGTTCCTAATATTTATAAATAGATAGAGTGTGTATGAAGTTTACATATCGAATAGTGAGGAATTTTATATATATAAACAGTTGGACATTTGCAGTAGTTTTTTCCCTAGAGCAGTGTACGGATTGAGTCCTTAATCTGTGTAGTGGGGGGTGCTGGGAGTTGCTGGGTGGTGCTGGGAGGAGTGGGAGCTGTGCTGTTGTGCAGTCTGATGACAGATGGAATGAAGGAGCCCCGCAAGCGCTTTGAGGCTCGTGGCTTTATGGGTCTGTAGCTAAAGGTGCTCCCGAGTTTCCGCAGCTCGGCGTATAGAGGATGAGAGGATGAATCCATGATAGCCTTCAGCTTTCCTCTCATCCTCCTCTCAGTCACTACCTCCACACTGTCCAGCTACATTCCCACCACGGAGCTGGCTTTCCTCACAAGCTTGTTCAGTTTGTTTGCACCACTGCTCCCGATGCCACCTCCCCAACACGCAGCAGTGAAGAAGATGGCACTGGCCACTACAGAGTGGTAGAACATCCGTAGCAGCCTGGTGTACACGTTGAAGGACCTGAGCCTCCTCAGGAAGAACAGTCTGTTCTGTCCTTTCCTGTAGAGGGCCTCGGTGTTGCTTGACCAGTCCAGTTTGTTATTTAGGTGCACCCCAAGGAACTTGTAAGTGTCCACCATCTCCACCTCCTCCTCACTTATGAAAACAGGTGTTGGGTGTCTCTTCCTGCGTCGGAGGTCCACTACCAGCTCTTTGGTTTTCCCAATGTTGAGCTGCAGGTGGTTCCTGTTACACCATCCCACGAAGTTCCTGATTAGGTCTCTGTACTCATCCTCCATTGTAGGCTGCATTACAGACATGCAGGTGGCATGTCCCAGAGTTGAAGCAGAAGTCGGAAGTGTAGAGGTGAGGGGGTAGCACAGTTTTGGGTGGGGGTTGGAGTATCACAGGGGGTGAAGGTGGGCCTGGTCTGTGCTGATGAGTCAAATCTGTTAAAAGAACAGGTTTAGCTCGTTCGCACGTTCCCTAGTCTCTTAGGAAGTCTGTTGACCGCACATTAACTGTTGATAATAATTTTTAATAATACTAAAAACAACAAGAAGAATGACAGTTCTTTTATTTTTTCTTGCACATATTGCAAATTAAAACATTTTTTTTTTTTTTTTAATGCCTTCATCAGTTGAATTTAGTCTTTGTAGTCACAATTAACCAATCAACGTTCTAATCAGAGAAATAGCCATGGTTTCATACTGTTACTTTAATGGGGAAAAAAAAAAAAAAAAATATAGTGTACATAAATAAAATCTATACTTGGAATCTATACTTGGATGTCCTGCATTCATACTATGTAACTTTAAATGCCCATGTTTTTAAATTATGTCTTTCTACACCATGAGTGACTGAATAGTTCAAACAAACTAAAGATAGTATGGTATTATTGATACTAAGGTATTATTATAATCAGACTGTGGATATTTCCTTTAAATGATGGAACATTCATTTCAAATGTGTAAAATTTTAGCTTCAGCAGCAAAAGCCAAATGTGTTACACACTCTTCCATTCTTCTTACACAAAAGGCACAAATGCTAAACACATTACAAATTACACTTAATTCCTGGGACGAACCGTAATTTAACTATGGAGTAATTAGAAAACGAATTCCTAGTGACTAAATTATGCTCACTTGATGTACTTGATGTGTTCATGATTGTGCTACATTCAGTATATAATAAGATCATTGTGTTGCAAGTCTGAGACACTTAAATATCAGGTGATTAGTCCCATTTTTAAATGTTGAATTTAATCCTGTTTAAAACAAGCTATCATATGTTTATGCTGACTGCTGCGACTTTGTGTGCGTGTTGTTGTGTGTGTGTCTGTAAATGTTTGTTTGCTGCTCTATTGCCATGTTGGAGTCAGAGACAGACATAATCATGAGCAGAAGAATCTTGAACCAATCTTCCTGTCTGTAAATAATGGCTAGACAATGGATGTCATCTTGCAGCAGTGATCATTTGTATTGAATCAGGAAAAATGCTATTAGGTCAAGGGATGGTCATACGATTCAGTGATGCATATGCCTTTAGCACATTTGTAACTTCTCAGCTGTGAATAACTCATGTCAAGGTTGAATGCTGAGAGATTAATCATCATAAATTTGAGATGCAAATAAGGCACTGCATGGATCTCTGGAAGCTGAAAAAACAAAGATTAAAATGAATCTTGCTCATATGAAAGCTGTAATAAAATGTACTACTATATTTTTTTCCAATCAATTTTATTCCAATCAACCAATCAGTCAATCAGATTTTATTTGTATAGCCCAAAATTACAAATAACAATTAGTCTCAGAGGGGTTCTATAAACCAGGTGAGGAAAAACTTAAAAAACCCTGAACAGGGAAAAATAAGAAACGTCAGAAACCTCTAACAAGCATTACTGGGACAATGTGCAGGCCTGTGCCAGCACTAACAATAAGCTTCATCAAAAAGGAAGGTTTTAAACCTTCTCTTAAACATAGAGAGGGTGTCAGCACCCTGGACCTGAACTGGGAGCTGGTTCTAGAGAAAAGGGACCTAAAAGCTGAAGGCTCTGCTGAAGAGTCTTTAGAGACTTAATGGTCCAGCCTGATAGTAGATAATTACTATAGCCCAGCGTGGAGATAACAAATGCATGGACTATTTTTTCTGCATCGTTTTGAGTGAGGGAATGTCTGACTTAAGCATTATTACGAACTAGACCTAAAATTGTAGGAGGCAGAATTCTATTTCAGTTATTTGATTGCATGAAAATACTTTAATCATTCTATAGTACATTAAGTAAGATACATGAAAAAATCAATTTTTGAGAAGCAAGTTTGATTTGACATCAAAAGCCTTGTTTTGCATGCAAAAAAATTAATTAAAATTATATCTAAAATAGGCCCAATGGACAATCAGCTGAAGAATGATCACTGTCATTGCGTCCTCCTATTGTTCATTTTACAGCTAAGCTGTAAAGAGGAATTGAGGTTTATCAAAATTAGAACAGCTGTAAGTGTTCAGAATTCACGTCTATGGTACTTTTCACCAGGCTCTTGACCATGCATTCTTTCAGTCTTCAGTGTGATGGGGTTGAGCCTTTGAGTCATCCATGCTTCCAACACATCTAATGAATGCTTGATTGGATTGGGTTGTGGGGAGTTTGGAGTCCAGGTCAAGGTCTTTGGTTCTTTGCCAAGTCAAGTTTGTTTTATTTATATAGCAACAATTCAGGTTAAAACCCATCATATGGCATGTAGATCAAGTCTAGACCAAACTCTTTTATGATCAGTTCTTAATTACAAGTGACCCAACATTTCCCAAATGACAAGCACATGGCAACAGTGATGAGGAAAAACTTCCCTGGAGAAGGCAGAAACTTCAGAGAAGACCCCCACTCAAGTTGGCCGTCTGCCTTGACCTTTGTAATTCTCACTTGAGTCATTCCCGAATGGTGTTTGGGTTTTGATATGGCACATTATCCAGCTGGGGCCACAACCCACCATTGGGAGTTTAGTGTATTATATCATTATATAGCGTATTGCATTGCCATGAGGGGGTGTACTTGGTCTGCAGTAATGTTCAGTGGGTGGTATGCACCAAAGTAACAGCCATATGAATGCAGAGCAATGCATTGTAATGAGATGACAGTGAACTCTGAGTTCGATTGCAGTCTTGTCTGTGATTATATGTGGCACGTTGTATATCATTACATGTTTTGTATACACATTTCTTTTTACATGTTGTTCTGTTAAATACCAGACTTAGTGATTAGTGGCAAAATTAACTATTTTTCTGTGGGTGACAGTAGAATCATTGTTGTTTCCGCACTGTGTTTCTTGTGGATGCATTAAGATTTATTCTAACAAAAGGAGATTTATTATATCACAATTATTTAGCACGTGTGCCTTGGAAATTAACAATAAAATCCATTGTTTAAGCAAAAGTAGAACAGCTGTAAAATCTTGTGTGCTTTGACTGGCTTAATGTGACCACTGTCGGTTATTTGGTTAGCCTACTTAAAATGCGTCAAAGGACCAAAGTATACTAATTGTGGTGATAAGTTCGCTGCAATTTAGACTCTGAGGATAGGATAATTTTGTCAAACGTAGCACCCTTCAGATAATTTTGTAGATGGAGTGTCTCATCTCAGCTGAAGTGCAGGGGTCATTAAGTGTTGTTGTGGGGAGGTAACTGTGAGGATGGACCTAAGCCCCCACCCACCAAAACCCCTCCTCCAATCTCACCCCACCTTCAATCGCAATCAGACTTTTTTGGGGGGGTTTTTACAAAATCAAAATTATCTTAGATTTACAAGTTTATCAACATGCAGATAAAACCTACTGAAAAAAAGCCGAAAGTTACTTTAAAACTAGACATCAATTTAATGATGTTGGAATGCTGCCGGAAGGGCATGTAAACTATTCTGTTTACATGTTTGAATGCAAATAACCCCCACAGCATTAATTCTGCTATCCACAAAGGTGTCTTCATCATAGTTGATCAGGAATGGAGATTATAATAACCAAGATTAACCTTTGATTGAGCACCGTCTGTGCTCTTCCTTTCTGAACACAAAAGTCAGATGTTAGTGATTGTTATCCAGTATTAAAAGGTATTAGTGTTTTGACTGCAGTGGCTGTGCAACTTGAGTTTAGTATTTTAGAGCAGAGTGCATTTTATTTTTTGCTATATTCTAGATTTGGATTTTAACAAGATATAACCTCATATCATATTTTGACAAAAAATGTCTTAATTCTTCCATTAAGAAGATTTTTCAAGATACTATCCCCTTGCATTAATAACACTCTTATAACAAAGGGAAACAATAAGACATGTTGGTACCATAAGTGCCATCAACTCATAAAGAGAATCTATTTTTCCTTGGGTGAGGGAGCATTTATTGCACCTCCAGCCTGGGGAGTGGAGTGCACAGCACTCTGCTAGAGGCCCAAATGGATTTTCAACTATGGACCCTAAACCTTTCAAACCATAACACTGCTGAATAGCAGTTAGAGGTTGCCATGCCAACGCCATCTAGAGGGACATTTCAACTGCATCAGAGAGAAAGCTTGGCCAGATGTCTTCAACAATTTGCTCTGAAAAGATATACCATCCACTATGCTCATTAGAGAGCAGCAATCAGAGGAGCACGTTTCTCCATCTCTGTCCTGCTTTCATAAAAAAAGAGAAGATGGACGGTAAAAAATGGCACTTCTCTCAGATATGCAGTCTGTTCTACTGGCTGTTTTCAGTGTATATTTTCTAAAATATTTATGTGTTATTCCTGCATCTGTGACATGCCCAGTTCAGCTGACACGCTCTGGCAGTGCAGAAAGGCATCTGGCCAACACAGAAGACAGCATGCAACTTTGTGAATTATTAATGTTATAAATCAACACCTATGGTGTGGCTGACAGAAGCAGGGAAGCTCCTGCTGTCGGCGTTGGGAAAGTTCTTTGACCAAACGTGCCAGCATGACACCAGAAATAATGCAATAGTCTTGTGCTGCTTTGTGAGTATTACCTGCATCTATATTCATGGCTTGCAATTTTGACCAATTACATAATCTTTATCCCATTTTCAAGAACCCAGCAAGTGCACAAACACTTGGAATAGTTATAACGTTGGAGCTCAGAGATATATTTAATATCATTGTAAATATAAGACACTAAAAACAACATAACTTATAATGGACCATATATTATGGCATAGAGTAAAATAGGGCAAACCAACAACTCAATTGTAAACAACAGGAATACAATTTTCAAATCAATCAAATTAAATTTTATTTGTATTGTCCAAAATCACAATTTACACATTATCTCACTGGGCTTTGACAAACTGTACAAATGTGATACGGTCTGCCCTTAGATCCTCGAACCGGGTGAGGAAAAACTTAAAAAACCCTAAACAGGGAAAATAAGAAACCTCGGGAAGAACCACAGAGGAGGGATCCTTCTTCCTAGGACGGACAGACGTGCAATAGATGTACAGATTTTAAAGGCAGAATGAATTTGTCTGTTTTACTTTAGGTGCAGATTATTCATATACAAAGTATATTTTACTTTGTCTCTTTCCCCACTTATGTTTTTACACTTACAAACAGTATATTTCCCTCCCAGAAATCTGTCAGCACATAAATTATTATTCCTTTACTGCGGAAGAGCATAAACAGTCATATGTGAAAAAGTATTTCAGTTTTGACTATTTATTACTGTAGAAAAAGGGGGAAAAAGCCAGAACACAAATAATTGTTCACATTTGAAGCTAATCTATTTCCTTACTTTTCAGACTATTTTATTTTCCTGTTACTTTAGAAAGTCTGTTAGAACAAGGAGTTAAATAAATTGCTAAATAAAATTTTAGTATCAGTATCAGCTGTCATTTTATTATTTGAGTCTTTTCAAAATCTTGAACATTATCAGTACTTCAAAGATGAAAAATATAAGTTTTAATACTTTTAAGACAACAACACCCAGTTTCCTTACAAACATGGCTGAATTATAAAACATTCACAATGAGCAACAACCTGAGCATTAGAGGTTTCAAAAAGTCTTGTAATTGTGGTCCGGCTCAAAATTATTATTTTTTTTTTTTCATATTTGTATTATTTCAGCTAATTTATTTATTTTGAATATAAACAAGTGAAATGACCTTGTTCATCAATTTTCCTTTTTTTTTTAAATTATATTTGTGTACGAATGCAGTTTGTTTTCAGGTTTATTCAGTATAATTAGAAATATGGTTGAAATCATTCAGGATTTCAATCATGGTCAAACATGCATGCAACCATCATGATGTGAAAACTTAAAGAACTCTTTTTAGTCATTTTGGACATTTTCATATCACGCAAACAAACTGTCATGTATTGTTATCTATCTGAAAATATGTGAGAAGAATCATTAGTAGTGTATGTAATCACACATAAAAGAGTAAATATAAAATTAAAACACATCTATAACATATTTTCATTGCTTACAAAACACAACACTGTATATTTAAAGGTTACTGGGTTGAACATTAAAAGGAATAACAAAAGATGAATTCTCCGTAACGTTTGTTGTGTCAAACGTTAGTAAATGTGTTTGTTTTGTTTTTTTGTCAGGGGCCATAAAGCTTTAACAATGTCTCACATTGCTCA
Organism: Mola mola; assembly: GCA_001698575.1. Classification (NCBI taxonomy): domain Eukaryota; kingdom Metazoa; phylum Chordata; class Actinopteri; order Tetraodontiformes; family Molidae; genus Mola; species Mola mola. Next base: position 366,480 of record KV751324.1, on the reverse strand, counting down.
GACCTATGCTACTACTTCAAAACTGTTTTAATTTAAATAATTGGTTGTGATGACTTTTGTCATAAAATATTTTCCTAATTATGTATGTGGAATCTTAAGTAACAGTGAACAGTTTCTATTTTTATAAATAAAGATACAAACCAAGATAACTGGTTAACAACTTAATTTAGCTTTGAGTTGCCTGTCTCAGTGAGGCAAGGTTAAATGAGGACATACAGTATACCCGTTGTTTTTGTCACGCTAATAAAGTCCGATAAATGTTTGCAACTAGGCACCAGAATATAGGAAATCTACCCTATTATAAAATCTTAATCAAAAATTCTTCCTGTTTAAGGATGTAAAGCTCTGGGGGGGATCTGATAGGCCTGTTTAAGCTGAGAATGTGTCACCAGATCCTGTATGACACAATGCAAATTTAAATTGTCAGTACAACACAGCAGTCTACACAAACGTGGGAGAGAGATGAGGACGCAGTCACAGAGTGAATGACTGCTCTGAAGCTGAGCTCTGACATTAAACACTCCCGCCCCTTTCCTGCATTATCAAGACTGCTTCCGATATATCACACATATGATCCTCCGCTTCTTCGGCTTCACTTCTTTTGCTTTTGATGACTGTTTACAAAATATGATGTATTTTTATTGCAGTATTCCCAGTCAGGGATGCTTGTGTATGAAGATTTTGGGAAGATGTGGTTTAAACATGATTTGTGTGTCATGTAATTCTGTGACACCATCCAAAGTCCACATCAGTAATCAGATGCAGATGCAGATTCTAATGTGTTCCTCTCAACTCCATCTTCTGTAAGAATAAAATCAAATGTGCAAAAAAAATACCATAGGAAACCAGAATAACAAAATGTTAACTTTGTTCTGCAGAACTCAGTTATGTAATTAATGTAATCTAGAATTAATATTTATTTAGTATTAAGAAAAATACATAAAACAACAATCTTAATTATTGAGACAGGGATCTTTATGTTATCATTTTCTGTGAGAGGTGAAGAGCTTCCCTCAGAGGACGATTTATCCAGAAAGTGAAGGAGCGCGTGATAAGATAAAGACATCAATAGACAGACAGAGACCAGACCTGCAGAAGTGCCTTTTGGATTTGTATGATAAAGAAATTCAATGATCAGTTCAAACACACTGAACGAATATAAAACAATTACAATAAACAACCTTATTAATACTGATTTTAAAGTTTGCTCATGATGACACTCAAAAAACAACAAATTTAATTATGGGACTAGTTAGTTTAAAACATTAGTTTTTTTGTGATTGATTGTGTAGATTTTAATTTTAAAACACAAGGCATTTTTCTAAACTTGAAAACATTAACAAACATTAAGCATTTTATATACTTTCAACTTCTTTTTTTCCAGAAACTTGTTATATTGAGGTTCAAACTTCAGCAGGTGAACCAGAGAATACTGCCGGTAAACTGCTGCAGAACAATGGAAAACCAAAATAGCTAGAGATTATGACACATGTAAAACAATTTCATGAATATGAAATGGGCGCTTGTAACACTCATTAAACTAATTCTTTTACCAGTGGAATAAAGCTCCACTCATGGTGTCTCTTTGTTATCATGAAAAGTAATTTTTTTACTTTTTTCTAAAAATGTTCAACACCCTCTCTACACTTAAGAGAAGACTTAAAACTTTATTTTCTAATTAACCTTTTAGTGAGGACTGGCTCAGGCAGGCTCTGAGCAGGTGGCTGTATACTAGAGCTGGAGGATCCTGGCTGCTCAAAAGCAGGTTTCTTACTTCTGTTCTTCTTGTTCTGGAAGAATGTTGGGTCTCTCTTAATTAATAACAAAATTAATTGATATTAAAAGTGTTTTGACTGGCTCTACAGGTTACTTTATCTGTCATGAAATGACTTTTGTTGTGAATATAAGTTATTGAAATCAAATTGTGTCTCCTGTGTCTCTTTTGTAATCAACCCCTTGTGTATATAAGATGTGTTCCCCCACCCTCTTGTGCCGGGTCGACTTGTTCCTTTGTGACAGCTTTCCCACAGTACCTAGTGTTTGTTTGTTCCTCGCGTCCAACCGATTTGTGTATTTTTGGACCTGAGTGTTAGTCTCCCAGATGCTTTTGTCATTTCTGTCATTTTTTACATGTACCGACCCAGTTTTCTGATTAACGATATTGACTTTTCATTAGCTCCACATCTGCATTTTCAGTCCAACCTGAATCTGTACTTGATATTACCAACACATATCATATTCACACACATGTGAATCCTGCTTGTTTGGAACAGTTGTCATTCACATGGCAGTGCCTTCATGGTAATGGTTAATGGCTGCAGGGATTGGGAATTGAACTGCAGATACTCAGAGGATGACTGCTAACCTTCCACATCCCCATTCAGTCACCTTGGTCTAACGTCATATGTGATGCACTCTAGCTTATAGCTACCATGCACCACTGACAAAACCAAGGGGAATGTAAAGAGCTACGCTGAACAGGTCACCAATTAATGTGTTCAAGCATACCTCTCAATCACTGATATTGATGTTACAGATTTGCCTTTTATCACTGGGGAGCAAAGAAAATTTGAAGTTGCCATAAAGGACAAAGGCTAAATAGCAGAGCCTGTAATAATGTTAAGAGAAGGCACAAGGCCAGAAACAGAACACATTATTGTTGGTGTGTACAAACAGAAAATAAGATAAATACTTTTTTTTTTTTTATTCTGCACACTTGAATCTCTTTTCAAAGTCAGCACTGTTTGACTGCTAATGGACCGATGAATGCAGCTGCATCAGACCACAGTCAACACAGTTTGGTTGCTTTAACAGGATTGGTGCATTGCTAGTATAAAGATTTGATCGGTTCAATGAAATGCATTAGGAGACCAAAAACCTTAAAACAAAGCCATCCAAGTAATCACAGACAAACCTTGAATTCAAAACTTTTACATTTGACAAAAACTAAATGTAGTTTAATGAGTTTATGTATAGATAGAGTATCTTAGTCAGCCACTCTGATACTAATATTGGAAGCAACAAAGACCCATTTCCTCCCACTAACCTCCCCCACACTGTTGACTTTTCTCTACACAACTAATCAAGCCTTTGTCCCAACTTGGCTGAGATAAGACTGTGAATAAATTGTCAGCTCTTGCTGTTTATCAGCTCCAGTGCTTTGCTCCATCTGTTTGTCAGCACATCATTAGGGGGTGGCAGACAGCTAATTAGTTGTTTATACAGTAAGCTGATTCGATGTTGCATTCGTATTGTGTTGCACCATGGGATCCATGCACTCAGTCAAAGCTTTGAAACCCATTTCCTCTCATTCTGCTACAGAAAGCAAAAACTGAAGAAAGTCATGAGCCAGTGGCAGATCACTGATCAGACACAGCAGCAACACAGGCCACTTTCAACAGCAACAGGCCCAAAACAAAAAATCTCTCATTAGCAATTGATTTTGTCTGTAACTCTGTATTTTCTTAAACCAAGTTCTTTAAAAAAAAAAAAAAAAAAAAGTCAGGTAGTGCAGTAATACTTTCAGTAAATAAACTTGCTCTCAGTTTTTTTTAATCTTTTGCAGAGACTGTTCAAACAATGAAATTCCCTTAATGTTTTCAAATTTCCACTTTTGAAGAGGGTCCACAACAGTTACTAATTGGACCTTCAGTTAAAAATAAATCGGTTTATTTTTGAGTTGATAGATAGATTTTTGTAAGCTGAAATAACACATTGTACTGCAGCATTCATATCAGCAATGCATGGATTCATTTTTCTGTCACTTTGGATGTCACCCATTGATGCATTACAAGAAATGGACTTGAGATCGAGCCCATTCATTTGAATAAACATTGCTCACTGAGTACATGAGCCAAAAAGGTTTTCTTGCTCCCTGGTTTTCTTCCCTATTGGCCACCTGCTGCATTTAGTATGTACTGTCTCTCATCTCTGACCTCTTGTCCATAGACCTTCCATTTGGAGGGCATCAACCCATAAAAATAGCTTCTCTGATTTTTGTTATTTTATAAACATGAAACAAAATTTAAATAGTAATATTAATAGGCACTTTCTTGAATTATATTCCATTAACTGTTACAGATGTCTCTTGATTCTTGTTCTTCTTCTTCTTCATTTGTATTACTAAAGTGCCAAATCAGTTCCACCTATATGGACAGATGACATACTCTCAAGACTAAGGGTGAGCCAAAACGATATAAATCTAAAGATTTAAGCATTTTTGTATTCCTGCTCCATGCTCTGTGCTAGCAGTGGCTTGCTTCCTTGACTTGTCCTCCTGCTAAGCTAATCAGGTATGCTTTTTATGGGCCAAGGAGGCAAACAGACACTTAGTGTGCTCCAGAGAAACATTAAAAGCACAAAATACAATTATATACACACTCCCAAACTTTAAATTAAAGCACATCACTATAAAAGCTGGAATGTAGCAGCAGATATTCATTCCTTCTGTTTGAGACAGGGGCTGTCATTATCTTCTCTAAATATTACAGACTGCCAAGTAACAAACATGCTGTACTCATGTTCCCCCTCCCCAAGTAGAGAAACTACTCAGATCCATTACTGAAGACACATTAATAAAGCAATATAAAAAACATTTTCTTAGTAAAGTTACTGTGTGACAAATCCTACTTAAGTAAAAATCTAGAAATATTAGCTGCCAAATAAATTTAAACACCCAGTGTTTAAACACCTACTATGTGTAGTTAATTTACAGTCTGTCAACAATATAAATATGTACTCATTAACAACCACCATTATCAGTCTTTCATCTTCTGGATGAAACATTCATTTACTTAAAATAAAATGTCTGATTTCTCTTTGAATATTGTTATTGATATAAGTACACAACTCCACAAAACCCCCTCCAGGAACCGCCACCTTACCGTAGTGGAGGGGTTTGGGTGCCCTAATGATCCTAGGAGCCTTGTTGTCGGGGGCCTGAGGAAGAGGTCCGTAGGCGAGCGCCTGGTGGCCGGGCCTTTGTCCACGGGGTCCGGTCAGGCTCAGCCCGAAAAGGAGAGATGGGTCCGTCCTCACGTGGCCCCCCCCCCCACAGGAGGAGCCATAGAGGTCCGGTGCTATGTGGATCGGGTGGCAGTCAAAGGCAGGGGCCTTGGCGGTCCGATCCCCGGTTGCTGAAGCTGGCTATTGGAACATGGAATGTTACCTCTCTGATGGGGAAGGAACCTGAGCTTGTGCGTGAGGTTGAGAGATACGGCTAGATATAGTCGGCCTAACCTCAACGCACAGTTC
>KV751324.1:325651-342430 GCA_001698575.1 Mola mola | reverse complement strand
ACAATTTAAAAAAAAATAATTAAAACACTGTTTAAAAAGTTTAAAACTTGACCCATGTAAGGTGGCTGCCATTGGTTTCTATCCCAGTTTTGTAATGTTGCAACTACTGTTCTATAGATGAAGTATGAACTTTGCATTGTATCATTTTATGATTTCCTCATAAGATTTTAAATACTTGAGGTGTGAGATGACCATGTGTATGTCAAAGTCATCATAATTCAGTGGGCTTCAGTTGTGTTCAGTTTGAATTATCAAAGGTTCCACTATGCCCATCAATATGTTTGCATATTGATGTTAGCATTTAGTTTTGTGTTTGCCAATAACATATCTTACTATAGGTTTTTGTTTTGTTTTTAAGATCAATTACAAATCACATTTATTGTTTGATTAATTGATTTTCTGTATTTTTAGCAACTAAACAGCTAAATATTGGAAGTTCAAATCTTGTTGTTAAAGGACCTAAATGACTCCTTTTAATTATGGTGAATTATTTATGCAGTAAATAGCTCGCAGAAAGTCTTTATTTCTCAGGAATGATAATAGTATCACAGATGATACTAGTCACCAGATGTTTGTATCATGTCAGCTGAGCCATTAGAAATCAAGTTTTTCACTGGTGTTTTATTGAAAGTCTTAATCCCATCCTATGAACAAAAAGGCCGTCCAGTTTCTCCATGCTGCGACTCAATTGGAAAAGGCTAAACTCTACACAAAAACATCAATAGACGGTCACAAGAAATATCAAGGAAACAGCAGGGAAGCCATATTTCCTTGAGTGCAAATAAGTGAATATAATTGCACTCCTGCAGGCAGCAAGGATAATGTTATTTTATCTTGAATCGATACTGTAGTGTGCTACAGCAACAACAGAGATGCATATGGAAGCATTATCATAGGGAAAGCCCCCTGACAAATGTGATTAGCAGCCATTTGAGAGGACTGTTCCCAGAAGGACCTGCTGTCATACCGACCCTGCTTAACCTCTTGATTTTCTAAGTTCAAGTCCAATTAACCTTTGGGATGAAACAAGAGTGTCACCAGCAGTGCAGTCGATAAAAGCCCAATAGTAATCATTTCATTTTCTGGTTCATCGAACAGGCCTGGGCCCCACCTCACTAATCTCAAGTAAAGACACAGCAATTTATCACTGTAGACACTGAGGAGGACAGTTTGTCCACAGCAGTCTGGTTAAAGTCTCAGACATCCATCTGTGCTGCATCCGCCCGTTTAGTGCACTCACTCCTGACTCTAGGTATTCTGGGAAATGTTATGTTATTGGTGATGAAAGTAGGTTGCAGTGCTAGAACTGTAGATTTCTGCTTGGGCATGGTTAAACAAGTAACTGAGACAGAGATCTGTGCTGTAAGAGATTGAATCATAAGATGGCGTTGATCCTCTAAATTTTTTAATTATTCCAATATATCTGGTGTTGTGCCCATTGACAGATGTTTCCAAGAGTATAAAAACTGGTAAAACAAGATTTTAGAGGAATATTAATGGATTCATCTATAGCTAGCTATGACTAAGAACAGTCAAATACAGTTCTAGCACATATTCTGAGCAAACACAAGATGGAAATGTCACTATCCACATTTCAATCAATTCAAAATAAATGGGGGTTAAACACAAAGTCTGGTGGAAAAATGAAAAAAACAGGCTAATGATGTCTCCTCCTACACATCATGTCTGAGTATGACTCCCAGTCTTTAGAGCATTCTGTATTTTCATCAGCGTTTGCTAAATGTGTACGTGCATTAAGCTTAATATTGTTTCTCTGCATGTATGGTAGACATTGTGGCATTGATTAACTTTATGCAATAAGAATATGCTCTTATCTCCTATTGTGGATATTACCTCCTTGTGAGGAAGTCACTGTCAGTCACCTGATTATTCTGTCTTGGCTCAGTCTTTTATGGTCAATGTATGCAAGGCAACCCACTGGGCATGTCTCAACCCAGCACTTTCTCTGAAATTATTTTGGATATTACTGAATTATTTTGTAACTTTGTTTTGGAGACAATGTCATATTGCCTGGATTATACTCAGAGATGACGAAACACTACATTTATGTTCTATGCTGGTGTTTCAGGCAAATTTGGGCTGCAAAATTCAGATCCACACTTCTCATCACGGCTCCTGTTTACGTTTATGGTCATTCAAAAACAACACGTTAGTTAAGGTAAGGGAAAGAAAAATCGCCAGTGTCAATACACATGTGACTTATTCTGTGTTAAGAAATTGACCATGATCTTTTCTAACTTCTACCAACGGCTACCAGTGTTTTTACATCAGTGTGAAAATCTTGAATTTAGTCACGAGAAGGACATTTTTATCATAATGGAATTGACTTGCCAGGTACCAAAACAACATATAACATTGTATTTGGTTGGTGTATTTGTTATACATTTGGTTCTGTGTTTTTTGTATATTTGTTTGCTATTTTTTTGTTTTTAAACTACAAGGTGATGTTTTGTGAGGCATGAACTGCAAACCAGCCACTAGACTAAAGATAAGGCTAGTTATCTGTTGATCGTAGTCTGGGACTATTTTTCTTGCAGGTAGTATGTAGCAAACTCGTATTGTATCTGAGGGAAAAATGGTCATGGATAATTGACTTTCCTTGCTGAGGGTTGGGGGCAAGGAAATTAGTACATGCACCACTGACACCACCACCAAATGTCTTTTGCAGAGCTCTTCAAAGGTCATTTACAAACAAAGATTTACAAATTAAATGATTTCAAAAAGCTAGGTACCTCTTATTTTAGAACTCTAAACTAGCAAACTACTGCTTTTTTTTTTTTAATCCAAAAAAAGATTCCAATGTATCAATCTAATGTTCCTATGAATGAGACGGAGAAAAATAGAAAAAGTGTAAACTTGCACGTTGCACATTAAATGCTAAATGTTACATTATTTTTCCTACATATCTCTATTAAAAGGTCAAAACAGTCTGGTGCTGCCGTCAAACTGTGTCTGCCTGCAGCTTGACTACTGCCTCTCCTGTTTGGATACTAATAGTGTGGCTGTAGCGCCACCAGACAGAGGGTCAAAGAGTCAAAGCAGAAGCCCACTGAGTGTTAACAATGTACTGCTGGGAGAGCGAGAGGAGGTCGGCAGCAGGATGAACAGGAGGCTTTGTTGTGCCACATGGCTTCCAAGCTGAATATGGGCCATAAGGGAGTTGTTCACCCAATTGTTCTCCTCTGGGTGACATGCATCCGCCTTCATCACAGCTCTGTTTAAATAGCTGCACCCCCACTGACAGATGTATCTTTATTCAAGGATTAGTTCTGTTATTTTCTTACTTTGAACAGGATTAGGATTATTTAGAAGGGATTTGTGTTATTTTTTATAGATAACATCAGAGTTTGTGTCAAAGGGGATGGATATGAAGGGGTTATCAACTGCCTATTTGATGTTTGTCGAGCTGTTTGTTGACATGGAGTGAGCTGGAAACAAAGTGTTCTCTTTCATATTATGTGTCTGTCATGAGTATTACACGGTGATTTTTAAACTCAATAAAGTCAACAAATGAGTCTCCATTTTATATACTCAAACGTCTATCACTGAAGCTGTTACATTTATAGTGAACAATACAAAAAGGTGCTGTATTAACCAATATTTGTTTTATGACAGTGCTATGGTATGATGTTTTTCCAAAAAAGGAAAAACAAGCACAATGTGTTGACAGACCTGTTGCCATGTCCTAAAAAACAAAGCTCTGGCCACTTGCAGGTATGCATCCTTTTTATTGTGTCTGCACTGATTTTGTATAATAGAATAAGTCCTTTGCTTTCAAATCATTATTCATTTTATTTATACATTTATTATTTGTAATTGTTAAATATTTTTGATTATCAATCATAGTTCTGCTTCCTATAATTTTTGTCCAACAGAGCTATACTGCAGCCAGCCACTAGGGGGGAAAGCGAGATGTTTTGACTTCATGTTGTCCAGTTTTATATTCATTGCTCATATTCAAAGTCACTGTCACTACTTGATCTGAATAGCTGTACCATGTTAGTATTTCATGCGTTCATCTGCCATGTTGGATAACTGGGTATGACAATGTAACTTAGACACCATAAAAGTTTGATCCATCCATCCATTTTCTACCGCTTATCCTGTTAGGGGTGGCGGTGGCGGGGGGGCTAGCGCCTAACTCAGCATCTTCGTGTAAAGGCGGGGTCACGCTGGACAAGGCGCCAGACATATAGAAACAAACAACCATCCACACTTACCGACAATTTAAAGTGACCAATTAACCTACTAACCCCCAGTTTGCATGTTTTTGGACTGTGGGAGGAAGCCGGAGTACCCGGAGAGAACCCACGCAGGCAAACTCCACACAGAAACGCCCTGATCAGGAAATCGAACCCAGGACCTTCTTGTTGTGAGGCGACAGTGCTAACCACAGCACCACTGTGCCGGCTAAAAATATTTGATATTGGATATATCATATATTTGATATATCGATTGATATGAATGCTAATTTCTCAATTATAGATGGATTGTTATTACATAAGCTAATGGTCACTTCAGATGACTCTCATTTCTTTTTGTAGCATAGAATTAAAAAAAAAAAAATCAATTCAAAGTGCCTTTATTTTCATGAAAGTTTCAAGAACAATACAGCCAGTGTGAACATTCAAGTGTCAAAATATGGGGCCACAGCAATATCAGTATCTTTTCAAAACTACCGCAGGCAATCACACACTAATGTATTTTACTGCAGTTCCAATGGGGTTTACTCCCGTTTGATGCTCTCCAACATGGCCAACACACAGGAAGGACTCATGCAACGCAACCATTAGCTCTGGTTTTCTCCTCTGTGTGGAGGCAATCAGGTGCAATATTTGGAAGCACATTAGTAAATGAGGGTAAGGAAGGTAATATTTCTATTGAAAACACACAGCTTGTCGCAGCTCTTTATAAATCTGCACATAAGATTTTTGGCCACTTTAGTGTTTTTTAAACCTATGAAATTAAGACAAATTTTTGGACAAAAGACACAGCCAATGGTTCAATTCTTCTAACTGAACAATTATTTGCAATGAATAATACATATTTTCATTAATTTTGAATATGTGGTTAATGTCACGCCAGCAAGATTTAATAATAACAGAACAACTGTTCAAAATTGGAGAGGTTTGTTTATATGAGAGGTTTAATCATAACAATAGAAATATATCGTCAGTATGTGTGTCTATTAAGAGGATTGAACTAATTTGGTGGAAAAATGCATTAACCTGATTTTGTTTTTGTGCTGCACAGACTCCTCTCAGCTCACTGTCATGTTTTCATACTCAAAAGTTAACAGTTGTTTTGATCTGTTTGTACTGTGTTCACATTTTATACCAACTGTATGTTGCCAGATCTCACACATAGAAATTCATCATCATAATCAGCTTAAGTCGCTGAAACAGCTGCAACATGACGTTAACAGTTACTGATGCTGAAAAGAAAAAGGGTAAAGTAACAAAAAATAGCTCCAGAATGTTGTCAACTCCTACTATTATTCAATAGCTGTAATATTATCCAGTGGTCATTGTATACAAGAAACAGTGTGTGTCTCTGTGTTTGGTGTTCAAATTAAAATCTCAAAAAATAATGACTGAACAAATGCTGACCTTCATCTTAATTCCTCATTGAGAAGTTCAATTTTTACTCTCTCTTTCTATTATTTGTTATATACACACCTACAGAACTACACGTACACACACACACAATATAGATTTGGACATGGATAGATGTCAGGGTGTCCAGGAGCTTAACAGCTCTCAGGTCTCTATATACACTACGTACTGTGCTCTGACCCTACTGACTGCTTCACGTTATATAATTTATTTTTAATTGGGGTTTATTTACAGTAACTTAAACTGTAGCATTATCTAGACATACTGTAAGTCTCCACTCCACTCCTCTGTTTTGACAGATTGTATGTCTCCGCTCTGTTGCATACAGTATTTCACACAGCGCATATGAGAAAGATCCCCAAAATGTATATTTTCACTTTCTTTATCTCTTTCACTATCTCTTTCGAGAGATAAAGTGTTCAGAAAATACACAGACAACCTTAAAATCTCAACATATCTTTGAAACCGTCATACGTCACGTTGTGGATTCTGACATGCATTTTATGTTGATCCAAAAGTCACCAACCAGACCTGTACATGATGTCACTGTGGTTTCCACATGTAGTTCCACCATGATGAGGTAAGAGGTTATAATCAGAAGCTGATGGGTCAATACACTGAACAGTTGTCATTGACTGTTATGATGTATAATGTTCTTAAGCCTGGTTTGCGTTTGTGCTATATGCATTCTAATGCCACAGGATGACGGAACAAAAAAAACAATCAAGTACAAGCACTGCCATGTCATGGGTGGCCACCAAAGTTGCTTCTGTTTCTATGTGTGTCCTTCTTGTTTGACCTGCAGGCCATCAGCATACGTAAAGCTATGTATGACAAGTTCCCTCAGCTGTTCATGTCGCTGCAGCAGTCACCATCTCAGCATTACAAAAGCGAAACCATTTAAGATGTCACAGCTGATGTCATAAAAGACGGCTGGGTCACAAAACTCCAAATGCTAAGGCTTGTTTTCATTTCCATGTGAATGGTGGGATCAGGTCTGGCTGTCAAGCATTTTGGCATGCAAGTAAGAGCACAAAGTGGAGCTAAATGAGCACCCAGAGGAAGACTTGAATAGTTCAACTAAACCACACTCCCACTGCAGAATTATATTCATAACATGTATCTCTCCACAGTAAGGTCGGGAGAGGATCTTGCTGATCAAACCACCCACTCTTACTCCAACTTACCCCTTCCTCCTTGTGACCCTAAACTGTATGTAACAGGAATATACGACAACATTTTCCCACAAAAAAACTAGCCATCCTTGAGTCAATGCTGCCATGATTCAATCATTTCTAAAACACGACTCATACTATGTTCTGATATACAGAAACACATTCATCAAGCTCTTCTATCCAGCATAAACAGGGACTTTAGTGAAAGTTTAGTTTAATGACCTAAGAGAAAAAGACAATTTTATGAGGTTTTCCCGTTTAAATCATCTAAACAGGTTGCGAACCCCTCCCCATGTCCGAAGGACAGAGCTTTTTACATGCAATCATGACGCTATCACAGGTTACCAATGAACCTGTTTATCTGAGAAATGTTCCAATAAGCTGTTTCCATATATATTTTTTTTAATCGTTTGGTTAGATGCTCCTAGGCACAATGACTTTTATAAAACTGTTTACTTTATTATCTTTTTTTTATTAGTGTATAATAGCAGCAGGATTGATGTCTGAGAGCTCAGCCAGAAGTTACCCACATTAAAACACAAAAACTGGTCCCTTGCTCTTATCAGACAGCACATTCAGATTGTCAAGGGACTGTCCAAACACTGAGTGGTATCAGGTTTCCTTTGACAACTGAGAAGACATGGAGGGGAGGGATTTAAAGCCTCTGACTTCCTTCTGCCCAGACTCCATCCTCCTCTGTCATCACAGTGGTGAGGACAGTCCCATCCTGTCAAAGGATGTATAAACAGTATCCTCATCTTTCCCAATTGTTGTCTTTATCAGGTGCTCAGCCTGTGGATGAATACTGACCCACAGACTGTTGAGAGATGCTTCCTTTCAAACCGAGAAAATTGAGGTCAATGTTGTGTTATCAGTAGTCAACTAATGGTCGCATTCTTTGACTGTCTACTGTATTGTGGTGGAGTCAAGGTGAAAGTTTACTGACTCAGTCTTCACATGAGCCAGGGGACAAAATTTTATTAAGAATTTGTCTTTAAAAGACTAAAATGGCACGCTGATATTATAAAAATCCACCAACTTGTTTGTTTTTACTAATTTGTGTAAGTGTCCCAATTAATGAATTACGTGTGAGAGAAAATTCTGCCCTTCCTCCATCTTTTGACAACAGAGAGAGCTACACCAATACAAAGACTGATCACATAGGAAAAGAGCTCTATCTACCTAAATATGCCACACTCTCTATCTATACTGTTGATTAGTATTGATTGTCTGAAAGATTCTATCAGAAAACCAATAGTTTATGGAGGATGAGATATACTACTGCTGTATAAGATCAAAGTTGTCACCCCTACTTAGCCTTGTCGTCTGAACAATAGGCAAGGATTAAACATGCTCAACTGATTTACTCAATTTCTTTCTTTATCACTTTGATATGGTAACGACAGCATATGCAGGTCTGTCTGCAGAAAGATGGATTGTGTTTTCCTGCTTTAATTAAATAGGCTACATTGGTATAACCCAAGGTCATAGAGTCTTAAGACCTGAGCTGTTACAGTTAATGAGGAGGACCAAGGCAGACTTCATGTAGTTAATTCTCTTCAAAGTACTGAGAAGTCAGACTGTCAGGCCTCTTATTTCAAGACCGAAAAGCAGCAATAATGTCCGGGACAGGAATGCTGATCCAGATGTTGTACTACAAATTTCACCACCTACTCTCCCCTGGTATGATACACTAGCATATGTATACAACAAGTAGAACAAAGGTAAAGTCAGGATACAATAATGTGGACACATACATACTATACAATTATATTATTCAAATTAATCACAGCCACTATTGGACATGATAGGAATTGAATATGATAGGCCTAAAATAATAAATTTGGTTAGGGCTGTTTAAATTCTGTCCCCTTCACGAACCATGTTGAACATTATCCATTTGTATTAGAACTCTGCACATCATGGTCACTTTGTGTGTGTGTTTTTACACGCTTGATGCTCGGGCTGCACAATACTAGGAATACCTTATTGGATAATGTTGAATATTACAATGACGATAAACAAGTATCCAAGTATACAGTTTTGATATATTTCTGCTTTAAGGCCACACTGCTAAGATAGACGTGTATTATTTCAAAGAATACGTTGTCATTTTCAAGTTACAAAACAACAAGACTTCAATGCAGACCAGTGTTGCAGACAAGTAGTTTCATTTGATTCTCCAGTCATTTTAACACTTACAGATAGCAAGATGCAGCCTGTGGCTAACTTTAACCCAGTAATTGTGTTTGGTGCCCTTCAAAACATTGGCATTGCTGTCCCAGCTGGCAAACACCTCACACAATCCAAGCGCTATATTTTTACTAGCGTGCATATTCTTGGATATACTCATCTGTTGGGCTGGTTTGCCAATAATGTTGCTTAACTTGATGTTAGCATTTTTTTGATGGCTAGCTAGCTTTCTCGGCATGGCTTGCATATGAAACCCAGGTGGTTACCATAATACATCCTTCTTGGTGCTCTTCAATGCACAATTGAGGCAGCGCTCCTCCTGCATCCCCTATAGTCGGCCGTTCTGGCCAATAAATAGGCCTATTTGCCTGCGCTTATTCTCTTCCACCATGGAGCACATCAGTTTCCGGAGCACTGGCTCATGCGGGCTAGAGTCACAGTGCAACAATGCATGCTTACCATGTTGTTAACAACTGCAGGTGACGTGTGGGGCTTCCATGCCGGTTACTGGCATGGGCATTCAGCTGATGGAGCTGCTATGATGCTTGCTTAGCTCATATTTTGCTATTAAATCATGGGTTTCGATAGCCAAGGTAACCCTCTTCCGTATCCTGTCACCAAGACTGTACAACTCTAGATTTATTCCACTGTAGCTGTGGTAACTTGCTTGCTACTAACATCAGCGTTCTCTACCCAAGTGGCCGCTTCTGCCTTGCCTTGTTTTGTTACATGTTGCTTAGTTGATGTTCACCGTTTAGTTGCTACAGTCTGTCACAGGGTGTTGGCCCTGTGCTGCCCCGTCTTAGTACACACACATATATTGGGTTGCTTCTGCTTTGTCCAAGTTACTATTGTACTGTGCTCTGCTGTCATTTTAGAACACTGGCAGCAGTATACAATTAGCTCTGAGCCTCTGTTGCACAATTTCGTTTTGTTTAGCATTTATATTAGTTTACTTAGTCCTGAGTTTTGTTTGGAATACCATGAGCCTCAGTTAGCTTTAGCTTTGGTTTGCTTTAGTTAGTTTAGCCCTTTTGGTTTGTTAGCCTTGTTTTTTTTTTCTTTTTCTGGTTTTCCTTATTTAATTAGTTAGCAGTGAAATGCTTAATCCTTAATTTGAATAAAGACTTCACTTTATTTGACCTATACTTGAATTTTTATTATTTTCCTTTGTATTATATATTGTTTCTGTATTAAGTTGAACATTTTGTATTTCTTTTGGTGCACTTGAGTTCGTTTATGGTTGGGTGATTGATGAGTTATTTGTTTAAGTTAATTTAAAGCTAGCTGTAAAGCACTGTGTGCGTTTTATGATTACAGCTGAAAGGTAGTCATCTTTGTGACCAGTTGCTGCAGTGAGTTAGTCTGGTGTGTTGCATTTGCGGGTGTTCTGTGGGCTTAAATTCAAACATTTGCTTAACATGTACTTTTGTGTGCAATAGTTTGGCTTGTATTTTCCTTAGCTAGTTTTCTTTTGAGTTGCCGGGTCTGCAGGCCTCCTGCTTTGCAGTGTCCCCTGCTGCACTCCCTGTATCCTCTGCAGAGCATTGAGTATGGGCAGCTTTGTTATTCCTTTGTTATCCAGTTATTTTATTTAATAAAGATAAATAGCATCTTATAACATTTTTTTTTGTGTGTTTATCAGCACAGTTTACTAATTGGAAACACCTGCTGGAGGATTGTGTGTGTGTGTGCTGTCTGACAGATAGTGATATCTGAAACTTCTTTTTGTGAATCCCTTTTTGAGTGATACTGTGTATCCGTGGCAGCGGACTGAAACAGATTGAATCTGCCAGCCTATGTTAACCAGTGATGAGGGTGATCCACCTCTTGACCAAATGAAGCTACTCGTTCAATCTACATTAAATCTATGAAAGTAATCCCTTGTTTGTTTTAGTATTCATATCTGGTTTAGGTGGTCAAGAGAATAAAAGCACTCCATCTGTAAATGACCCCAACCTCTGCATCCCTCTCTGTGGAGGCCAAGTCATTTCAACAGGGTCAGACTAATGGAGAAGAGCCTCCCACTCATCGTCTCATGCAATGTCACAGTCTGTGACAATTTCATACGTGGAAATATTTCTACTGTCATACTGTGTGTGTGTGTGTGTGTCTGTGTGTGTGTGTGTGTGTGTGTGTGTGTGTGTGTGTGTGTGTGTGTGTGTGTGTGTGTGTGTGTGTGTGTGTGTTGGGGGCAGTTATCAGTAATATTGAGAGTGGCCAACAGTGAGTTATGCAAGTTCAAGGACTTTGTTATCAATCCATGAGGTAGTCTCAATCAAAGTCAGTTTTTCTCAGCACTCCTGGTGATTGAATAACTCAGAGGGAGCTTACATAAGTGTTCACTTTTTAATTTATTGGAAACCTTCACGTTTTCATTCGTATGGTAGTTTTCGCTGAGTTAAAGAAAAACTTAAAAGACAATGGGGAGGAGAGATGTACCAGAGGGCTGTGCTCACCCTACCTGTCTTCTGTGCTGATATGAGAAATTCATTTAGTGAAAACACAACATAAACCTTTGAAAATTACACAAGCATGTATTTTTCATCTTATTATTTAAAAAATAAATTCAGCAGATCAGACTACAGCAAAACAGAAACTCAATGAATTAAAACAGAGATCCCTCTTTGTCATTTTTGCATTCTAGACCATTGTAAATTATTTTTTTTTAATTATGATATATGCAACAAGGTAAATTACACACCACATTTAAATCTTTTATTTCCTGCTATGTAGGAAATTAAAAAAAAACATAGATGGTTATTGTGTCAGTTTGTAATGATAAGTCAAATCACTGACTTTTACACAAGGCAAGTGCCTGCCACCTAGTCAGCTAGCTCCAAGAATGTTTAAACCAACAAAGTATTGTTTGTTTGACCCGTATGAGCTCTGGAGGTTTATCCCAAGTTCATTAACCTAGTGTAGGTTACGCAAAATGCACAAAATGGATCAGAATTATTCATTTGCACCAGAAAAAGAAAGGAAGAGTATATACCACCATCATCAAAGATGCAATAAAGTTAAATAAAAATTGGGACAGTCAATGCATTCATAGATATTTTGACGACCACCAGTTCTCCCCTCCCGCTCCAATGCCACTAATTTTAACACAGTGGACCTTTAAGTTCCACATCAGTTACAAACAAAAATAATATGCAATGTAAGATATGTAGAATGTGCAATTGGTGCTTGTCAGATTTAAATAAAATCCCCTTTTCTTGCAAAAAACCCAAAACAAACACAAGAACAGAGGCCTCTGAATGTCATCAAGCTCATAGTTCCCCAGCAACAAAACATCCTAACGCCCCATGTTACATGTTTCCAAGTGCCCCAGACATTCTGTTATTCTGGTTTCCATTTGGCAGTCTCCTGTTCCTAAACTGGAACTGCAGCAGTCTCTCATTCGTGGGATAAAGAGGTCCTTCAACTGTCCTCACTGCCGGTTTGCCTCCTGCCATCAGAGCCCCTGCCATTCACCTCTAGGTCTCTGCTCTCTCCTCTAACTAATGTTTTTGTCCTTCTGGATCCCTTCAAATCACTTCTTATTAGACTGGTCTATGGGTTTTGTTTTGTTTTTCAATTTTAGATATCTAGAATCCGTCCTTTGAGGACAGGGTTTCTGTCACAATCCCGGATTTATATCCTTATTTTTTGTGATTTTGAGTTTCTAAGATATTCAATAGATAGTCAATTCTGCATGTTCCTTGTACTCCCTCAGTTTGTCTTAGGGTTTGGAATTATTTGCATCTTTCAGATTTGAATTTGAATTTTGACAGGTGCCTTGTCTCCACTCATTTCATATGAAATCTGTCAAACTTTTTATTAATAGCTACTACTAATTAAGTGCCCAATTGGATGCACTTACCACAGGACAAACAAAAAAATACATTTTGTATTGTTTTGTTCTTATTTGTTTTTGTTTTTTTGGGGAGTCTGCAGATTGTCGCAGAAACTCTACAATAGTAATTAATTATGTATAAAAATACATTATATCATTGTCATTTCAGTGGCTTCTATTTACTTTTAGTCTTACACTTGTTGTGAAAATGTTTATTTAAAGTCTTTGTTGTTTGATGAGACTGAATAAGGACAGGAGCTTTGGACACACTTGAAGACAATTTTTTTTTACTAAAGAGGTAAAGGTAAATGCCATCTACTCATCAACTCTACCAGGCACAGGAACCCCTCCAGCAGTAAGAGAAGTTCTGCAGAAGTTGATCAAATAATTGCATTCGTAAAAAATTGGGACAACTAATTCAAAGTTAACTCTGTAAGTAGAAAACCTTGTCAAAAAATGTTCCTCATTCCTCATCTTTGATCACAAGAACACATGCGGTATTAGAGCCCCATTCATGTAAAAACACTGCAGCTGAATTCAGATATAACAGCACAAACACACACATATCCCTTTGGTCTCTCATGTTCTTTGTTCTAGCTGTGAATGCTGGCATTTCCTCCTCCCCACTGCATCCAGCACACAGATGTTGAGCATGAAATAAAAAACAAGTGTAACTGATCTGCTTCTCCTTTTCATCCAGTTATGGGGGCTGATTGAGAAAGGGGTATCAGATGATTTGAGTGCAGATAAAGCTGACCCTCGGTGAAGGTGTGGGCCACAGTGTGCTTGGATCTGATTGGGGGGGAGGGGTTCCACAACACCAGCATGAGCGCTGCTTTGAAAGACGTGCAGTTCTTTCTGCAGACAAGGAACGACACGACAAAGCTGCTGATTTAGATCTGTGACAGTGTCGTCCTGCCAGATAGTCATCACAGACTCAATATCTGAAAAGACACCGCTGTGATTTGATGTTCCCTGATAGGAAGATCAAGCAGACTGAGATAAAAGTTGTTATGTGTGACAGTTTGTGATTAATGACTCAGGAGAAGGTGAAAACCCTTTTGTCTTTTCGGAAATCTGAGATCCTAACTCTTCCTGCACATTTAGCAAATATGAACAAATGCTGACATACACATTTTACATCCGATAAAGCTTCTTCTGTGCAAGTAGTTGAAAATAAAATATTGTGTTGATTTCTCCAAATAGTGAACACAGAAAAACTCTCTGTGGACAGTGTCAGATTGAATCTGCGTTACAGAACTCTACCTCTGTCATTCAACCTTGAAGAAAGGAATGTTATCTCAGTCATGACAGGTGTTTCAAGCTTCAGTAAGTGTTGAGATGGAAGACCTAAAATGTGTAAAATTTAAAGAAACATAGGTTAAAAGGAAAAGAGAAATGATCACATTTTTAACTTTAACAATGATGACTTTTGCAGTAACCTGCTAAAATCTGTGCAAACATCTTCACAAAGGGAAATACATACTCATATCATATTTGGCTTGAATGACCAAAAGTAAAAAAGCTGAAATTCTTAGGCTGTTTTAGATGTTCTTTATGCTTCATATGCGTGTGTTTGTGTTGTTAGTAGCATGTAAATGTTGTGTTCAGGATAAACTATTATGTGTTACTTCACACTTTTAACAATCACATCAAATATGATACAGATAAGTCTACAGTAAGGTATTCGTCGCAGTTGGAAAATCAAACAGGCTTTCACTGTTAAAGGAGAACTATGGCATTTTTCAGCCTAAGCCCTGTTTGCTTATTTATGAAGGTCTAAAAATCCTTCTAAAAGTACAACTTTCTCTGAAAATTGCTTCAGTGGAGTAATGACAGTTTGACAAGACCATAGAGTTCAACAGCAATGGGCAAGTCAATAGACTTGCAGCAACAAATGATGTTGCAAATGATGAAAATAATT
The DNA here is from genome assembly GCA_001698575.1 of Mola mola. Lineage (NCBI taxonomy): Eukaryota > Metazoa > Chordata > Actinopteri > Tetraodontiformes > Molidae > Mola > Mola mola. The sequence continues at coordinate 327,664 of KV751324.1, read as the reverse complement.
TGTGTTTTTTTGTATTCAATTCTGAGCTGTGCGTAATCTGTTAATTAATTAGACATTATTTTGGAATCTATCCACACAAATTTGTTTGTCTGCTGTAAACTTTGGAAAGCAGTGGAAAACAGTGCCCCACAATTAACATGGTTCTGGGTGCACTATTAACAACAGGAAGTAGAAAAAGTTAAGAAAAACACAGTTTGCACAAAAATATGTTATATACAGTACCTTTAAAGTTATTGAGTGAAAAACACACACATTTTTCAATTGAAAAACTAGGTATCTACTCCAAGTTACAAGATGAGTGTAGTTAGTCGCAAATGTATGGTATTTTGTGAAATTTTAGAGCCTAAACAAATTAGGGCTTTGATTAAAAAATGCCAGAGTTCTCTTTTAATGGTGTAATCTCTTTGCATTGAAAAAAAAGTTTATGTATGTATGTATGACCTTTACTTCATTCCCACAATTGTTTGCAAGGTCAGCCTTAACATGACAAAGACCTGGTATCTAATGAGGTAATACAAAGAGAGAGGATGCAACCACAAAATAACATCAAGTGTGTTTGAGAGATGGTACAAAACGTTTCAGAACACTGAACAGTGATATATGAACAACTGAGGGTCCATCAACAACACAACAGATTACTGGATTTTGTTGTAGCTTCTGCTCTAGTTGCAGTTTCCATTTTACAAGAATCCATTTTACAGCCAATGTTCAACACTGGTATATATCTAACCTAAAACAAGCAAAGGTGGACAGTAAAACACATTATAGTTTTATAGCTGCATTATTGATTCACCACAATATTCTTACGTTACTTTTAGAGCTCTTGAGCAGTGTCTGCAAGGCTAAATGGCTTACAATGTCATTATACTCTGATTTCAACTGCTTTTTTGTGTATTATTTCTGAGAATATAATGGCAAATAGATTAAAAAAGAATAATGCACTCATGGCTACAAAGTGGATCAGGAAGTACACTGATATGTCAGCATTAATGCCGTGTGTTACCACAGGACACTCACATTATAGTATTCACATTAGCACAGTGCAGCATTTCACAGAAGGTGGTTGTGAATGTGGGAGTGGTAACTATTTAACTTCACATGATACATATCATTTATTACAGAATCACACTATAATGTAATTGTGATATTATCATCATGTAATGATAAATAATTGTATGTATGTAATTGTGATTATTGTATAAGAGCGAGTATGCATTTTGTTTTTGTAAAAGTTCTTTAATCAAAGAGACAAGGCTTTGAAACGTAAAATCCCCAAGGATCTCTGCCCAAAGTCAAAGGTTGTACCTTGTGTGTCTAAAACACGATGCAAAGGGCCGTGACAAAACTTTGATATCTGATGAGCTGGGGATGAGAACAGTATAATGGGTGACACACACCAAAAAAGATTAGTGATTCTGAATAGCTCCGTGCCTGTGACAGCTAGTCATCTGTACTGAAGGCTTCTTTTCCTTCTTTCCCCTGAGTCACCTGTAGGTTATCTATTCCAGCTGCTGTAATGTTACAAAACATAAAACCAATTAATCATGCCAAATCTACTAATCTATATTTTGGACCAGACTAAAACTACATATAATGGTTGTGTGTTTATCAAACTTCTTCATATAAATGATTTTTTTCTGCAGTTACTGTTATTAACCATAATTTCTTACAATTGCATGAAAAATTGCAGATTAAATTAAACATCTCTACTCATTCTAAACTGTCTGTTCCTGTAATTAGCCATCATAAAAAACAGACTAACCAGGTTAATGGCTGTGTTCGTCATCTCTTCCGTTACAAATCTGGCCATATTGTCACCTGGATCTTTTAATATTTAATATCCATTATTGTAGATGTGTGGCTATGATGACCTGTACATGATATTATAGAGATTGTCCAAATTACAGTAGTTTTGAAAATATTTTCTTATATTCATTTAAATTTGTCAATGTATGAGCACTGCACACTTATTTATTCATTATTTTATTTTATTTCTAATTTTAACATTTTCCT
>KV751324.1:308741-323668 GCA_001698575.1 Mola mola | reverse complement strand
CTGCAGACACAGAGGGGAATACATTAAAAGGATCTTAGAACCCTAAGATGGTACATCATAGTATAAGCCTTAGTCAGTCATTTTTGCTGGCTTGCTTTCTTGCTCCTCACTAAATGAAATAATCAATGTGATCTCCAGCTCACCAGGTATAGTGTGTTTGTATTTTGTAGCTTGCATGTAATATTATGAAGACAATTTATATTCTGTTTCAGCACACTACTTTCTTATGTGGGCTTTTTTTTATATAATGGAAACTAATGACTTTAAGTCATCAGCAGGTAGGAGTGTGACAGGGCTGCTGCAGCACAATATGTTATGAGAGCAGATACTTTACCTTACTAACCACTCTTGTCTGGAGGTGGTAGGAACAAAAGGACATTCTGAGATGAACTCTCCTAACTTTCGCTGGTGTTCGCAGGTGTTCTTTCAGTTGCATCTGAAATGGTCCACTTCTGAAAAAATACTGGCCTTTGAAACTAAAAAGTGCTAACCTTTCGGCATGTCTGGGTGGAACTTTGCTCAGCACTAATCTGTCTCTTTCTCTCTTTCATTTCACTATGGTGCTGCCCACTTGGATCAGTGGGCAGCTTTCCCACATATCACCTTCTATAATTCACTTCTAATAATTCTTATCTATGACTCCAATATGAAATCCATTATTTTCATATATGCTCAAATAATGGATTTCATATTAGAGTCATAGTTAAGATGGTAATCCTTAATTTATGGAAGGTGATTTTTGGAAAACTGCCCACTGAGCCAAGTGGTATATCTGTATATATATATACCGTATATTAAGACTATCATTCATGGCTTTATAATTGTAAACCGTCAAACTGTGACTCCATTTTTGTTTTATATTGTCATGTCGTGAAATATTATCACAATAACTAATCCACAATGTACTATTTATGAGGAAGAAAAATGGGACTTCAATACTGCTATGTTTGGTCAGGGTGTCATTTTTAAACATATTTTTTTCACTTTAAGTATTTTGGATTCCCTCTCATAATAAAAAGAAAAGTAGTTTACCATGACCATGTGTGTAAAAGCATGTGTAAAAGTTGCCTTGAACTGTTTGACAATGGCAATGGCAATTCAACTAAAAACAACTGCAACACAACAGCAGCCAGTAGCAGTCCTTCATGTAATGAAAGAAAAAGGATTATTTATTAGCTGAATCTTACACAAAGCAAGTATCAAGCGTGTTACTACATCTATGACCACTTTATGTACTGGCAAGTTTAACATTCTCTGTTTGTTGGCTGGCACCACCGTGGCAATTGAGCTGCGGGGAAAACATGCTGCTGCTACACGCCCAAGCACATGATTGGACACAGCCGACTTTCAAGCCTGCTTTAGATGCAACGTTTAAAGTGTGTGTGAAACACTTAATGTGTGGGGACGGCCCAACCTCTCTCACCGCTAGGACCATGTTCTGTGCGTTTGTGATGGTTGATGATTGCTGTAACTAATTTTGCCGAGCTCCCAAACCAAAACTGCAGATTTCAATACCTCAGCTGCTTTTAGCTCCAGTGTGTGACGCAAAAACAATTTATCACCATCATGTTATGTTGATAACATAAGCTGTAATTGTAATACAGCTCTGTGTGGGCTGTGAAGTCCAGCCATCAGTAGTTATTGAAAGGCACATAGCTTCTTTGAGGTTCAGTTTCACTTTCTGGGTACAGAGCTAGCAAAACTGTACAACTGAATGGATGGAATGGATGTAATGCCGTACTTTCACTCCAGTGTGTTGACTAACTTCTGAAATCTGTCATTGTTCACCACAGAAAATTGCCTGTATTCTTAAGCTATACTGTAAATTTTGTGATGGCTCCTTATGTTTGACGTATTTCCCATAGCATAACTTATCGTCATCTGGCAGTATTTGCAAATAGCTTTGCCTTTGTCAGTGTCTTCCTTGCGATCAACATTACTTGAAATGGTGAGCCAAAATGTTGCCACACATCATCGCTAAAACTCAACGGGGCATCAGTATTTACATTTTTAGCTTAATTGTGTCCATCCGCTATTGTGTCTTTGGGTACTGTCATGCACACATCAACATCAAAGTGAAGGGAATCTGTTTTACAAGGCAGTGTAATTGTGCCCTCCACTGTTCAAACACAACAGTACAATAACAATGAGACATTTTAATGCAGTTTTATACTTAAAACCGCTTGTTAGTTGTGAGCCTTAAGCACAAAATAATCATTTGACATCTCAGTAGATACTGCTGCGGCTGCACAATATTATTGTGATGTTTTCTTATCACAATGTTCAATATATTGTTACATCCCTAGTCACGAGCCCTCTGCATCCCCCCAGGTTCACATGTTTAGATTGTTAGTGTCTTCTTATCTTCCTGTTGACCCAACTGTGTGTCCATTCTGTTACATCCCAGTTTAATCTAGATTACCTGGGTTACCTGGATCAACTGCTCACCACACTAGCCTCTTTCCCAAAACGTCCACCGTAACCTATGGACTATGATTACTCTGGACTCTATTTTCACATAGTTTAAATAAGTCATCATTTTATTTACTTTTGGGTTAACAAAGTTGTTTTCATTTCCAATGCAAGAGAAAAAATTCATTTTGACACTTTGTGTACCCTGTGTATAATCAAGAACAACACAGAATTTTCAAAGAATATGTGCAACATTTTCTACATAGTTATTCTTCTTCTCCTCAGTGATCTGATACCCCTTTCAGAGCAGCATCATTTTTTACTGCCTTCCCAAACACTACAATTAATGGTAGGAAAAATAAAATGATTTTCACACTGTGACTGAGGTTTAGAAATGGCACAGAAAACTAGGTTTTGGTGGGGAAAAAAATGTAATTCGAGGAAAAAATAAGTACTTTTGTTTAATACAGATGTAATTTTGTCATTTTCTCAAGGTTAGAGGATCTCATGGCCATGGAGAACCATCTGGTAAAAGTCATGGTTAAAAGAAACCAACATTGTACCAATAGCAAACAGGAAACAGTCTGGTAAATTGTCATTTTCATGACAATCATTTGCTGACCTATTCAATCCAACCATGACCTCTTTTTTCTGCAAAATTTGACGATTTATCAAAATGTCACCCAGCTTTGCTGCCATCAAATAAGAGTCATTACTACTACAACAATGGCGTTGTCCTTTGAATGGAGCCAAAAGTCTTTTTTTAGGTGCTCACTGCAATAGATGATACTTTCAGTTTCCTTGGATAGGTAATCTTGATTTATTGTGTCAGGACTACAATCCCAAACCAAAAAAAAAACCAAGACAGAAATGTGGCAGAAGAAATTAGCAGGGAAGAGAATGGCAGGCTTTCCCTTGTATTTTAGGGAGACAATGCAGAATGTGTACACTTACTTCCAAACTAATTCAAATGAAGCATACAGAGCACTTTAGCCGATCAGATGAGCAGTTAGGGCAAATTATTTTGGTGCCTGATATAGTCTTTAGCGAGATCTTAAATAATGGGATAAAAATTGCAAAACAGGACAGTGGTGTCTAAATTGACTGCCATACACTTCCGTAATAATTTCTAGGTCAGCAGCTGAAAATTAAGTGCAGTATTTATTTAGTGCACCCATTCATTAGTGATGTATGGTTGTAGTGCTGAGTCTAAAACATGAAAAGACAAGAGATGAGATGCTAACAGAATGAACATGGTATCCAGGAATATTGGGATTTGATGTTTGTTTAGTATTTATTAATTCCTCAGCTAAACTCCAAGTCAAATTGGTGCTGGTGAATCAGAGATGGATGAATAATGATAACAGAGGCATTACTTGTCTGACAGTCTTATCAGGCACACAATTATATCCCATCTCAGTTGTTTGTGGCAACACTGGGCAGCCAGTCAGGACTATCAATGTATTTATGTTGTCATGTTTCAACAGAAAATCACCAACCATTCCTGTCCAGTTCTTCTCTGAGCATAATAATCTCTAATTTTAATGTCTGCAGTATCTTGGGTTTTCGTGGGTATTTACTCAGCAAAAGGGTGTAATATCAACATGGTGGGAGGATAGAAGCATACAAGAGCTGCAACACATTCTTCACCAGTAATTTTCCCCCTGACAACTGATAAGTAATTTTCATGTCCATTCAGAGATGGACCAGAGCTATGATTAAGGACTTGAGTAATACCTGCTCTCCTATTCTCAATCCTCAAATCCATTTCATTTTCATTTGGCACTGACTATGTCATAGAAGCAGCCTGAGGGAATATAGCTTTTTAATTATGTTATACAGTAAAGCAGGTCTCAAGATCAGTCGTTAAGTCAGTCCTATTTCCCTTTTGATGAGGTTACACTGTCTTTATTTCTTCATTTGAATCTCTTAGATTCGACAAAAATGACAGAACAAATTGATGTTTTTACATGGATGTGTTGCATTCATACACATTTCATGTGTGTTTTGTGTACTCACTTACATAGGGTCTGTTTGCTGAACTAGATAAATACATGGTCAAAATAAATTTTGTATAGTCATCCACAGTCATTCTGGTCAGCTTCCGAGCAAAAACCATGCTGTGGCTCAGGAGGTAGGGCAGTCGTCCACTCTTTGGAGGCTACGTGGTTCGATACTTTGACATGTAGTGAGCACATTTTTGCTACTGTTAGCTAGGTAACGTTCTCTGGCACAGTTGTAAATGGATCAGTTTTTGAAATGTGACACATTAAATGCACGTAATAGCATGAAAGACACGTTTGATTACATTATGGTTTGATGTCATTTCCAACAAGGAAGGTCAAACATTTCAGAATATTACACGTGATATTGAAAAAAAACATATTACATCCGAGTTTATTTTTCTCCATTATACTGTATGTAAGGTATTGTTTTTCTTATGCATTTGGGGAGGTGGTGCTTGGAAAGTTTCTATCAATCAGAAGTGGGCCTTAAATTTACAAAAGTTGACGACCCTTTTAAAGAGTTGCAACTTTTAGTGTATTTGTGTTGGCAGTGGAGAAACTGAGATTAAGACTAGTTAGGAAGTTGACATCTGTTTTGAGTTCCCAAATTATTAGTAACTCACAGCCATAATGCACCATGGTAAAACAATTTTAAATGTAAAGCAAGAAAAAAAGTCATAAAGTGCATGAAGTCTGGGGTTTATGGAAAGATCTTGTTTGAAGACTACTGATTTTGTCCACTATCTCTACAGCCACAGGGCTAAACTAAAACGCCAATTTGCTTCTATCCGATACCAATACTGAGCTATTCCAAGTTACAGGACTTTGAGAGATTTAGATGAGGACTAGTCAGTTCAAATCAATTTTATTTATATAATGCGTGTCCATGCAAGTCAACGCAAGATACTCATATAGAGTAGGTGTAGGCCATACACTTTCATTGCAGCCATGAACTAGCCATTGGTTACAGTGGTGAGGACAAACTGCTCAAAGAGCATGGCTCTACAGGATGATAAGAGTCAGAGAGCACCTGCAATAACAACAGCAACTGCATAATGATAGCATCATTTTAGTATGTATAGAAGAAATAGAGGACGAATAAAAGCAAGACGTCAAGGAAAAGGATTTTGGACCTACTATATTCTTTAATCCACTTTCTGTGAAAAATGACAAATCCAAGGAAAAAGTGGAGTAGGAGCATAAAATTCACATTCTCAGCTTTAACACACACCTTATTTTTCTGTGACCTCTGAGGCAATAGTCTAATGTGTTGCTGTTTCATGAGAAGAACAAAATTTTGTTGAAACAATTCAGCATATCATGGATATATATATTAACTAGAGTGTGACTGCACAGAACTAGGTGAGCATGAAAGGCAAAACACTTTAAAAATGACGTGGTGGAGAATTAAAGGACTCTTCTGTAAATCTCCCCCTCAGGTGTGGATGAGGTAATTAACTTATGGATGTCAAACTTTATGCCAGGCTCATACAACAGGAGTTTTAAAAACCTGACAGATTTGGAAATCCTGTTGTTTCAAACATATAAGAAAAATCTCCACAGATGTTCTTCTCTTTAATATGAAAAACTTGCACACACACAAAATTTGAAAACAATCGGTCATCACACACTTCCACATTTTATATGAAGACAACCGTGCCTGAGGGAGCAGTGAATGCACCGCATCATGTGATCATTCGCAAAGTGGCTATAGACAAAATGATTGAAGTTCAACAAAATGCCATTGTGGAAGGCCTACTGCGCAGTGAAATGTAAAGACACCAAAAAAGTAGGAGACGATTGAGGAGACATGGACAGCACACATTGTTTATACTCCAAAGACAGCTGCGGGTGAGAAGGTTTCATTATCTGTCAACAGATAATGATGGTGGTGATGTGGTTACTTTTGTAGCAACATCATTTCCTCTGTAAAGCCCTCATGCACCACCAGCCTTACATAAAATCCCAATTTACATCCAACACGTTTTAAAATTATTCTGATGGCCAAAGTGGGTCCGTGAGCAGATCAGAAGGCGTAAGACCGGATCTGTTAACTCCTCCCAATACAGGATCGTTAAAGAGTTGATTGGTTTAGATAAGTCTCAAATCAGGAATGTTCTCCAGATTGTTGGTGGGAGAGAACCTGATCCAGAATTTGTCCGATTATCTGGTAGTGTTAGCCAAGCATTACAAACACTTGTGTTAAGGAGTAGCTCAAAAGCAGTAACAATAAGGGCAGGGGCTATTTATTTTTAAAAGTGGAGTAGTTCAAACCTATGTAGTTAATGCATGGTCAGAGAGTCTAATCTTTATTAGCTACAGCTGTAGCTGCAGCTTATAAATCAGAAATATTTTTCTCCATAATCTCTGTCTCTTTTTTCGACAATGTATACAATCAGTTTCAGGAAGTGATGCTCCAGGAAGCAGGTCTATTTTACACTAATATGGTCCATGAGGTGCAAGACAAGTACAGGACACACTGTTTACCAAATACTTCTATGGTTTATGTGACGTATTAAGAGGCTCTGTAACTGTTCATTTTTGAGATATGTTGTTCTTCAGTTGTGAAGTTAATGGAAGTTGTTTGTTGGAGAAGGAATTTCCTCACACTGAGATTGTGATATACTTTGGAGGTGGAGAGGACAAAAGAAGGATAAATACTGGATGCATATAAATATTATACCAAAGTAATATGGTATATATGTATTTGGTATATGGTATATGGTATTTATTATATATGTTATATAACAAATTCATTTTGGTCTATACGCCGTAAAAACTGTCAGTCCTTAAAAAATTTGCATTAAAACACAAAAAAAATGTGTGGAAAGCTAAATCTGTACAAAGAGCTAAAATTACTAATTGGTTCACTGATCAGTTGAACTTTGTTCGATTGATTTGCAATTAATTCTGGTTTGCGGTGCATAAAAGACCAAGACTGGCGCCAACCTTGGAGCTTGTGGATACCTTATACTCACTCAGAGGGTAAAAGGGGGAGAACATCAATACGTTGTTGTGAGTCTGGCCTGATACTGTCTTTTTCATTTGTTAGGGCTATGGTAGAGTGTACAGAACAATGCATTTTCTGAAAGGGAAGTGATTGATGATTTATTCTTTTAAGTACAGATAGTGTGTAACATGATCTGCCTGTGCATAGAGAATAGAGAGAGAAGAGAGAATAGAGAAATTAATGTTTTAAACTCCATAGGGGTGCATCATACAGAGCTATGCTGTAAACATAGCCCCTTTCCAGTATTTTATAACACATTTTAGTTGCCAATAAATGTGGTCTCCAATGAATAATAATTAATTCACATGATATTCTCATATGATCTTCCAATCAAACAATTGTGATTGAGATTTCTTAAGATTTCTAACCAACATCACATTGTACGCATGGTATGAAGTAATCAAAACAAATACTCTAACTATCTAATACTAAACATTTTTCTCTTGGACACATTCATATACAAAAGTTGAGTGGTCATTTTAAAGGGTTTGTTCTAATTTACCTTGAAATTCTGGTATGCTAGCATGCCATATCAATATAAAAAGGGAATTCCAAAAAATAAATTCATTGCATTGCAATAAATTGCATTCCAGAAAATAAACAAATGAATAAATGTTGGATCAGAATTGCTTGGAGCATGGAAGGTATGCATGCAAGAATACATGAAAGGTCACAGTATGTTCATTAGGTATGTCTAAAGAATGATTGTAAACACTGTGTACTAACAAAAAGTTGAAGAAAATAGAATCTATGTAATTTGAATCAATTAACTATTTTGAAATAAAACTTTAAAAATTAAAATGGGACTTTTATAAAAGGGGGTTTGGACAAGTTGTGTGAGAATTACATTATCGAACAAATAAGACATTGTGACATGGATCTTTTTTCTAATGACAGAAATACACAGCTAAAAATGTTACCCTCGTAGCTCATTAGCTCAGCTGGTGCTGCAGCTAGCTGACTTCAGAGCTCAGAAGAGTTCATGGTGTTTATAAATTTAGCACAGAAGCTTTGGACTGCCACTGGTGCTGGAATCCCCAGAATTGGAGCCAGGTCTGTAGCTTCTCAAGGAACACAGGCAGATCTGTGGCCTCCATGCCGAGTAGATGCCAGTTCAAAGTCCCTGTGATGCTAAAGCCATTGCAGGATCAGGTTGAAAAAGGAGAGTATTGAGGGAGTTGAAATTTTACGAATGTACACAACGAATAGGTGGAAGTGATTTATTCCCATAAACTTGTATGATTATATGATACTACTTGTATGTGCCATACAAGTGTTTTGCCAGCTGTGTCATTAACAAGCAGCTCTCTCAGTTAGTCTCAATTTGTATTTATAGCTTGATTATTGTTTTTTTTCTCCGTAATGTAGTACAAATTTTCACATTCTTTAACAATACCAATATTATTTGCTAGAGTTCTTTTTTCATGTGTTCTGCTTCATGCCATCGCTTCTTAATGTAATGCACTTTGTGTGTCTACTTCAGCAATTGAAAATAAGATATTACATTATAATATTGTGGCAAAAAAAATAGCCCCCAAAATATGTAAGCATGAAAGAAAATTTCAGTTTGAGCTAAAAGCAAACAGTATTAATAGGTTCAATCTAAAAATTTTCTGTTACATTTATTTAAAGATACAATGCAGATGCACAAATTAGATAAAATTTCCATTATATTGTGTAATGATCAAGTATAATGGATCAATGTGCCCTCAAAGTCAGTCTATAAATGTGATGAAAATGTTGATAAGGTGATATTTTTTTTAAATTAGAGAAATGTGCAGTTGTATTTTTTCCCCCACCTGAGCATGTGGATAGAGATGATGATTGAACAAAGACAGGGACAGAAAATTATACTTATGATTGTAAATGACCAAGCACACCAAGGCACGAGGACACAGGATAAGGTGCAAAAATAATGGTTTTATTTACCCAAGAGAAGGAAAATAGGGGGTAAACAAACCAAGGTGCTGTAAAAAAAAAAATGTGCTTAAAAAAAAAAGAAATGGACCCAAATACCTTTAAACAAATAACTCAACTGTAATGTAACTTAAAAAAAACAAACTGAAAAATGAACCAATATATATAAACCTGGCCAGGTACAAAAAAACTAATGAATGGAAATTAACAAATTAAGCTATGTCATTTTCACAAATCGGTTTTTAACAAATATAATTAACTCATTTTGAACCCCCCCGAGTCCAATAAAGAGGTGCTCTCTTTGCCAGTTTGCCAGAAGAAGCCAGCTCCAGGGGAGGCGAAGACAGGAGGACAGAGGAAAGAAGAGGAGGTGAACAGCAAAAACCAAATCAGATACATCGACAATGTAACCCAAGATGCATGCACTCAACTTAAATATAATTTAAAGTATCAAAGAAATGGCTAATTATGGTTAAATATAAATGAACTAAATCTATGTGTTGTCTTTATGTGGTCTTCTAAATGTATATGGTGTGCTAAACAAAGGATCAGTTACAGGCTATGTAGGATGGGGTTAGTTATACTACCCTTTGTGTGGCAATTCCAGGCAGCCATCACAATGATATATACTGTATATATACTTTTTTCTCTGTCCCCAACATGCAGTGAACAGCAGCACCCATAATTTCCTCCTCCTGTAGGAAAGAGAGATAAGGAAGTGAGAGAATGGAAAGAGAGACAGTATTGACCACAGATGCTTTCTGAGTCCAGACTGTTAGCTTTTTAACTGTGTATGCAGTGATCTGGTTACCCCAACACGCCACCTCCAAGTTCACAGATACACTAGAAGCTTCCCCTGAGGGCAGACGGGCAGCTTCACTGTCTCCAGCATGGCTGAGAGATAGACGTCATTGTGTTTGACCAACGACCGACCCCCACTGTCCCGACCATGACCACAGCTCATGCCAAAACACCAACTTTTTACGTGTCGGCATACCAAGCTTAAATTATTAAATTATAATGAATTATTTAAACATGTCCATTCACTTTTTGCAATAGTCATAATTGCACTTTGATTAATGAAAAAATGCTGAGCCAAGGCTATAATTATTAATATGATACAGGTAAATTGCCGGAAATATGGACGTAGCAGGTTACGGTCATATTTCAATACTTTTGATCTACTCAGTACTGATGGAGCTTATAAAAAGTACCGGCCTGTTCTGCACTAACTACACAGGACTCAACCAAAAAATAATCAGCACCAAGATGACTATCACAAACTTCTGCTGGAAAGGAAAATTAAAAGAGAACATGGAGGTACAATGGAAAATGTGGTAAATGGTAAATGTGGGAATGAAACGAGCTTGACTCAAAGCGGTGGCCAGGAGTAGGGACACCAAGAAATTTGGCAGTCAGTTTCAACCTATCAAGTACAGCATATGTGCTGCTCCAATGTCCAATTTAAATTAATACAAGTGAAATGACAGTTTGAGCCTCAACCAGAGTAAATTGGAGGACATTGTACAACATTTTTTAAAACTTCCCATTGCTGTTGGGATATTCTGTCAACATGCTTTTTTAAAAAGTGTTTCTAACTGCATGGCCTCAAATGCCTGTACTTCATCAACACGTCTCTTCTCCCACGTGTGTTCCCACATAGATGGAAACTGCCATCATCAAGCCAGCACTGTTTCTTAAAGAACAATGTGGACAAATTACTACTGAACAATTACAAGCCAGTCTGCAACCCCATATTGGAAAGAAAATAAATAGACTGAAAAAGCTGTTAAATAAAAACTTTTTTAGGTCTTCCAAAAAGGATTTGGAGCACATAACACCTTTAACGTTGTCCACTTAAACAAACATAGTGTCATAAATTTGGGAGATCCTGTCCTAGGCCCTTCCCCCTTTTGTTTTTAATCTCTCTCTCTCTTAGGAGCAGGTTTTTTGAGTGGCAGCTGCAGGGACTCATCAGTCTCTGCATTTAAACCTGGTTCCTTCAGTTATTCATCATCAGATCTTCCAGTCATTCATGTGGTACTTGTTGCTCTGGCCCGCTCTCGGAGAATTACGCTCTGTGTCACTTTTGCCACTCAGTGTGTTTTAACCAGTTGCTTTTATTCACCCAAATCTCCTCTGATTCTAGGAACACCTGCTCACCTGCACTGCCAGCTGCCACTCGCTCTGGACCTGCTCCCTCAGAGAAACCTCAACTCCTCACCTTCCACAATAAAACCCTCTGCACCAAAGTCTGTGTCTTGCGTTTGGGTCCTTCTGCTCGCTAAAACTACGACACATAGTGAAGAACAAAATAGATGACACACACGTACGTTACCTCCAAACTCGGATTAAGTACATTAAACACATGAATGATTTGATGTGTCAGAATTTTCTAATGAATTAATCAAAGACTAAACTCGGTTTTGAAGGAAAGAATGATTAAGTGTCAGAGATAAGTTTTGGTGAGACCATAAAGACTATAAAGACTATAAACCAAGGAGGAGAAATGCTGCTGTAGTCATGGACTCATACCTTTTATCACCCAAGAACATTTCTTGGATTAACAGACTCATGTCTCAGCATCCATGCATTTATGTATAATCCACTTGACTATTGTAGTGGTGTGTTTACAGGTCTTTAAAAAAAATCAACCAGACAGCTGCAGCTGATCCAGAAGACTGCTACTGGAGTCCTTACTAAGACCAAGAAATTGGATCGTATCACTCCAGTTCTCATATCTTTACACCGGCTTTCTATCTGTCAATTAATTGATTTCAAAATAATGTTTATGAAGTGTATCACTGACTAGTTTATGTTTAAGGTCTAACATAGATCCCTCAGGTTGTCCAGGACAGGTCTGCTTTATGTCCCCAGAGTCAGAACCGAACATGGACAAGCAGTGTTCCGTTTTTACGTGCCATATATCTAAAACAAACATCCAGAGAACTGCGGGTCTCCTGCAACTCTCAGCTCTAATAAATCCAACAGGATTTTTTTTTTTCCATTTGCCGCTGCTTTTTATTAAATCTAATTATTTCTTAAACTGCCCTGTAAGTCTTACTCTTGTATCCCGTATTTCTTTTAATTTTATCCCATTTTGTATATTTATTTTCTATTTTAGCTCTTGTTTTTCAAAATGTTTTTTTGTTGAAATGTTTTGTTTATTTTGCTTATACACTGTATTGTATACCTTTTTTTATAGAATGCATTTTGATTTGCCGGGTTTTGGAAATGTGCTACACAAATACATGTGCCTTGTCTTGTTTAATAATTATCCTGACATTACAGTAGTGATATAGAGTTTCAGGTAAGAAAATGTTATATACTGACTGGCTAAGTAATAGACATTTTTTCCCCAATTTGCCACGTTAATGCTTCCTTTATTATGAGACTTAATGCTATTGTTTTATATATCAACAGTATCTTTATCCATCAGTGATAGCAAAACAGGAAAAAGTTTTGTTCCACAGTGACAATGCCATCTGAGAGATTAAAAACTTCTGACAAATACATTATTGTATTGCCTGTGCACACAAAGATTGAATTGCAACTGAAAATGTTCTATACATTTTTTGTAACATACTATTTTGAAAAATTCAACAGAGAGAGGTATGTACTAAGACCACAGAGACCACATTGTTGCCCAATTGGTCAAAAATTCTTCTGTAATGTCTGGACATTTTCAATTACAAAAGAAAAAAATCCATGGCAGGATTTACTGTTTGAATCCTATGTGACCTATACATTGACCCATGACAGCAGTAAGTGGAACAGAAGAAACAAACTTACTGAACTAATAAAATATTTGGTATACCCTGATAGTTATATTAATCTTTGCATGTCATGATGTTGAGCAGGCTTATCTGAAATCAACAACAGTTTATTGTTGGCTAATAACTGGTTTCTCAACAGAAAGTGTTTAATGTCTAATTTCATACACATTTTGCATGACTGTCAACATCACATTGGACAGAAGACTATGGACTTTTTAAATGTACTTTAATCTTTTGTATTTTCTAAATGGGATAACCTTCTTAAAGTCAAGCAATATTGTGTGTGTATCAAGTTATAGATGCAGGTAGTCCATAACTTTAGTTTTTTTCACTTTATAATTTGACAAATAATGAATAAATCAACAAAAAAGAGACTGGAAAAGTGCTGTAGTATATTGAAATTTCTTTTCACAATTCACATGTTTGATTTGGCTCAGTTTTTTTGCAGGATGCCCTTCCTGACGCAACGTTCACCATTACAAATACACTGGGTTGTGACCCTTACTGGCTGGTTGAATTACTAGCTCACCCTGGTAATTCCAGAGAGACATGATATAAATGTAATTTTTTAACAGTGGTAAACATTTCCAGAAGTTGATGATTTGTAGCTAGTTGGATTTGAATGTATTTTGAAGGAATTTATGATGTCTACAATGTCTTTCAAAGTATTTAAAATATCAAGTCTCCACATGTCACTACACCATTGTTGAGACAGGGGCTTTTCGAGGGAGAAAAACTGAAGTGTATATAAAGCCTCTCACAGATGCAGTACCCTTTGAAAACAAAATACATTCAGACATTCAGATGATGTCACAACATCAAAACTGCAAACTTTATCGTGACATCAGCACAATGACAATGTTGGTACAAATGATTAAATATCAGTGTTCGACCATAGCTGGACATGATTTGAGTGGCATTGATTTCAGGGTGTGGCCAATAGTTGTGCTTGACTACATTGTGACCAACAACGTATTTACAAAAAACTTAATCAGCCTTAATCTGCCCTGTTTGATTATTTCTTCTGAGCTTCGTGAGCCTAGATTGCAGTCGTATATAGTTGTTGTTGCACTGGTTAGTGTATAAAACTTGCTCACCACTACAAACAATACACATTTACAAAGTAAATGTGTCAAAGTGTATCATACATTTTTGTCACACCAGTTACATTTATTGCGACTGACAAACAGATACTGTAGGTGAGAGTTAAATCCATGTCAGTGGACAAAGGCAAGTCCAAAAACAGAAACACAGAGAGAAACTCAAAAGATGCTGGAGACGTTGGTGCACAAAATAATCTGGCACAGAAGAGGGTATCAAAGTGACTTACTATGTTTACATACTCCATAAGGCAATATTTTCAATAAAGTGCTGACATGCACAGCAGCTTGGGAAATATTCATGTTTACACATTAGTAGCATATTCTGAATAAACTAACACAGGAGGGTAATCACAGGAGGAGATATTGAACCCCCCTCCTAACCCCGGAGGGGAGAGGAGAGTTGGGTACACCAGACAAAGTGCGGTTCAAAGACTTCTATGATGGTGAATAATAACAAGGACTTGTGGACCCTGCCCGGAGGGATACCGGGACCCCGCCCTGGAGCCAGGCCTGGGGAAGGGGTCCGTAGGCGAGCGCCTGGTGGCCGGGCCTTTTTCCATGGGGTCCGGTCGGGCTCAGCCCGAAAAGGAAACATGGGTCCGTCCTCATGTGGGCCCACCACCCACAGGAGGAACCATAGAGGTCCGGTGCTATGTGGATCGGGTGGCAGTCAAAGGCAGGGGCCTTGGCGGTCCAATCCCCG
>KV751324.1:278514-305908 GCA_001698575.1 Mola mola | reverse complement strand
GCTCAGGCTGTTACCCCCGCGACCCGGACCCGGATAAGCGGCAGAAAACGAAACGAAAACGAAGGAGGGTAATCACAGAAGTGGGAAATAAAGTGAGGCAGTCTAACGACAACACATGGGAGGAGGATCATTCAAAATAAAACAGGACATACGTAACTCAACAAAATACCAAAAAAATGACAACTCTCACTGAATGGCTGTTTACATTAATGGCAGAGACTCAGCTTGAGCAGGAGATTCGGAGACTCATAAGTTATTGTTTTTTTTTTCGATTTTTTTTTTTTGTAGGTGTATCCATTATGATCCTTGTACATTATTAGAGACATTACGTGAGGATCCATTGTATCAATCAAAACAATAAGTCAATTAGCTTTTTTGTTTAAGCAGTAGACCCACGGGAAACTATTCTCCACATGGACACCAAACTATTACAAATGATTTTATTCACTTTTGGGAAAAAGCTATTATAAAATGCTAATCTATCAATAACAAGGCAGCAATCCATACGCAGCTTTCACATGGCTTCGGACTGTATGTAGCACAAAAGAAAGGCTGGTTGCTAGGTGCACAAAAGCACCGCAGCCATTAAGGGACTGATTGAGTTTTACCTCCTGCCATCAGGACAACATTATAATTAGACATTAATTGAGGACTCTGTGAAGACCCTAGTGTGTGGGTGTGGGTATCCATTGTATCAATCAAAACAATAAGTCAATTAGCTTTTTTGTTTAAGCAGTAGACCCACGGGAAACTATTCTTCACATGGACACCAAACTATTACAAATGATTTTATTCACTTTTGGGAAAAGCTATTATAAAATGCTAATCTATCAATAACAAGGCAGCAATCCATACGCAGCTTTCACATGGCTTCGGACTGTATGTAGCACAAAAGAAAGGCTGGTTGCTAGGTGCACAAAAGCACCGCAGCCATTAAGGGACTGATTGAGTTTTACCTCCTGCCATCAGGACAACATTATAATTAGACATTAATTGAGGACTCTGTGAAGACCCTAGTGTGTGGGTGTGGGTGTGTGTGCGTGTGTGTGTGGTGTGTGTGGGTGTGAATTCATACATTTGTGTGATGTAGCACATGTCCCATGTTATAGAAGGGGGTCAATTTCTTTGTGTGTGCTAGAATGAATGGTATCTTTGAATTTCCTTTAAGATAAATATCTGGTAATTATTGTAAGGAAGAAAAGTGCTTCAGTCCTAATATATACTGCTGCATATTAAAGCTAAACTGGCATTGCTGCTTGTCCCCATCCTCTCATCCCATATAAATTGCCTTTATTACACAAGTGTCTGACATGGACTTAAAATCCACATAACAAAATGCTAGCCTCTCCTTCAGATGTAGAATACTCAAAGGAAGCTCAAACAAGAAACCAGATGGGACTGTGTCAAAGAATATGTCTTCGTTCGAAATATGGTATTATTTTGTGTCACGGCACCTCATCCAATGGCGTCTTGTATCTCTTTGAAGGAACAGAAATGTCAGATACAGGAAAATGAAAAAATTGCAATACTTTTCTGTCATTTTGTCCGCTATTTTACGTCAAATTAGATCAAGGGGTATTGCATCCCTCTTGTAACACAATGAGACACATTGTTTTGTTGGGAAGAGGGGATGCACTACTATAGAACATCAAAAACACTTGTGATAAAGCTGTGTTCATTTGTTATTTATCAAGGCATATCAGTATTTCTGACTGAATTCTGCTTTGAAGAGGACTGGGTATGAGAGATAAAGGTGCAGTTTATTCAGATCAGTTATAAGGTACCGTTTTATACATGGTATACACTGTGGGGCTTAAAAGTACAGCTTTCATGGTTTGGAGGCGTTGATTAGTTCTTTCCTGTTTAATTTTTCAGTTTATGTCTTATGTTTTGTTTGTAAGATTCCTATCAATATGCCTTTGCTTCTAAGTGTGCTTCTGTTAATTTAAGTTGTCTACTCGTTGCAAGCTTGTCACAGTAGTATATATAGCAAATGGGAGCCTGTTGACCGGTCAGGGAAGATTTTAATTAACTTGAATCAAATTTTATTTGTACAGTGCAAAATCACTAATTACAACTTGTCTTTTACAAACTGTACAGATGTGACACCCTCCGCCCTTGAACCCTTGAACTGCTTGAGGAAAAACCCTAAACAGAGAAAAATAAGAAACCTGAGGAAGAACCACAAAGAAGGGATCCCTCTTCCTAGGACAGACAGACGTGCAATTGATGTCACCTCTACAGAACATGATATAACAGATTATTAAGCATGTATGAGAAATCTCTTGACCCAGAAACAGCTGTAACCTTTTGGTTAAGATGTCATAGTGGTCCATGTATGTGTAGATTTGTATGTTGCTTATGAAATCTATGAGTCCGGGAGTATGTGGACTCTATAAATCCAGAGGTATGTGAAGTCTGGTGATCTGGAAACAGGTGCAGTCTGTTGGTCCAGAGGTCATTGTAATTGATCCAAATTTGCACAGAGCAATCCAGCCTGGAAACCATGTCACGAGATCTCCTGTCCTATTGTGGGCAGTTAGTATAATATTTTGTGAGGATATGGTCAATTAGAGGAGCAAAGAGAGAGTGAGAGGGGGAGGAGAGAAGAGAGCTCAATACATCATGGAGTGTTACCCCAGCGACCTAAGCCTATAGCAGCATAACTAAGGGCTAGAAAGGCCAGCCCTAACTATAAGCTTTATCCAGAAGGAAAGTTTTAAGCCTCCTCTTTAAAGCAAAGAGTGTGTCTGCCTCCCTTACCGAGACTGGAAGATGGTTACACAGGCTGATAGCACTAGATGAACTACATTAGGAAATTGCTGGAACGCTTGCTAGAAATGCAAAGACGAACTGGCAACGGGGACAGGAACACTGAGGTTTAAATACAATGGGAAGATGATTGGACACACGCAGGTGAAGTACAATAGGGTGGGGAAGACACTCAGACCAATAAAAACCAACAGGAGAGGGAACCTAAAATAGAGAGAAACGTAAATAACTCAATATCAAAAAATAAAGAAAACCATAAGATGAACAATAAACAAAACAGCTGATGAATCATGACAAATATCCCCTTGTGTAGCCAAAGTGAAAATTGGTTCCTATTGCTATCGTTTTAGGAGGTACAAGTATGAGTGTGACAGACGGAGTAACATGTACAGCACATGAGGTAGTGAGCTCTACAAAGAGAGTAACAAAGCCAAATCGTAGCAGGTTCTTTACCAGAACAACCTGATTAAGTGTAAGCGCTGTTGTTAAGTATCCTACATTTTTAAGTGGTTATATAGATATCCTATTGCTTTCTTGGGTACATGTCGTATACCTGCATATAATATAGACATATACTGCATATACTGGTTTTAAGTCTACTCATGGAGATGGTTCCAAACTAGAGGTAGGGTAGGGTTGCGTATCAAAACATGGTTCCAAATTAGTCCTGGTTCCACAGTTTCAATTTCAGCGGAATCATTAAAAAGAAACTAAATTTGGTCCCGCCAACTGATTCCTAAATAAATGTTGCACATGACACAAGTCTGGGAAAGGTTAGAGCAGTAAGCTGTCATGACCATGATGCTCAAAAGTGTGGCTTCAATTATGTTAAAAGAAGTCGAGTCGGACATCTCAAAGTGCAACACAAATGTATTTCATGAAAGGGAGGGTTGCGACAAATATGGCTCTCTGTCACTCTGTGTTGCTCACTTTTTTTCACAAAAAGCATTGCACTTTCAGCCTGTTAAAGGAGCCGCACTGTGTTATTGTGTTAGTGAACAATGATAGAGCATATTATGATTGAAACATAACATTTAACAATGGCAACCAAATTAAGCTATGTCTGTAACTTTTTTTAGGTGCCTTAAACTGTATTTAAAAAGTTATAAGTGTGAATATGTTTAATGAGTCAACTTGTTGAAAGATTTCCAAAGTGTTTATATGATTACTTTTTTTTTTTTTTTTTAATCGGTCAAATAAGCATTTGTTGATATTTTCTGACTCCGACCCTCAAAGAATCGTAATCAGAATCGTAATGGCTAAAACTCAAACAATACCCAACCCTAGTGAGAGGAGCATGAAAAGTGAAGGTTCTGTCTCTGATTTCAGTTTTAGACACCCCAGTAACACTGCATCCTGAGAGCGCAAAATTTAGTGGGTAAATATGGTTCTATGAATTCTATAAAATACGACGGAGCCTTGCTATTAAGGGTTTGTAGGTTATGAGGAGAACTTTAAATTTTATTCTGGATTTGACGAGCCAGTGCAGAGATGCCAGTATTGGAGAAATATTATTTCTATGAGTTCTTGTTAGTGTACAAGCAGCAGCATTCTGGGTCAGCCAAAGAGTCTTTGGAGGCTCATTAGGGCAGCATCAAAATATAGAGTTACAATAGTCCTCCCTGGAAGTAACAACTGCGTGGACTAATTTTTCCCCGTCTTCCTGAAATAAAACGTGTCTGATTCTTGTAAAGCCAAAAAATAGGTTGCTCAATAAATGAATCAATAAAATAAGAAAATCCTAGTAAAACTACTAGTATGCAGTATGCAGCAGTAAGATGAGAACAACGATTTTGAGAAGGAAGATGACAAATACAGGATCCATCTGCAGGACTGTCTGGACCATTATCACAGCGCAATTCTTGGCTTTCATTCTGGATTACTCAGGTCTTTAACTCACAAACTTAGACACCAAAGACTCCTGATCATGGAAATCACTGCACAGGCTAGAGAACACATCCATAAACCCTTGTGTGGGAACACAGTTTGTTGCAGCATTCACAAATGCAAGCTGAACCTGTATCAGTTAGAAAGAAAAGGTACATAAACCAGATCCAGAAATACCACCATCACGAAATTTGCAATTCTTTTTGGAAATCATCATACGGACCACCTTGCTTGTTCAGATCAGTACACAGTTGTGGGCTTTTGATGGTGTGGTGGTTCATTACTGCACATGGCATGGGTAACCTGCAAGTTTGTGAAGGCACCGCTAATGCTAAACCATATATACAGGTTTTGAGAAGCAACATATGCTGCCAAATAGATGACATAATAATAGAGTCCAGTCTGTTCTACCTGCAGTCAACATTCCACTCTCAATACAACAGCAATTGGTCTCTTCAGTTCCCAACGGTTTAGTGTGTTGTTAAAAGAAGAGGTGCAACAGAATGGTAAACATGACCCTGTCCCAATTTTTAAAAAATATGCTGCTGGCATTATGAGCATATAATTTTCAAACACAATGAAACTTGTCAATTTCAACGTTTGATATATTGTCTTTGTTTTATTTTCAATTGAATAGGGGTTTCATTATTTTGCAGCTCATCCTGTTCTATTTTTACTCAAATTTTACACAGCTTCACAACTGTTTTAGAAACATGTTCTAGATAAATAAACTTATATTTGTGTGCATTTATATATAGACGGATATTGTGTCAAGTCAGCATGTCATTCAACAAAGCGTCCATCCCAAAAACTGCTGAGGAACTGCCTGAGGAGGACCTTAAAGGGTCAACCTGTCCTCAAAATTCCTAAAATTATTTATTTCAGCTGTCCGTAGTTTTAGTATGGTGACAGTGTAGAATTCAGTTGAAATAAAACACTGTATTAAAGCAAGAGACATCCTCTGATCAGAAGATGGCCTATGAATTTCTGACCTCAACGGGTGAAAGTGTCCTTGGACGAGACACTGTGACCTGAATTGAATCAAAATGCATAGATAACCTTGATGTGTTAATAATTGAATGTAATAAGACTTGAAAGGCATTATATAAAAGCAAGTCTATTTTCCATTTACATAAAATGATCACTGAATAATAATGCAAATATGTTTTCTGCAAATATTTGGACAATTGATATCAAAGGGCTAGGTAATTGAGCAGACAGTCAATTGAAATTCATTCTCTACTGTCTTAGAACCTGTAGAGTGAAAACAAAACACATGTGAGGAGACCATACCATCTGGTTGAATAGCCTTGTGTCCATTTTTTTTTCTCCTCAAGATGTCTTTTATTTTCTACAAGTAAGATCCGAGACAGCACCTGTGGTTGGTTTTGGGAATACAATGTCCCTCATTAGTGCTATATTTAGCAAGGGTGTATGTCCCCTCTATTGTACGAATAAGATCTGGGTCAAATACTCACTTTGAAGAGCATGAGTACTCAGTCTTTGGCCTCTTGTTGAGACGAGACAACAGACTGAAGATTACCATCAAGCACTTGTGGCTGATTTTGAAATAAATGAGCATCACTAGGTTTCTTATCAAATGTTCCCTATGCAGTCTACTGACCTCAACAACTCACCTACATTATAGAAGCCTGAAAAGTACAACACATCTGTCCGAGTACTCAAAAAGGAATCTGCTCTTGTGATTGGTCTTGGTCAAGATACTAAAGGTTTAAAATATGTCAAGAAATCTTCATCAACAGATAAAAGCTAGATAGTTTAAGAAGAAAAAAACTAATAAGTATATATAAAAGAATAATTAGGGCTGTGCAAAAGAAGGTATGCCAGTGATTGCAGGGATATCAAAATATGATGCTTATCTTTAATCATTAACATCCATACTAAAGGAATGAACAATGGGGAAAACGCTTTGATTCTTTTCTTGAGTCATACTTAACATCTGCAAAGGAGAGAGTGTATTTCTCAAAACAATAAGTACAGACAGCAAGAAATAGATCAATCATATCATCAGATCATGTCATTATCAGAATGAAAAGCCCTTGTCTACAAACAAAATAGTCAGAATGTTTAGTCATGTTGTCAATATACAATGTAAACTGACAACATGACTACACTGTAAATACTTTTTGATGTAAACTTTGGTTGAGATTTTCATATCAATGATTGAAAATGAGCATGGCTGAACTTTTTCTGTGTGGCATACCCAATTTCACAACTATAAAGTTCCTCATTACTGTATGCAAGAGGTTGAAGAGATTTGAGTCACATTTACATCAGGTCTGTCAACAAGTTACAAAACAATTTTACTACAACATTAATAAAAAGAAAAGAAAATTGCACAGTGCACCATGTTGGATTACACACCTGTTTTTTTTGTACAAAATGTTTGGATAATGAGGACACATAATTTATGCAAAACCAGCCTTTGTCCTTGTCTTCCTCTCCTGTTCTTCTGATTTGCCTCTCCAGCTTTACACACAGCCATGCTTTTTTTCTTCCCAGCTGCTGGTCCTGTTCATTTCTTTGTTCTTCTATTTTCAGAAACTGTAACACTGTTTTCTGAGTATGTTAGGTCAAGTGGCTCCATAATGATGCAGGGATTCAGGAATCTAATTAGAGCCAGTAATTTAGCATGAAACCTTAAAGTATGGTTACAAGAACAGTTAAGCCTCTTCTGAACTGAATTTCCTTGCATTAAAGCAACGTCATTTCCTTTCAGATACTGTGTTTGGTTTTTGTAGGGGCCATGCGCAGTGAGAGATTACTGACACGAGCAGTTTAAATCACAAAGAGCCGTTTCAGCCAGAGGACATCAAAGAGATATCACAAAAACTGTCTACATAGAATTATCCAGTTTCACTGAAAATAGTGAGCAGCTTTACTGTGTAACACAGTAATCAGTGATACATGCACCCCCAATCCTCATGGACATCTTATGTAACAGTTAGAGTAAAAAAGCCTCAGCACATCGATAACACTAGTCTATATCAAACTGTATTTTCATTTTACAAATGACAATATTATAAACTGAAAAATTATAGAAAACATCCCTGTTTGGGAAAAAAAAACAGGCCTAACAAAACCAGTATCTGAATTGAAAGTCATCTTAATATTGAGAAAATGTATGTCAAATCCATTAGATCACAATCAAGTGATTTTTTTTAAAATACCAACAAATTTCTTCATTACAACAAATACCAACGTATGGTAGTACATACCTTTGTTGGTGTCAATCATTTAAAGCATTCAGTAAAAGCTTTTAATGTATACATCTACAATCTGCATTAATGAATGAATGAAATATAGCCCTGATCTCAGAACAGTCCTTCCACATGACACAGAAAAGATAGATACATAGATATTATTGTACTACTGCTTTTTTATTTATTCATTTTTCTTTTACACCTTGTTGGTGGGGGCAGGCAATGTTTGACAAATAATGGAAGCCAATTTTGTTGAATTTTGCATTTATAGTCTATGAGGAATCACTGTGTTACATTTTAATTAAATGCACTGTTGCTCCAAATTTTTGCCTCTAACATAGGCTATGTAAGTGCTATCTTCTCATGAAATTGTTAACATCAACAATTATAGTGATGAGGCCATCGAACAAGACTTCCAGTCTGCTCCGAAGAAATTCTGGCAAACTGGCGGCTCAGGAGGGGAAAGCGGAACCCCGTCCACACAGTCTTCAGTGTGGGAGGGGAGTTGCTAACATCAATTGAGTCTATAGTTCGGCGGTGGAAGGAATACTTCGAAAATCTCCTCAATCCCACCAACACGCATTCCAAGGAGGAGTCAGAGCCGGAGGATTTTGGACTGGGCTCTCTCATCACTGGGTCGAGGTCGCTGGGGCTGTCAAATAACTCTGCAGCAGCAGCGCCCCGGGGGTGGATGAGATTCATCCCGAGCTCCTCAAGGCTCTGGATGTTGTAGCACCGTCCTGGTTGACACAGGACCAGCTCTATACCCTCGCGAGGGTACTGGAGGGGGCATGGGAGTTTGCCCAACCAGTCCACATGTGTTTTGTGGATCTGGAGAAGGCTTATGACCGTGTCCCTCAAGGTGTCCTGATGGGGGTGCTCCGGGAGTATGGGATAGATGGCCTTTTGTTACGGACCATTCGATCTCTGTATTATCAGAACCAGAGCTTGGTTCGCATTGCTGGCAGTAAGTCAGACACGTTCCCAGTCAGGGTTGGTCTCCGCCAAGGCTGCCCTTTGTCACCGGTTCTGTTCATAATTTTCATGGACAGAATTTCTAGGCGCAGCCAAGCAGTGGAGGGAGTCAAGTTCGGTGGCCTCCGGATTCCGTCTCTGCTATTTGCAGATGACGTGGTCCTGTTGGCCTCATCAAACAGTGACCTCCAGCTCTCACTGGGACGGTTTGCAGCTGAGTGTCAAGCGGCAGGGATGAGAATCAGCACCTCTAAATCTGAGGCCATGGTTCTTAGCCGGAAAAAGGTGGATTGCCCACTCTGGGTCGGGGGAGAGTCGCTTCCCCAAGTGAAGGAGTTCAAGTATCTCGGGGTCTTGTTCACGAGGGAGGGGAAAATGGAGCGGGAGATTGACAGACAGATTGGAGCAGCGTCGGCAGTGATGTGGACGCTGAAGCGGTCTGTTGCAGTGAAAAGAGAGCTGAGTCCGAAGGCAAAGTATTCAAATTTACAGGTCAATCTATGTCCCAACTCTCACCTATGGCCATGAGCTCTGGGTAGTGACCAAAAGAATGAGATCGCGAATACAATCGGCCGAAATGAGCTTCCTTGGCAGGGTGGCTGGGCTCAGCCTTAGAGATAGGGTGAGGAGCACGGACATCCGGGAGGAGTTCAGAGTAGAGCCGCTGCTCCTCCGCGTTGAGAGGAGCCAGTTGAGGTGGTTCGGGCATCTGGTCAGGATGCCTCCTGGACGTCTCCCTGGGGAAGTGTTTCGGGCATGCCCATCCGGGAGGAGACCCCGGGGCAGACCAAGGACACGCTGGAGAGATTACATCTCTCGGCTGGCTTGGGAACGTCTTGGTGTCCCCCCGGAGGAGTTGGTGGAAGTGGCCTGGATCTCCCTGCTCAAACTATTGTCCCCGCGACCCGGACCCGGATAAGCGGCAGAAAACGAAACGAAACAAAGCTCTACTTTAGTACAGATTTTTAATTCAGTGCCAAAAAAAATTCTGATGATTCTCTACCTTCTCCTACAACAGAGGCTTACACCTTATTTAAACACACACACACACACACACACACACACACACACACACACACACACTCATCAGACACACCCACCTTCATACACCATACTTTACTGCATGTCATGACAGAAATCATGTCCTCTGCAATCATAATTCTTTTCATACAGCCATCCTTTCTGCAGGTTCTCCCCTCCCCCAACTCTTTGCACTATACTGTCTCTCCATCGGTCTAATCCTTCCATTCCTGTCATGTCAGATCTTAGTGGATGCCACGGGTCAGTGACTCACTTCCTGAAGAGACTTCACCATTCATATGGGAGGAGAGTGGGAATTTACATCTCATGGCAGAGTTTTCCCCTCCATTTGTTAGAATGTCAGGTCACTGCACTGCTCAGCTCAGGGAAACAGAGGGAAAAATAATGGCCTCAGAACACTCCTTCCCAATTTATTACACACTCACTGGCTTTGACCTTGTCTGCAGCTTCAGAAGCATTCAGATTTTTGGTCAGCATGCATTAATTTCACTTGCTAGTTACCTGGATCATTGTGATTCAAATTCTAGCTGTTTACTGAAATGAAAATGGCTTCTTCTCCTCATCCCATGGTACAGTGTCAGTGATTTTAATTTGCCTGCCACATTATTTCAGATAGACCATCCATCCATCCATCCATCCATCCATCTATTCATCTTGCTGATGCTCTGAGAAAACCTAAAGAGTGAGGTGTCTTGGTAAACATCCAAATCAGCTGCCCTGACTTACTAAGGAAATTTGCTTGTCCTTGTTCAGTACCACACGTTTTTAGTCATCTTCATACTACAAATATGAAGGATACTGTATATAATTAGATTTAATAAAAAATGCTGTGTTATTACAGACAGGTATCAGGGTGAATATAAACTGCAGCATGAAGATGGTGCTGATGATATATTTGACCGGTTCCCATTAAAGGTTTGACATCTGGGAAACATTTTCCAGTCCATTACGTTTGACTGTGTTTGAGCAACAAGCATCAGTGACGTAAATACAGTCCTGACCTCTGTCTGTCAGTGGGATGTGGGGATATATTATGATATATGGATTATATCCAGGGGCGAGAATCACCTTATTTTACCAGGGGAACCATACTCAGGTAGGAAAGTTTTGTGCTAGTACTAGTATAATCACTGAAGATGATTTTATATTCAGATTTTTTTTTTCTAAACATGCAGGGATAGATAGTCTTCAGAGAACAGATTTCTGCACCAATTGGCTGTGTCTAAGGTGATCAGAAGGTCGATGGTTTGATTCCCGGCCCCTGCAGTCTACATGTCGAAGTGTAAGTATGAGCAAAACCTGAAGTAGCTCCCTATGTTGTATCATCAGTGTGTGAATGGAAACCTCTCCTGATAACCGGTGTATGACTATGTTTGTGTGTGTGTGTGTGTGTGTGTGTGTGTGTGTGTGTGTGTTTGTGGAAGAAGACAGTGTAAAACACTTTGGGTGATCAAGATTGCTAGAAATTTGCTAAATACAGTCTATGTAACATTTGACTGCTGTTTTCTTGTTATTTATTCTTATTACTTTGAGAGCTACATAAAAACTATCACCAAAGTTAAACACCATTACAAATATTGCGAAGATTACCTTATTATTTCACTCTAATTTTACTAATGAAGACTTGGTGACACTGCTTATTTAGCTTCTAAAAACATGTTATTAAACAATTCCAAGATTTAAAATATTCTCTGCTTTACTGCAGTTGTGCTCTCTTCTGTCATGTCTGCTTTGCTTTGCTCTCTACTCTCTGCCACGTCATTGTTCATGGACTTTACCAGTGATTTGCACCTTGTTGTAAACCCTCTTTATTTACATTCATGAAGGTGGCTCTTGATTGTAGATTTTGACCATGATATGCCTACTTTCTCCAGAGTATTAGTGACTTGTCTCCATGTTGTGGAGGTTTTTTTCTTCACTAAGGAAAGGATTTTGTGATCAGCCACTTTTGTTGTCTTCTGTTGTCTTCCAGGCTTTTGATGTTTTTGAGCTCACCAGTGAATTTTTTTCTTTTTAAGAATGTAATAAATTGAAGATTTGGACACTCCCAAAGTTTTTGCTATCTCTCTGATAAATCTGTTTTGTATTTTCAGCCTACTGATGGCCTCCTTGACTTGCATTTTTATCTCTGTGGACTTCAAATTGAGAGCTCCAGTCAAACAACTACCAAATGGCAATTACACAAGATAAGATAAGATAAGATGTAACTTTATTGATCCCCCTTGGGAGAAATTCAGGTTGACACAGGAATACAGAAGTGAAAGTAGCAGTGCAAAGGGATAAATAAAGACTATAATACTATATATTGTACATAATATTATGTACAATCTGGCCACTGTGTATAAAGTGTGCAAAGTGAAATATCCATGAGTTTTACAAATAGATAAATGGAGTGTATCATGAAGTTTACATACCGAATAGTGAGAAATTCTATATATATATAAACAGTTGGACATGTGCAATATCAGGTTTTATTATCCTAGAGGGGTGTACAAATTGAGTCCTTAGTTAGTGGAGTGGGTGGTGTTGGGGGGTGCTGGGTGGTGCTGGGAGGGGTGGGAGCTGTGTTGTTGTGCAGTCTGATGGCACACCTGAAATCAAGTCCAGACTTTTTATTTACTTCATTTGTCTTGAAGTAACAAGGTAATTTACCATACCTGGCCTGGCTGCTTGTCAGTTAACCATCCAAATACTTTTGAGCATCTTTAAATGGAGGTACCCTAATAAAAAACTGTAATTCCTAAACAGTAGATGCCTCTTTTTTTGAGAAACCTCTTAAATTAAAGCTAAAAGTCTGCCCTTCAATCACACTTTTATTGTTTTATTTATAATCTAATGTGGTGCTGTATGGAAGCAAAATAATAAAAAACTGTGCCATTGTCCAAACACTTCTGGACTGCAATATATACATACTATAAATGTATGTGTCTGTGTGTGCATGTGTGATTACATATATTAAATTTATATATTTTATATACTAGTATATCAAACTGTCATAGTCCACTCCTGGTTTTCCCCTCCACCAACCCACTCTACCTGCCTGCCTACCTCTCCTAATCAAGATCATTAGACTCACCTGTTCCCCACAGTCGGCTCTATCACCCAGCCTCCTCTTAACCAGCTCCTCCACACCCACTCTCTGCCAGATTGTCGTTGCATCATGCATTACTCTCCAGCACTCTTTTCCGGATGGATCTCCTGGTACCTGACTTGCCTTCTGCCCCTGACCACGTCTCCCCGTCTCTGCCCTGGTAACCTGACCTGTCTTCTGTCTTTGGACTTGGCATCTGCCTGCTCCCTGTCTGCCCGCAGCCTGCCTGGACTCTCTCTCTGGAGACTCCTGCCCCATTCAGAACTTGGACTTTGCTCGCCAACCAGGCTTCCTGATTGTCGTCTGTTTGGACTCTTGAACATTGTCAATAAAGTTCTGAACTGTTCCGGTCTAGGTTTGTGCTGTTCTTGGGTCCGCTCTCACACCCGTTACAGTACAATCTGTCCAGAAATGGCTGGCTTCTCTGCACTGGCTCACTGCTAAAACCAGAACAGAATTTAAAATCCTTGTTCTCCCCTACAAATCTATTCATGGTCAGGTGCCATCTTATCTTAAAGAGCTCATAGTACTATTACCATCCAGAACCTTAAGCTGCCAGGATGCAGGAATATTGGTGATCTTAAGAATCTCCAAAAGAATGGGAAGCAGAGCCTTCAGCTATCAAGCTCCTCTCAAGTGAAACCATACTCCAGTCTCAGTAAGGGAGGCAGACACACTCTCTGATTTTAAGAGTAGGCTTAAAACCTTCCTTTTTGGTAAAGCTTATAGTTAGGGCTGGCCTATCTAGCCCTTAGTTATGCTGCTATAGGCTTAGGGTGCTGGGGGAACACTCAATGCACTTAATACTCTTCTCTGCCCGCTCTGACTCTGACTCCAACTCTGCTCCTGTAAATGTCCATATCCTTACACTAACTTTACTTCTTCCCCGGAGTCTTTGTGCTTTATCATCCTGCAGGTCTTTCTAGGTTGCAGTGGAAGCTGCTGCTCTTGTCCTGCCTGATGCCTACTGCTCAAATTAGGACAGGAGATCTTGTGACTTGTATCCTAGGCTGGGTAGCCCAGACTAGCCCATGAATTACAATGACTTCTGGACCAACAAACTGTGATTCTTCCTGAGGTTTCTTGTTTTCCCTGTTTAAGGTTTTTTTTACAGTTATTTCCTCACCCGGTTTGAGGGTCTAAGGGCAGAGGGTGTCACATCTGTGCAGTTTGCCAAAGACCAGTGAGATAATATGTAAATTGTGATTTGGGGCTATACAAATAAAATTTGATTTGATTTGATTTGATCATAGCAAAAACAAAACAAAATATACTCTTGTTCTGCTATCGTATAGTGCTTAGATTTTTGTTTCAGACACATCTTTTTTTTAGCATCAAGCAGCAAGTGGCTATTCACAGCCATCCAGTTTCAAAGCACAGTATAAATACTCGGCAACGTTAGCTAATACTTGCTAATAATTGTCAACATTAAATGCTGATGCAGTTTCAAATGGTATACCTATCACATGCTTCCTCAATTAAACAATATAAATTAACCTCACGGACACAACAAAAACATTTCAAAATCTACAGACTATATGGACCGATGAATATATCATTATTTAAAGAGTTTAAACCTTTTGCATCCCTACCCAAATCTTTGGTTTGGACCTTTTCATTCTGAATAGTGTTTATTATCTCTTCAGGTTTTAATTGCGTGTGTTTGATGAGCAGCACACTGAACACTGTGAACGCTCTGATCATAACATTATAACAAAGTTATGTACTGTATCTTTAATTGTGAGGATTTGAGTTATACTGTATATGACTGAGAGATTATACACTGGACATCTATTGGACTGTGTTAAACGTTAAGTATTTGTAGCTGAAATCACAGAGGAAAAATTATTACTTATGCAAAATGATGCTGAGCAGGACAAGAAAACATGCTTCTGAACAGCATTCACGGTAAAAAAAAAAAAAAGAAGATTTTATTCAGTTTTGTGTATTTATTATTTTTAAATCAATGCTGATATGTTAAAGAAGTTCTGCAAGAATTTCTCTGCCTTCACTTTCAGCATATTTATTACCAGCTGCACTGTCTGATGAAATGGAAAAAATGTCTTTATCTTTGTTGAAGAAGAGGATTCCATCTTTTCCCTCTCTTTGTGGAATAACTATCAGCCTTCCCAGCAGTATCGATCAAACACTGTGCATCACTGCACTTTGAAAGAAGGTCTCCCTTCATCAACATCAAACCCATTTGAGCAGAAAAACTGCAGTGTCTAAATGATGTTTACACTTCTGCTCTGATGTCCTACTTAGTGATATAGCTGCTTGAGATCTGTGTTTCACTCAGCCCGCCTGTTCAGGAAGATTAATGATCCTGCACTGCCACAGCCCAGTAACATTATGTGACATTTACAGAAGGCTAAAAAGCAAAGGCTTAAACAAAGCCATTTCCAAAGATCAGCCATTTGTGTGTTTAGAGGGAAAACTGCTTGGTGAGAAAGAGAAAAATATATTTCTATAAGACTCAGCATTGTCTTCATTAGTCAGCAATGCTCTTTATTTCATTCACTGTATGCTGAAATTAATCTTAACGCAGATCCTGACAAACTACAATTTCAGGAATTCTACATTTGTCTTGTTTGTTTACTAACATTTACAATAATTTCCATTTTAATGAGGTATCATGTGGGAAATAAAAATATGCTACAATATTTTCATGAAGAGTAGCATACTTTAAAGGTGTAATTTACTTTTGATCAAAAAGTTATTTACTGTAATTTGTGTGTGAATTTGGCTCTAAAACATGATACGGTGAAATTATAACAAAATATAAATAACTTTCACGGATGTTATATTTGACCAGGAGCTGTCTTTTAGCTCACATGTACAACAGAGTTCAAGGACAACATTCTTTCACCTCCGTAACATTGTTAAAATCAGGCACATCCTCTCTCAACAAGATGCAGAAAAACTAGTTCATGCATTTGTCACTTTCAGGCTGGATTACTGTAATTCTTTATTTTCAGGCTGCCCTACCAAGATTTTAGGACTCTTCAGTTAATCCAGAATGCAGCAGCGCATGTACTGACTAGAACTCAGATCAGAGACCATATTTCCCCAGTACTGGCTTCTCTGCACTGGCCCCCTGTTAAATCCAGAATAGAATTTATCCTTGTTCTCACCTACAAAGCTATTCATGGTCAGGCACCATCTTATCTTGAACAGCTCATAGTACCCTCTATCCCATCCAGAACGCTCCCAGGATGCAGGGTTATTGGTGATCGCAAGAATCTCCAAAAGTTGAATGGGAGGCAGAGCCTTCAGCTATCAAGCTCCTCTCCTGTGGAACCATCTTCCAGTCTTGGTACGGGGGTCAGAAACAATCTCTGATTTTAAGAGTAGTCTTAAAACCTTCCTTTTTGATAAAGCTTATAGTTAAGGCTGGCCTATCTAGCCCTTAGTTATGCTGCTATAGGCTTAGGTTGCTGGGGGAACATTTTATGATGCACTGAGCTCTCTGCTCTGCCCCATCTAACTCTGACTCTATCTCTCCTCCTCCAAATGTCCATATCCTTATACTAACTTTACTTCTTCCCCGGAGTCTTTGTGCTTTATCCTCCTGCAGGTCTTTCTAGGTCACAGTGGGAGCAGCTGCTGGGGTCTTGCCTGATACCTACAGCCCACATTAGGACAGGAGATCCTGTGACTTGGATCCTACGCTGGATTGTCCAGCCTAGCCCATAGATTACAATGACTTCTGGAACAACATACTATACCAATACTATATCTGCATTTATAGACTCATATGAACTCAAACATTGTTAGTTGTTGTTAGTTATTATCATGTTGTTGTGTTCTGTACAAGTGACATCTATTGCACATCTGCCCATCCTAGGAAGAAGGATCTCTCCTCTGTGGTTCTTCCTGAGGTTTCTTATTTTCCCTGTTTAGGGTTTTTTAAGTTTGTCCGCACCCGTTTCAAAGGTCTAAGGGCAGACCGTGTCACATCTGCACAGTTTGTCAAAGCCCAGTGAGATAATATGTAAATTGTGATTTTGGGCTAAACAAATAAAATTTGATTTGATTTGATTTCAATAAACAATAAGAACTTTTACAAATTGTTGTATGTTATAGTTATCATCTACATTGACAAAATCATTAAACTAAACTTGAAAATTTCTCAAGAAATTTTGAGTGTGCCAGATGTTTTGTGGTAATAATACTACACAGATGCAGAGGCCTACAGTAGCCTGTGGATTTAACCAGTGCTAGCTAATCATGAACTGGAAGCCAGTTTGTATCTGAAAGTAAAGCCACAAGAGTAGGTGAAATTTTACTTAATTTGTAATTAAAATAATGGAAATATAATGAAAACTGTGGCCTCTGCAACATTTTAAAGTGCAGGTTTTGGTTAATTTTTTATTTTTCAGCCAGCCAGCCACAGTAGCATTACAATTTACCCAATATTTAAACTGCAATTTTGGAATAAACAGTCTAGTTATTGAATAAAAAATTAGGTCAGCAAAGTCTAGTGTGTGGATTATCTGAAAAAAATGAAGGATTATAGAAAAACAGGCACTATTAGATCTCTGAACGAATCTAGAAACTACACATATGTTTTGTTTTGTTTTTTTCATTTGCTTTAAGTTCTTTCCTTTTTTTATGTAAAACAGAACTCTCATAAAAAGTTTTGAATGTCAATGGGAATATTCCTGTTAAAATAAAATAAAATTAATAAACTAAAAAAAATGTGTTGCGCAGTTAACATGGGCAGTTTTTTGTTCTGCTGGGAGGTGAATAACATCCTTATTCCCTCTTGACCTTGTGATGAACTTGCTTCTGTATGACAAGACATATAGCTGACCCAACAGCTGTTTTTGAATCACATGGGGAACAGGTTTGGCTGTTGTGCACAATCAATGGATGACAGGCTCAGTTCTTAAATGTTTTTATATGTTGTCTGATAGTTTTATGACATTCTGAATGTTGAACCTGCTGTGAATGGTTTATTTGTAAGTTTTCCTAGTGGCATGTTCTCTTGCTTATTGCAGATTCGGAGAGAACCTAACATCTAATATCTAACATCTCTGGAGTGCATCAGTTTCTTATGCATATTGACCTTTCTGTAATTGCACTATGCTCACCTTGAGAATGGCTGCAGTCCGACTAAAGAATAACATGCCATTTGAAACGTGTACAATTCACCAATAAGGCTATTCTCTGTGCAGCGGCATGCCTCACATTCATATATGTTGGAATATATCCCTGCAAGAGCCATTTACATTGCTAGCTGTGATGGCTGTGAATACATCTCCTGCAAAATGAGCTTTCCCCCATAAAAGATTTTAGTCATTCCTTTAAACTTCAAACACTGATCTAAGTATTCATAGTATTGCAGGTATATTAGTTTTTGTTCAGTAAGTGTCCATATTTTCTTATCTCTTCTGGCATTATGTAAGTTCTTCCATGAGTTGATTTGGGGGGACAAATGCTTCTCTTTAAGGATGCCTAGACTATCCCACCGCTGCAATCACCAAGTGTGGGCAATGGAAAGAATTTACTTGAAACTGGCTCTCACAATTGATTTCCTTCACAGTTATGGATGGATGTCTATGTAAATATGATTATAGGACAAAAATAATATTAAAAAATAAAAAAACTTTCTCTGCAGCAGCAATGTAATATTGTCCTAAATGCACTGCAATCACTTAATTATATAGTGCTCAAGTAGCCCCTAAAGACCTTTGAACAATAAAACCAACACTTAAATTTAAACTACAAGCTAACTGAACTTACCTGTACTGCATAATCAATGTAACCTCTAATTGGTCTCCTCTTCTGTCTTTTCATTAACCAGACATTGAATTAACAAGAAGACAGGAGAAATCTTTCCCCCACAAAAGGGATTAAAATGGCTAGAGTTTGCAATTTACAAAGCCAGGGTTGTACTTTGGACACTTTAACATCATATTTCTGGACATGTTCTACGCGCCTGTGACATATTTGAAAGTGTATTTACAGAGTGATGGGACACAGGGGACCACAGATAGTTTTAAAAAAGGATCAAGATCTGAAAAGTGATGTTAACATGGAAGTGCATTGAAAATGCATTATTTCTAATAGCCAGTATTTAATAACTCTATGGTGGCAAAAAGATATAAGATTATATGTAAGCTATTGAGAAAATGGCCCAACTTCTCTGGAATTTATTACTGAAAAAAAGAAGAAATTGCCATCGTGGTGCATCCTTAGGTTAAATTCCTAAGTCATGATACCCTCCCCAACTTCACAATTTTATTCAGACAAAAAAACACCATGGTGATTTTCCACAAGAAATGGGTGACATAATGAGTGATAATCTGAAGCATTTAGTTGAAGGTGCTATGCAACCTGCTAGTTAAATGGCATCCTGACAAACAGCTGCTCGTTCTTTGTCAAATATTTGTTCACTCTTACTATCTGCCATCACGTCCCCGTATCATTAATCAAACAACTTATATAAACACCTTTAGCATGATCCACAAGCTGACAGGTCAGATGGCACCTTGAGTTCATGACTGCAGAGTGGATTACAACCTGACTGAACTTCACAGCCAGTGTGGAAAGAAAAAGCTGATTATAATGATTAGAATTGCATTAGTTATAATTAGAATTATTATCAGAAAAACAATGTTCAGCACTGATAAAAAGAAAATGTCTTAGTCTTAAAATGGTAATGCCTCTTAAAACAACATTATTCAAAAACAAGTTTTACAGCACTTAATACATAATAATGCGTTTTCCTGTTTGATGACTGGCAATTTAACAGAAAGAAAGAAAAAGACCCACTTACTAGAACACAATTAAGTTGTATGAGCATACACTAAGTTTACTCTTTGGAAGCCTTCTATTGATGTTTTTCCAGAGACTGGGAGGTGACCGATCAGACATTAAACGTATTTTATCATTCAACAGCTACATCATCATTCATTTGATGCTGTGTTCAGGTTGGGAAATATCTAACTTTTTAGATGCTAAATGCTCCACCAGCTGGTCATGTGTCTTTCTGCCTGTCTGGTGGTAGAACTAAAACAGTAAAAATGTTGGCAAACAGCTAAAAATTGAGTCATACAATGAGGCTGTGGAAAGCTGATAGGAACTTTACTTGATATTTCTCAATTCATCACTACAAGCAAGGCATCACATTTTTACATTATAATTTCTTCCAGGACAGACAGACCAGCAATAGATGATCCTCAAAACACACCATCAAAATCACTGGATACATGCGCATGCGGATACGCGCGTGGTGTTATAAGAGTATCCACATCCAGATCCAACATCAAGGAAAAGAAGCAGCTGGTACAGTCAGGCCACAGAAACAAAGAAAAAAAACAAAAGCTAAGGAAATGCAAGTTTTATAGAAATGTACAATATGTTGTCTTCCGGACAGCGCAGTGGTGCAGTGGTTAGCACTGTCACCTCACAGCAAGAAGGCCCTGGGTTCGATTTCGGGTCAGGGCGTTTCTGTGTGGAGTTTGCATGTTCTCTCTGTGTCTGCGTGGGTTTTCTCCGGGTACTCCGGCTTCCTCCCACAGTCCAAAAACATGCAAACTGGGGCTTCAGTTAATTGGCCACTCTAAATTTCCCTTAGGTGTGTTTCTATATGTGAGCCCTGCAATGAACTGGCGACTT
The DNA here is from genome assembly GCA_001698575.1 of Mola mola. Taxonomy (NCBI): domain Eukaryota; kingdom Metazoa; phylum Chordata; class Actinopteri; order Tetraodontiformes; family Molidae; genus Mola; species Mola mola. Next base: position 285,292 of record KV751324.1, on the reverse strand, counting down.
GTCCAGGGTGTACCTTGCCTTCGCCCGATAATGCTGGGAGAGGCTCCAGCTTCCCCCGTGACCCCTAACAGGATAAGCAGTAGAAAATGGATGGATGGATGAATGTTGTCTTCTTGTCATCAGGACATTGAAACCCATCTGCCAAGAAGACCTCTTTATGATTAAATACAGTAAGTAAAGTTTTGACATGCTGGTACAAGTTTAAGAACTTAATGTCAACTCTTTCAGAGGCCACAGATCTAAAAAAGGTAATTACAGGGAAGAGAGAATGTGCACACCTGGCAGTCATTGATTCTGACTGATATTATATATTTTCATATGATTTCATTTGAATAATTAGGAATAAGAGCACAAGCTTATTGATTTCTCCTTCATACTTTCATTCTCTCTGATTCCATTTATAATAAACTGAAAGAATGTAATAATTGTGAATCAGAGAATCCGTAAAGGAATGACAAATCTGCCAAATACAGAAAATATGTTCTTTTTCTTTCCTAATAGCACATATGATCCACTTTATTTTTACTATCAGCGGCTGTTTAATTTTTTATAAAAGAGGAAAATTATAATGAGCAGTAAGAAATTGGAAGCATCGAATTGTTCTTAAATTCAAGATGAGTGATGATCCAGCTGAGGCAACTACTGCCAATTTAATCATAGCAAGTTATTCAATATTGTAATAAGTGAGTTTTGACAATTGTTTGAGAATTTTGACTTTTTTGACTTCTGTTTTTTAATAAATGGTGTTATGTTTGAGTTGAATTGGATTAGAATGGCTTTGAATTCCAACAAATTCTAGTTTTAGCAGCAGTCTGATGGGTAATTACACATTTCCTATTTTGGCTTTCATAAACAGACAGTTAGGAAATGTTAAAAATTAATAAATAAAATGGAGGAAACATTCTGGGCAAGAACCATGTTTACTTTCAAACAAAACAAATCTCTCCAAAAATATTGACCCGACCTTAAAATAATTTTGTTGTTGTTTTTGTTGTTTTTTTGGTCATAGTCGTGTTGATACAAACTTGGGATGCTGGCACTGAAGCAAAACAATCCAGAAATACCTGCCATGGCAGGGATTTCTGATAATGATTCTGCTCCATGCATAAATCCTGCAGATATACCACTAAACATCAGACCCTGGTTGACCTTTCCTCTGCTCCTGATCTTCCACTCTAACCTGCACATCTTCTATCCATCAGCAACAGATGCTGTTCCACTGTCAAATGGCCTACAAAGCAAACTGCACCTCTTTAATCCTGAGTGTAGCCAGCATTAAAAATTGGATTGAGGCGGATAAGATTAGATTATGCCTGCAGGATTTGAAAAAAATGTAAAAGCCTCATTTGTGCTTTAACATAATCTCCTTTCACTCCCAGCAAGCATCAGGCCTCCCAGCAGATGCCAAATACACTTTATGTAGATGTTGACTTATTTTCACTCCTCTTCTTTTGCGATTTCATCCATTATGATCGCTGTATCTTTCCATTTCATGGGTATTGTGTAGCTTTGTGTTCATACAGAAAAATACAGATGTTTCTCTTCCACAGTGCCAGCTCAGTGACATTAGCAGTGTTTCTTAACAGCTGCATATTTTAGATCAATCACAACTACACTCCCTTAGCTGTTAGCACTGATTGTTTTAAGAAACTACTCTTGTCTCTATTAGAAAAATGTCTTGCTTCTATTGCTGCCATTCTGTTGATACTGTATATTTGAGTAGGTTTTTGGCTCCGACATTCCTGCAATTTTAGATGATTTCGAGTGATGTCACCCCTGACCGCATGCGACATAATTTTTCATCCACCATGTTTGAATTGATGGTGCAAATAATCAGCCTATGCTCTTTTTAAAACCAGCAACAGCCAAGTCTTTTCAATAAATGTAGATTCTACAATGTAACAATGTGAGAAAATGCGTATAGGAGGAGGAGGGAGGCAGTGACACACAGAGATGCATAATTGGTGAAGTAAAAACAGCTATAGATATTAGTGTTAACTTTACTTTATTTTTTAGTATTATATAACAGTAGCCTATTTTATAATTGTGTAATGGTAATGATATTGACAATAAATTGTAGGAGCAGTAAAAATATTTATGATTATGATCATTATTATTAGCAGTCTTTTTTGAAAAAACATACATTTAAAAAATAAAATCTTCTGACTGTATGTTTTCCAATAGAGCAAAAACCTAAAAGTGTGTTTTGGATTGTGACAGAGGTTTTCGTGTCCAAAGTGCTGTCAGGAGCTCGAGATCTGAAGGATTGGGGCTAGTTTTGAGGAGCTTTCTTTGCAGCTCGCTATGAGCTGGGATAAATACATCCACACTTTCTCTCTTCGCTCAGGCTGCTAATCCAGCAGCAGCTCAGCCATTTAGCAGCAGCAGCGCGACTTGCTGCATGCTGCGAGGCAATGGGGGGGCAGTGCGTGTGTGTTTTTGTGTGTGTGTTTGTTAAGAATTGAACAGCTGCTTGTGGAACAAGACCCCCACACACAAATAGTTACGCACGGACACACATATACACACCACCCCCATATGGCAAGAGGCCAGATGACAAAACCTCATCCAGGGTCATAGTGGTCCTGACTGATCTGCTTTCAGAGGTCCACTTACAAAAGGATTAAGTCCACTGTTTATGTTTTCAGCATATTTTATTTCTTTTTGCCCATGAGATGTACAAAATGAAAAGAAAAAAAAAATTCCAGTCAGACCACAGGAATATTAGGAAAACCTGAACGTACAAGGGGAGCACTTAAATGGTAATTGTCATTCTATTGTTAGGAGAGGATGATATGGACTCAAATGTTTCATTGGTATATGTAATATTTTATTATAATATCAGTGTGTTGAAAAATTGCTTGATAAATGTATATATAAATGTATAAAGCCATATGTTTACCTGTATCTGTTGATTGTGGAGTCTTAAAGCAGCTCTTTCTTACATTTATGAACAAGAAGCAACAGAGAGGCTCAGCAGATTTCTTCTGAAATGCTGTTAATTAAGAAAACAGTTCAACAGAACATATCAGCAAATGTTCCTTGATATCACTTTAAATGTTTGTTGCCAAAATATCCAGTCGTCAGAATTGAATAGAATTTGTCATCATACACCACAAGATTACATTACAAAACATGAGTTATGGTTCAACACTATGAAATCATCACAAAATACATTTTTACAAGGGGGGTGTGGAGGATGAGTTCAGGAGTCTCAGGAAAAAGTTGTTCTGTAGTGTGTTGGTGCAGCAGTGGATAGTTCTCCAGACTTATTCTTCATCATTGTAATCTATAAACAATAATAGCTGAGATGTGTTCTATAGTGACATCGCTGCAACTAATTCCAAGGCTCAAACAGGTTGGAAACAGTTGAGATTTTGTCTGACTTAAAGCAGTAGGAATTAAAACTGGATGTTGCTGAATGTTTATAACCTTAATAGTAATCAACAATAAAAATAATTAGATAAACATTTTACCTACGTTCTTTCTCTAAAGAATGCTTGTTTAATCAGAAGGTGTGTTTCCAACCTGTCTGATCGGCTGCCTGCTCATGTTTCATGTATTTCATATCAGAGGTTTAGATGTGTAAACTTTACGCAAAATGGTTTCAGAAAAATATTTTTAAATCCACTCAAAAATATGTATTGTCATGTAGACTGAATGATAAGAAAATGATTAAAATCATCACTTGGTAAGTCTGCCACTTTTATCATCAACAAACAGCCTTTTGCGTGTGAAGCAGAATACACGATAGAGCAAGGACTCTGATCCCGTTGTACCCAGTTTATATCTGGATGTCACCTGCAGAGAAATCAAACAAGCCACTCAGATTAATAACAAGCTGTCACTCTGGGCAGATTCTGTTTTTGTTATAGAGATAGACCAGAGATTTTGCCTGTGGGCAGCAGCACACTGGGAAAGCTGCCATTGCTTTGAAGTCGATCTTGAAAAAAGATTAAGTCTAGACAAAGACCAGCAACCTACAGCAACACTTGCCGCTGCTGTCTCAGTTGTGACAGGCAGATTCAGTGATTAATAACTTCATGTTAGTTGCCAGAATGGCCTGACAGACAAGATACTGTACACAGATTCTATCGATAATAATGAGAACTACACAGATAATCACTCAGAGACACTGAGCTCATATTCATATGTTAAGGCTGCAGTTGTTGATACAACATGTTTTCTTTTTAACGATAACAACTAAAATGAATATAATAAAGAGGACTTCGTCACACTGCTCTCCTTCCCGTATGGAAACAAGAATAGATATTTTTAAATAGAAAAATTTGAGATGGAGAAAATATCAGCCAAAACATCCAACCATCCATTCATTTTCTACTGCTTATCCTGTTAGGGGTAACATATGCACATGTGCATGGCCACAAATTTGTCTATATACTGTATTTACGAATCTTGATTCTCTTGTAAATATGAATGCAGATTATTTTTTTACCCACACAGACTTCACTCATATTTACAAATATCTTTTACAACAATAATGAACCCATATAAAAATGATCCAACCTGACAAACCTGAGATGTGGGGAAGGAAAAGTAGTGCTGGGTGCAACAACTCCTGGTTTTGTCACACATTAAGTGAAAGAAGAAGACAATGCATCATCTGAGACACCTCATGATGTCGTATGTGCCTTACCAACACCGGCAACTTCCATGTTATGTTCCATGATTGGAGCACAGATCACTCTTCAACTATAACCGTGTGGAGAAGGAAAGAAGGTTGAGGTTTACTTTCAGTCTACCTCGTACCATGTGAATATTCTACAGAATTGTATCAAATTATCCATTATTATATTGTAACAAGTCAAATACACTGTCAGCCTCATCACCAATATGTATGCTACTCAACCATACACTTCTTCATAGATTCTCCAAAAAATGGGCTGAATGTCATCATGTCATCAGGATTCATCCACTGGCAACAAAAAAATATCATTATCATCTGGTATCACTGCTGTTTTGGTTTTTTTACTGATCATAATAGATCAGTGTTTTGGTTATGCGAAAGTCTTACCCTGGAAGAGAAGAAGGGAGGAAGACTTATTATCTGCATTACTGGTACCTACAGGACTGGTCAGCCTCTGTTCTAATTGGTAAAGTGTCCTTTTCTTCTGCTTTCATCTCCTGTGAAATTCCAAAAGGCTCCATTTTATTGTCAATGCTTTACTGGGGTTCTTTTAAATCATTGTTTGCAGAAGACTCCCAGCTGTACCTCCCACTGAAACCATGTGATCCATACAGAGTTCATTCTTTGATAAATTGTATTGATGATATAAAATCTTGGATGCCAAAAAGCTTCCTTCCTGAACCAGAACAAAACAGAGGTCCTTCTCTTTGGGCCTGCAGACAATTCTGGCCCAATTAGCACTGCAATTTGGCCTTTGTAATCACATTGAAAATCCCACACTAAAAGTCTATTTTCCCCTTCTTCCTGTTTAAATTTGACAAACAAATCAACTCGCTTGACAGCACAAGCTTTTACCATCTAGGATCCATTGCAAAATTAAAACCATTCCGAATTCAGGCCATTACTTTCTCTCTCCTTGACTGATGGAAATCTTCTAACATATATATCGATCATCCGGCTCCATCACACCTGCAACTGGTTCAAAATGGAGCAGCAAAAATCATCAGCGGTACCAGAAGAAGAGATTGTATCTACCCTGTTGACTTTAAGATTTTTTTATTTGTTTAGAAGGAGCAACATGGACTGTCACTAGGTTACATTTCAGGATTGCTCATCCCCCATTCCATGTCCCCTCAGGTCTGCTGACCAATCTCTGTTCTTCATTCCACACACTAAGCTAAAACAAAAAACAAAGCTGGCAAAGCATTTCAGTTGTTTGCCCTTAACTGTGGAAAATTTTGAACAGGTCATCATCTATGAATAGCATTCAAAACCTGACTCTGCATATGAATCAGCACCATGAAAACATTTCATTACTTTATCATTTTATTCTTATTTTTATTGCCTTTGTATTATACTTGGATATTTATCCAATGCTGTTTGCTCTTATTTTTTCATGTCTCATTTTTCATTCAATTTATCATTTTATTTTATGTTGTTATGTGAAGCACTTTGCTCAACAATTGTTGTTTTAATCATCCTGATGAAACTAGAGTATCCCTACCATATTTTATGGTGCTAATTATGAATTTATATCTCATTGTACCAAAATATCAGACAGACAGACAGGTAGGTAGGCAGACAGACAGACCTATGGCCTGTTGTCAGTGGGGCATGAAATACTCCTGAATTATTTGGTACAAAAAAGGTAAATTATTAAATGCATATATTATATATGCAAAGTTTCCAGACTTCAGGAGTCAGTGTGGTCAGAAAGCAACATCAGAATAAAAAACTTGACTGACCAGCATAAAGCATTAACCAAGCCCTTTCACCCCCTCCCCACTTACAGAACAGCACAGTGCTGAAAATGTCTGCTGGTTGGATCAATAATCACATCCATCCAGCTGGAAAATTCACTCATGTCATATTCAGACAGGGCTTCAGACTTCCCTGACTAACTTGTCATTTCAATTTAATCTTAATCTAAATTTCACAGACTCTGGTTGCTGCACTGTAATTATTCCCATGGTGAATAGTCAACATCACTTAAGTAATGCTTGTTTTTTTTTTTTTGTGGCTTCAGAGGAATTCAGAATTTGCCCTCCTTGTACGCAGTCACACCCACACAACGACACACAACCACAGTCATTGTTCGTTCACAAAATTATTATTATTAATTAATATAAT
>KV751324.1:198715-277741 GCA_001698575.1 Mola mola | reverse complement strand
GCTTAAGATTGTGACCGTAGTAAATTCTCCATAAAATAGTAATAATCTATGCAGTCGTTTTTTTGAGTTATTTTGCTCTAACACAGATAGGGGTTAAAAAAAACCAAAAACAAAAAAAGCACACACACACACTCCCAAAAATTCTGACCAAAATATTTATACAGATCAAACTCCAGTCTATTTTAATATATTTGTGCAGGTGTTACACTGAATTAGTTGATTAGACATTCTTACAATAGTAATAATCTATGCAGTCGTTTTTTTGAGTTATTTTGCTCTAACACAGATAGGGGTTAAAAAAAACCAAAAACAAAAAAAGCACACACACACACTCCCAAAAATTCTGACCAAAATATTTATACAGATCAAACTCCAGTCTATTTTAATATATTTGTGCAGGTGTTACACTGAATTAGTTGATTAGACATTCTTACCTCCATGTCTGTTCAGTGTTTTAAACCGAGAAAAACAGTACTATGTAGTAATGACTATGTGCAAACGTGTGTGTGTCTTTGGGGGGGTATCCAGTTCCAGTTCATTTCCCCAGAAGCTTTTGCAGGGAGGAATCATTTCATAGTCTCCCTACATTCAAAGGAGAGATGCCTCGGAGGGATATGTTTGAAATCCATTCAAACATGCTCTGATACATTAGACGATAAACATATGGCAACCATCTCTGTTCCCTCACCTCAACAAACAGGGTCCATGGAGCACAGACCTGTCTTTGGCATGGGCTGCTACTGCCCCCTCTTGATTAAAGGTAGAACTCCATATTTTCTTCAAAGAAGCGCAGTCTGGTGATGAATAGTACTCACAAATTGCAGGTCCCCCACAGACATGTGACACGTTTCTCTAATGACTGATTATTATTTACTCACTTCAGTTCGTCTGAAAGTTTCAGCAGCAGCAGGACAAATACAAAACACACACAACACACAGTGTATCCCTGTGTTTCTTCTGAGTCCAGATGCCCAAATGCAATGTGTGTGTGTGTGTGTGTGTGTGTGTGTGTGTGTGTGTGTGTGTGTGTGTGTGCATTTTAACGTGACGTGTATTTACCAGCTAAGTCCTGTTGGGATGAAGTTTTATGTTGTTGTTGTGGCAATGAAAATATGTATATCAAAACCTTTTTAGATTTGATAAGATAGGATAAGATAAGATAAGATAATGCCTTTATTGTTCCACAATGGGGATATTTGCAATGGGATAAAGGGAGGGATAGAAAGGGATCAAATATAAACAATAAACAATAAATATGAAATATAAAATATAAAGTCCAGTCAAGTCAATTATTTACAACATGCATGGAACGAGTGGATTGAATGGATGAATAACAGCAGGGAGGAAAGATCTAGAAAATCTCTTTCGCGCACAGTGAGGATGGAGGAGTCTGTCACTGAGGCTGCTCTCCAGTGCAGACAGGGTGTCCTGCAGGGGTGGGACTGATTGTCCAGGATAGATGCCAGCTTTGCCAGCACCATTCTGTCCCCAACCTTTTTTAGTACATTCTGTGTTCATATTGGTCTTGTGTTCACACAAGATAGCATTTACATTTTAATGAATTTGTGGGCACACTTCATAATTGTTTATCATTTTTTAAGTTGTTTATTCCAAAGCATTTAGGCTACAGTACAATTGCCACACCAGAGCAGTGTTGAATCATGTCATTATATCCGTCTTAGTCTCTCTCACTGAGTGAGGAGGGAGAAAACTGGGAAATATGGTTCAAGAGAAATAAGATGGCTATTCCTGTCTGTTTTTGTTGACACCGTTGACACTGATAAAAATTGTTTTCTTGCCTGGTTGCAGGGTACCTTCCTGCATATGAATAACATGCTGTATTCTGTATTTACACCGTGTACTATTTTCGGATGCACACAAACCATCTGTATTAGATATTATTCTGTTTATGTGTGTATTTATTGTTTATAATTATAAATTCATTATCTTAGTTTCCTTCTCAAGAATTTTTGAAGCCAAAAATAGTGTCTCCCATGACTTAACGCTATGATAACTAAGGCCAGTCATGTGCATGCAAAAGCATTTTGAGTGCTTGGTGTATTAAAACAAGGACTCAGTGTAGTTGGAGCTCTATACATTAACCACACAGCTACTGTACTGATTACATCTTGGAATTGGACCAAGTATGCTGTATGTCTCAAACTTAGAAGCTCAGGAACATAGAACTAGGAAGCTGGCAATGTTAAAAATTGGTTTTAGGTGTGATCAAATGTTAAATGGACTTTCATTTATATAGCACCTTAGAAGTCTATAAAGCACTTAACAACATTTGTCAAATTCATTCACATATTCACATACTCTTGGCAGAAACTACAGTCATTTGTGTAAAAAAAAAAAAAAAAAAAGAGAGAGAGAGCGATAGAGAGAGAGAGAGAGAGAAATAAATAAAAATAAAAATAGCAACAATTTTTTTTAGCCATACCTCCACTACTATAAGTTAAGTCTACGAAACAAAATCAATCAGTCAATCAGGAGGTTATATACTCTCATTGTGACACCCCAACACATCTCCCACTGTCATTTCTATTGAATCATGCATTCCTAGAGCCCTCACCTGTAATTATTTTATTATCGAGAGAAATAAATAAAAATAAAAATAGCAACAATTTTTTTTAGCCATACCTCCACTACTATAAGTTAAGTCTACGAAACAAAATCAATCAGTCAATCAGGAGGTTATATACTCTCATTGTGACACCCCAACACATCTCCCACTGTCATTTCTATTGAATCATGCATTCCTAGAGCCCTCACCTGTAATTATTTTATTATCTTCTTCAATAATGAAATTATGCTTATCAGAGAAAATGTCCTACACTTCACAGATTCCTGTTCAGCAACAGGAACTACACAGGCCATTATTAGTCCTGATATGTGTTTGGAAAGCTTCCATCCAATTGACCTTCATGAACTAATGACATTATCTTCATCTAAATCGTCAAACTGTATACTTGACCCCATACCTACTACGCTGCTCAAAGATGTTTTACCCTTACTGAGGACTCTGCTACTGAAAATAATCAATATATTCCTTGTAACAGGTTATGTGCCCCAGTCTTTTAAAGTAGCTGTAATTAAAACACTCTTAAAAAAAACCTACACTGGACCCAGACGTTCTAGCCAAATATGCACCTATATCCAACCTCCCCTTTCATTCAAAGATTCTAGAGAAAGCAGTAGCTAAACAACTATGTGGCTTTCTTCAGGATATTAGTCTATTTGAAGACTTCCAGTCAGGTTTTAGAAAGCATCACAGCACAGAAACAGCACAGGTAAAAATTACAGATGACCGCTGAATCTGATGAGGGACTTATCGCTGTACTAGTCTTATTAGATCTTTGGACACTATTTGACACTATTGATCATCACATCCTACTACAGAGGATGGAATACCAAATTGGCATTAAAGGATCTGCTTTAAGATAGTTGAAGTCCTACTTATCTGATAGATCTAATTTTGTTCATGTTAATGATGAATCATCCCGATATGACAAGGTCAGTCATGGAGTCCCACAAGGTTCTGTGCTTGGACCAATACTATTCACTCCATAGATGCTTCCTTTAGGTAATATTATTAGAAAATAATCCATACATTTTCATTGCTATGCAGATGACACACAATCATACTTATCAATGGAGCCAGATGAAACCCATCAGTTAGCTAATCTACAGACATGTCTTAAGGACATTAAAAACTGGATGTCTCATAACGATTTATTTTTAAACTCTGACAAAACTGAAGTAAGTGTGCTGGACCTTAAACACATTACAGAATCATTATCCAACAATATAGTTAATCTGGATGGCATTGCCTTGGCTTGTAGCACCACTGTCAGAAACCAGGGTGTTATCTTTGACCAGGAGCTGTCTTTTAACTCACATGTAAAACAGATTTCAAGGATGGCTTTCTTTCACCTCCGTAACATTTCTAAAATCCGGCACATCCTGTCTCAACAAGATGCAGAAAATTTAGTTCACGCATTTGTTACTTCCAGGCTGGATTACTGTAATTCTTTATTTTCAGGCTGCCCTAATAAGATTTTAAAGACTCTCCAGTTAATCCAAAATGCAGCAGCGCGTGTACTGACCAGAACTAATATCAGAGACCATATTTCCCCCATACTGGCTTCCCTGCGCTGGCTCCCAGTTAAATCCAGAATGGAATTTAAAATCCTTGTCCTCACCTACAAAGCTATTCATGGTCAGGCACCACCTTATCTTAAAGAGCTCATAGTACCCTATCACCCATCCAGAACCGTACACTCCAAGGATGCAGGATTATTGGTGATCCCAAGAATTTCCAAAAGTAGAATGGGAGGCAGAGCCTTCAGCTATCAAGCTCCTCTCCTGTGGAACCATCTTCAAGTCTCAGTAAGGGAGGCAGAGACACTCTCTTATTTTAAGAGTAGGCTTTAAACCTTCCATTTTGATTAAGCTTATAGTTAGGGCTGGCCTATCTAGCCCTTAATTGTGCTGCTATAGGCTTAGGTTGCTGGGGGAACACTCCATGATGTGCTGAGCTCTCTTTTCTGCCCCCTCTGACTCAGACTCCCTCTCTGCTTCTCTAAATGTCCATATTCTTACACTAACTTTACTACTTCCCCAGAGTCTTTGTGTTTTATCATCCTGCAAGTCTTTCTAGGTCACGGTGGGAGCTGCTGGTCTGGTCCTGCCTGATGCCTCCTGGCCACATTAGGACAAGAGATCGTGTGACTTGGATCCTAGGCTGGATTTCCTAATGCAAATCGGGATTTACAGATTACAACACTTCTTACACTTACACTTCTGGACCAATAGACTACACCTGCTTCCGGATCAGTACACTTTACATATCCCTGGATTTATAGATTCCACATACTTGGACTTACTGACTACATCAGCAACATAAGATCTTGATACATGGACTATAACCACTCCTGGACCAATTGACTACGTCGCGGTGGGAGCTACTGTTGTGGTCTTGCCTGTAGCCTACTGCTCAAATTAGGACAGGAGATCCTGTGACTTGGATCCTAGGCTGGATTGCCCAGCCTGGCCAATGGACTACAATGACATCTGGACCAACATACTATACCCGTATTAAATCTGGATTTATGACTCATTTGAACTCAAACATTCTTAATAAACTGTTATTGTCATGTTGTTGTGTTCTGTACAAGTGACATCTACTGCACGTCTGTCCATCCTAGGAAGAAGGCTCCTTCCTCTGTGGTTCTTCTTGAGATTTATAATTTTCCCTGTTTAGGTTTATTTTTTTAGTTTTTCCTCACCTGGTTCGAGGGTTTAAGGGCAGAGTGTGTCATATCTGTACAGTTTGTCAAAACCCAGTGAGATAATGTGTAAATTGTGATTTTGGGCTATACAAATAAAATTTGATTTGATTTGATTTGCTGTGCTGCCATCTTTGGTGCAACTTTTGTTTTTGTGTGCATATCAGGAGTTTTCAGGGATATACACTTGCGGTCATGTGTTGACCAATTTGTTGAACTCTTTCTTTTCCCAAAGATGACCAAGCAGTTTTTGCCAAGACCTAACCAAAATGTGACTGAGAAAATTTATACCAAAAAAAAGACATTTTTGTGACCTCACACAGGAACTGATCCCCAATTCGTGTATGATCCATTCATGTGAAACATTTTGTTAAGCGCTTCATTTAATGCTGACTTTCTAAAGGTCAAAAAATGTTTTATTAAATCTGATAAAATGTTTTAAAAGAAGGTTATTTTCCCACACAGATATGAGACCAAAAGTACAAATTAGAGAGCACAAATAATACACAAAAAAACAAAACAATGTGAGGAAAATGAATATGAAGATGAAGATGAAGATGAAAACGAAATTAGTGTTTTTGAGGGGCATTACAGAATCAGAATCGTCTTTATTGCCTAGTAAGTTTGCACATACAAGAAATTTGTCTTGGTTTTGCTATTGTCACTGACACTGACAATAAACAACAAGAGACACACATAAAGAATGATAATAAAAATAAGTACAAGCATGGTAAGATAGAGGCATAATAAAAAAAATAATAAACAATAAATGAAAATGGAGGAAACAGTATGTGTAGTGTAAGGAGGACATGACATGGTAGTATATTGCCATTCCTGTGAAGAGAATCCAGGACTGTCTGTGGAGTTGTTCCAGTCACTGGGCCATCCTCCAGCACTTATTGATTTATTAATCACTCTGCCAATGAACTAACAGATACTGACCTTTTCATAGTCCCTGAGCAACCCTACTACCTCCTCCCGGATGCCCTCCAAACCAGATGAATCGATCATTTAATGGAAAATCAAGGCCGCACAGATTATTTGTCAACACTTTGTTATGCATGCTCCCATATCCAGATAAATCAATACATTGGCCTTATCTACTAAGAGTGTAAACAACTACAGACAGGGCTGAACGCCATTATTAACCTCCATCATCACATTTACGAGCTGTTTATAGACTATAAGCTAATGAGGTCAGACTGGTGGGGACAGTGCTGCTCCATTACTGTAGTGGTGCAATGCAATACACTTGCGAAAGTTGACGTTTATTAAATGTTTGATTTATTGTTTGTGATCAGGATAAATGCTTAGCCACATAGAGATTTCATTGTCTCTGACTGTACCTAAAGTTCTGTATTAAACACTCTTTATTTAAGTCTGAGAACTTTTTCCATTAGCACTCTCTCTAATCAATACTACTGTCTCTATTTTCCCATGATTAGCTTTCAATTATATGGTTGTGTTAGAGTTAAACTTTTTGTTTTTGTTTTTTTTTATGTTAGTCAGGTGCAAACTCATTTAGTTATTGGAGTTTTGAATTAAGTACAGTAGTTTGGACTGAAATCTAAAATCCAATCTGTGGTCTTTACTTTGTCCTTTCTTTCTCTTCTTAATCAAATACATACTGAACTTCCTTTACTACTTTTTGTATAATTTGTCTTATAAAGTGTGATATCAGCTCATAAGTGTCTAATGTAAACAGCATATCCTGCTCATGGAGGTCAAGAGTGTCCTAAAAAAAACAGAGTGGAAACAGGCCAGCTGTAGCTTACCGTTGGGCACAATGGCTGCCACGGGGTTGCCGCGTTATTGTCCCCTGATTACTGCAGACATGAAATGTATTCATTGCACAAGAAAAAAAGAGAAGGGGGGGCTGAAAACAAAACAACAATGTGGCTGCATGCTAGTTCGAGCATGGCATGCTGGCCCTCAGCCGGCCAGAGACAGAGTGCACCAGCTTTCTCAATGCATGTCAGTCACTGAACACTAATAGTGGATGACATGAAACATAATGCACCAACTAGATCATAAACTCTGGAGCCTGGAGCAGGGATGTGTCAAAACTCTGCAGTGCATTATGGGTTCATGTTTTTCAACATGCATGTGTGTTCTCCTCCCCCTCTCTTACTGCCTCTCTCCACTCAGCCAGCCATACCAAAAACCATTTTCTTTCTAATTAATCATTCCAATACTATGGATCAGCTTTGGTCAGAGTCCAACAGCGGCACTCTAGTTCCAATCAATGATGCAGGGCTGAGCGTTCGGGAAGCGTCAATATCTTTCAAAGTGCCTAAGATGAAAGTCCTACAGGCCCAGGCTGCCCCACATTAAGTGGCCTGGGGATACAGGCGGCCCAAAAAGCCCTGACTTCAGCTTGCATCTCCTCTATGCTACTCTTTTGTTCCTGCCTGTTGGGTGTGGAGGAGAGGGGTCGTGACCCACAGAGCTGGGTCAGGTCTGAGTTAGAACTGTTGTTGTCAAAATGTCCTCTCTTACTGCTCTTCTGTTTTCTGGTGCTGCCCCAGCAGCCAAATTAATTCAGCGAAACTTCATCGTGAAGAACTCCTTGAGCATACTAAATCAAATAAAAGTGGCTTTCAGGGTTCCCAGTGTCTCCATACATGCACCCATATGTAAAAATCATTCATATATGCCTGCACAGTTAGATGGGGTATATGCATTCTGGAGCGAGAGGGGTATTAGAACTTTTTCAGATCTTCACATCAACAGCCAATTTGCATAATTTTCTCAGCTAAGCACTAAACTCAATCTTCCAAACTCACATTTTTTCGCTATCTCCAAGTCAGACACTATGTTAAGGAAAACTGTCCACATATTGATCCCACCTCCATAACCCATCCTCTTACTGAGATCCTCCTGCTCCCTCCAGACTCCAAAGAGTTAATAACAAAATTTGTGGGTTCTTTCACTAAATCAGTCTCCTCCGATTTTATTAGGGAAGCTTGGGCCACGGACCTGAACTTGGAAATATCAACAGAATTATGGGAGGAGGCACTGTCCCGGGTCCATTGTTGCTCTATAAAATCACGTTACAGGTTAATTCAGTACAAGGTGTTGCACAGATTGCACTACTCAAAAACAAAACTGAACCATATTTTCCCATCTGTGTCTGCTGTATATGATAAGTGTCATACTGCTGAGGGTTCACTAGCACATCTTTTCTGGTTCGGCCCTAAATTGCACAATTTTTGGTCGGCTGTATTTAGACAGCTGTCAAAAGCCTACTCCAGAGACATTCAGACTAATCCTGACCTGGCTATGCTTGGATGCTCTGCAGAACCTTCCCATCTACCACATGACACACTGGTTGCTTTGCACCTTGGGATGGTGGTGGTTAAGAAATTTATCCTCCTGTCCTGGAAGTCCACTATTCCGCCCACCTTTGCTCACTGGTTAAGTGAGATGTTGTCGGCAATTCAAAGAAAGACTGTGCCTGCAAAACCTGGCAAACAGAACACATTTGAGAGAATCTAGGGACCCTTCCTAAGGCAGTGTCACATATCATGACTTTATTAACCTGTAAGGTCTTAGGAGTGGGTGTGATACCCGACTTCACTCAGTACCTGCAAAGAGTCATTACTGTAACTATGTTTCTTCTATAATCATTTCCTTGTTGACTCGTTGACTTGTGAAATTCCGTTTATGTAAATTCATAACTGGCAGCCCCCCCTGCCCTTTTTTTTTTTTGATAAGTTTGTTTTTCAGTTTGTGTTTTCCACGCTATAGGTGGTGTGTCCTGTAAAGTTAAAAACTATAAATAAAGTAAGAAAAAAAGAAGGAGAAAAAAAGAACTGTTGATTACAGTCATTTAAGTCAATGTAAGATTTAAAAGAGTTTGGATTTTAAATTATGTCTTCACCTCCTAATGCTGCCACACTTCACTTCCATCCAAAAATCAGCTGTGGATCAGAAATGTTCCAACTTACATCACTTTACTTAAAAGTGATCATCTCCAAGGCCTACATATAAAGTCTATAATCATATAAGCTAAGTGTCTGTGGTGATGAAATGCTGTATTCAGTTACATTTCCTGCTGTTGCAGCTTCACATTAAAAGTTTTAGCAGATGAATCTTTAGTTGACTTTTTTATGAAGTAGCTGCACGAAAAATGGTTTGTCAGTGAATAGCATTTTCATTGTTTATAAAATCTGTGTTCAATGACAGCATTACACCTTAAACTTCCCAGCCTTGTATGAAGCAAAATAAAATTTTCATTCAAACAGAAAAATAAGGTAACGGCAGCTCAAAGCACCTGACGGGGTCATCTCTGCAACCAGAGTGTTCGTAGGAATGTACAGTGAGGTCTGGAAGTATTGTAGTATTGGACCAAGTATAGAAATTGTAATGGCAAAGTTTTTTTTTCTTTTGCCTCTGTACAGCACTACAATAGATTTGAACAAGCAGGTAAAAGGTACAATTTATGGAGTTGATTTAAGGTGTTGAATTGGCATTTGACAAGCATTTGACTAGAGGTATCAATATAAGTCTGAGGAGATATCAGTGCAAGTGAAGGAGGCCATCATTAGGCTGAAAAAACAAAGTAAAGCTTTAGAAGCGTCCAAATCATCAATTTGGTACATTCTTAAAAAGAAAGAATTGCACTGGTGAGCTCAACAACATCAAAAGGCCTGGAAGACCAAAGAAGACAACTAAAGTGTCTTGGTCAAGAAAAATCGCTTCATAACATTGAGACAAATCAAAAATACTGGAGAAGGTAGGGGTATCATTATTAAAATCAACACTCAATTGATGCCTTAATGAATGCAAATACAGAGGGTTTACAACAAAGCGCAAACCACAGGGAACATTCAGGGGCAAGAAGGCCAGATTAGACTTTGCCAGAAAACATCTAAAAAAGCCTCACAAGTTCTGGAATGAGAATCTTTGAGCAGATGAAACTAAGATAAACTTGTGTCAGAATGATGGGAAGAAGGAATATAACAGATATGATCCAAAGCACCACATCATGTGTCAAACATGGTGGAGGCAGTGTTATGACATGGCTCATTGGTGTTTATTGATGATGTGACTGCTGACCGAAGTAGAAAGATGAATTCTGAGGTGTATATGGCTATACTCTGTGCTCACATTCAGCCAAATGCAGCCAAACTGATAGGACGATACTTCATAGTGCGACCCTAAACGTTCAGCAAAAGCAACCCAAGAATTTTTGAAGGCAAAAAAATTCAAAGGCCAAGTCACTTGATATTAACCCAGTAGAACAGCTTTTCAGTAGCTGAAGGCAGAAAGACCCACAAACAAGCAGCAACTGAAGGTGGCTTCAGTGAAGGTCTAGCAAAGCATCTCCAGGGATGAAATTCAGAATTTGGTGATATTCATGGGCTCCAGACTTCAGGCATTAATTGACTGCAAAAGATTTTCATCCAAGTGTTGAAAACTTAAGTTATTTTTACAATTATTTTAGTTTGTCCAAATATTTTTGAGCCCCTAAAAATGGAGGTACTCTGTATATAATGGCAATAATTCTTAAACAGTAAATTCCATATTTTTGTGAAACCTCGTAAATTAAAGCTGAATATCGTACTCCCAAAGCCAATTATGAGTTTCTACCAACAGTCATCACACAATGAGATACAGTTGGAGACCAACTTCAGGTGTTTCAAGTAAAAATTTTCACTATATGTTGCCACATGCTACAATTTATTACTTGCTGGATTTGCACTGAGCATAAACTGCTATTCTGCTCTCATTAAATATATTCACTCACTGTCAGTTCAGTTCTCCATGTGTCAGTGATGCTGAACATTTCAAGGCCTGAAGATGCAAATGACTGAAATGACTGTCACACTTTCACACTTGGTGTGAAAATCTTTACAATTATCTAGAGCTAATGAGGCAGATGTGATAATGGTACTATGGATATCAGTTAGGGAGCTGTGGACACAAGATCATTAAAAGATTCAGTTGTTGCTGTTGTGACTGATGACCTGTGATGACTGACATTCATCTTATTTTGCTGCTGGTTTCTCTCACAAGAACAAGAGCCAGTCAGGCTTCATGACTGTGGAGAGAACCCTTTTCTGTTCAAATAAGTTTTATACATATCTGTATATAGTTATAGAGTATGTTATAGAGTATCTGTATGTTATTATTATTATTATTGTAATAATAATTATTGTGACGTTATCAATAATAATAATATCAAATCAAATCAAATCAAATCAAATTTTATTTGTATAGCCCGAAATCACAATTTACACATTATCTCACTGGGCTTTGACAAACTGTACAGATGTGACATCCTCTGCCCTTAGACCCTCGAACCGGGTGAGGAAAAACTTAAAAAACCCGAAACAGGGAAAATAAGAAACCTCAGGAAGAACCACAGAGGAGGGATCCTTCTTCCTAGGACGGACAGACGTGCAATAAATGTCACTTGTACAGAACACAAAAACATGATAACAACAATTCATTTAGAATGTATAAAACATCCATGAGTCCCAGAGTCTGTGAATTCTATAAATCCGGATGTGTGGAAAGTCTAGTGATCCAGACGCAGGTGGACTCTGTTGGTCCAGGAGTCATTGTACTCCATGTAGGAAGATCTGGGTGTTGCTGAGTCCAAGAGTATGTAGAATCTGTAAATCCAGGGATAGGTGAAGTGTAGTGGTCCAGAAGCAGGTGTAGTCTATTGATCCAGAAGCCATTGTGATCTGTGGGTCCCGATTTGCACTTGGAAATCCAGCCTAGGATCCAAGTCACAGGATCCAAGTCACAGGATCTCCTTTCCTAATGTGGCCAGGAGGCATCAGGCAGGACCACAGCAGCACCTCCCACCGCGACCTAGAAAAACCTGCAGGATGGTAAAGCACAACGACTCCGGGGAAGAAGTAAAGTTAGTGTAAGGATATGGACACAAATTAATAATAATAATAATATTTGCATTTGCATTTTTTAGAACACTGCTTCTTCTACATTTATTCACCTATTGAAACCCCTCATCTATCAGTCTCCCCTGACATGTAAAATGGTTATGGTCATGGTCAATGGTCAGATTAGTTTAAAACAAGGAAAACACAAAATACCAATGAGAAGACAATGCAAAATGTTAAATTCAAAGCAAAATTCATATATTCAAACGCAGTAAACCACCACGGAAAGCCCCACAGTACAATCTACAAGAGCCTCAGCTTTTAAAGTCAGTCATTCTGGAGTGAGTTAAAACATATTTCAGTCCTGTTTTAGGGTGACTAAATGTGTCTCATTCTCTTAGGTCTGTTGTCCTGTAGTTTTAGGTCAAACAAAGTCCACACTCTTACAGACTAATCACAATAGAAAAATGCAGGTAAATACAGGTAAATCCATCACAGTGGGGAGTTCAGCCACCTTTTATCACTTTAATATGTATGGATGTATCGCCTTATCAATCATCTCTTTGTTCCAAGCAGAGTATTTTTATGCTTTCTTTTGTTGTATAGGAGTAAAGAACAAAGAACTGATCTGAAGGCAGCTTCCTCTCTCCATGATGTTGTTTTAGCTGATACATGTTATGTAAGGTGATGTGATCCAGCTGTGCTAAATTATGAAAATCTGCAAACAACTACCTCTGTCTTTAGACAGCTCACCCGTGTGGATACACTTACCACAGTTAACTTGTCTCAAACAGCCCTGAAGGTTGTTAACAAATTCAATTCAATTGAACTTTATTTATGATATACTGAGGGTCAATAGCAACAAACAACAAATAAACAGAGCACCACAATTCATCGTTCAACTTAAATCCCAGTAATTTTTAGTCCATATAGTGCTGGGCTTCAACTGTTACTATAGGTATGCTCACAGTATGGTAAGGTAATGATATTATACATAATCCTAAGAGTAATGAAATGATAGTTAGAGAGGACAGTAAATAAGTCTTTCCTGAGTTTAAACTGTATGATGCTTTATGAACCTCTTACGCCATGTAAGGAAGGAGATAAAATACTATAGTCGTTTCCTTATTGATGGTATGAGTGATGACAGAGATGTTTATCGACAGTGTTGTAAACTTTATGCTTAGGTTTAACGTGCTGATTCATAAGTTCATTATCTGTTAAGTTTACGTGAAATGTTCGTCATTTAGAGCTTTCTGTACAACCATTTTTACAGCTCGCTTGTGTTGTAGCTACAGGAAAAGCAGTATGACAGATTCAAGGTTGCTTATAACGATGGAATGAGGTTAGTGCTTCATGCGCCGGTGTTCCTAAATGTGTGGCTCTATTAAGACATCTTATGTTAGGCTTCATGTGTCACCTGAATGATCCTCAAAACAGCATTAAATAGGCTCTAACGAATCCCAAAAAGACCTGCACTTGGTATACATCAAGGCTCAGAAAACACTGGCATGATCCTCTATATTGGAGCTGTTTCTTAAGGGAGCTCCGCTGATTCTGAGGACATGCGTGGACAAACACTGCCCCCTGCTGGTCTACTGCTGCCTGTGTCATTAACAACACTGCAATTCAAATTACATAGAAGATGAAGTCATTCTCTGGTTAAAGTCAATAACAGAGGTTCGAGGTAAAACTGAAACTTCGTGAAATGAGAAAACATAAAACATCTTTCCTTTAATTCTATGGTGAAAACGCATTTTGTCACTGACAGAGGATAAACATTGTAATGTAATTTATGCTATGTTTGGTAATTTTTTTTTTAGGTATTTTGGCATATAAAAAACTTTATTAGATTAAAACCTTCATTAGAGTAAAAATGAGCTGGAGTTAGATCTTACACATCCCCTCTTCCCTCTTTCATTTCTCTAGTAAGCTGCAGTATTATTATTAATTATTGTTATTATCATCATCATCGTTATTACATTACTATACTGAATCATTTATGAAAATATGTGCACTGTATGTCAATGGTAAAAAGTGAACTGACTAAATTTTCTAAACTACTGTGAATGTGTTAATGCCATCTAATACTTATACAGTAGGCTACATTTGTTTTTGAAATGTGCTTGAAATGTGTGTTCACAACACTGCATTAACCCAACAGATTCTCACATATAGTTCATACTTCTGCTTCTTCTTCCACTGTCAATAATCATCAGTATCTTGGGGGCATTATCTTGTTACTCTTTGGATCAGCTAGTTGACAGTACTTTTATATAAAGTGATAATCTAACTCCATCTCACCAAGTAATACAATGGAACATCTTTCACACGATGAATCAGCATTCATAATATATCAATTACAGGTACAAGCAATTTTTTTTTTTTTTAACCACAAATATTAATTATATGGTCACTAGTTTTTAGAGTGTATGCACTGATGGCACTGTGAATGCAGAGGTGGCTTGTTTGTGTGCTTGTTACACACGCTAAGCTTGATTTAGGGAAATTTGGTGCTTTGTTGTTATGTTGCTTTTTTATTTTTTTGTGACTCAATATGTGACCCTTGGACATAGTTCAAATACAAGTGAAAAATTCAATAAAATGCCACAGGACACAGGGGTGTATTGATCTAATAGTGTGGCAGACAAACTAAGCACCTGTACTTTATAGCAAAATGTCCTCCCAGGAACCTTCCTTTCATGTCACTCCTTTCAAATCAAATTAAATGCTATTTGTATAGCCTAAAATCATAAATTACAAATTGTCTCAGTGGGCTTTTGTAAACTGTGCAGATGTGACACTCTCTGCCCTTAGACCCTCGAACCAGGTGAGGAAAAACTTTAAAAAAAAACCCTGAACAGGAAATAATAAGAAACCTCAGGATGAACCAGAGCAGGGATCCTTCTTCCTAGAACGGACAGACGTGCAATAGATGTCACTTGTACAGAACAAATCAACATGACAGATTAGTAAGAATGTATAAAAGGTTCATGAGTCTATAAATCCAGATGTATGAGAAATCTATTGATCCAGAAGCAGGTATAGTGTGCTGGTCCAGAGGTCATTGTAATAGATTGATCCAGATTTGCGCTGGGCAATCCAGCCTAGGATCCAAGTCACAAGATCTCCTGTCCTAATGTGGGCAGTAGGCGTCAGGCGGGACCACAGCAGCAGCTTTCACCACCACCTAGAAAACCTGCAGGATGATAAGGCACAAAGACTCCAGGGAAGAATTAATGTTAGTAAACTGTTTTGTTAGGACATGGACATTTAAAGGAGCAGAGATAGAGTCAAAGGAGGAGAAGAGAGGAGTTCAGTGTATCATGGAGTGTTCCCCCGGCAACCTAAGCCTATAGCAGCATAACTAAGGGGCTAGATAGGCCAGCCCTAGCTATAAGCTTTATCAAAGAGGGAAGTTTTAAGCCTACTCTTAAAATCAGAGAGTGTCTCTGCCTCCTACACAAACACTGGAAGATGGTTCCACAGGAGAGGAGCTTCATAGCTGAAGGCTCTGCCTCCCATTCTACTTTTATAAATTCTTGGGATCACCAATAACCCTGCATCCTTGGAGCGTAAGGTTCTGGATGGGTGATAGGGTACTCAGAGCTCTTTAAGATAAGATGGTGTCTGTCCATGAATATCTTTGGAGTTGAGGATAAGGATTTTAAATTATATTCTGGATTTAACTGGGAGCCAGTGCAGAGAAGCCAGTATGGGGGAAAAATGGTCTCTGGTCATAGTTCTAGTCAGTATACGCGCTGCTGCATTCTGGATTAATTGAAGAGTCTTTAAAATGTTATTAGGGCAGCCTGAAAATAAAGAATTACAGTAATCCAGCCTGGAAGTAACAAATGCGTGAACTAAATTTTCTGCATCTTGTTGAGACAGCATGTGCCGGATTTTAGAAATGTTACGGAGGTGAAAGAAGGCCGTCCTTGAAATCTGTTTTACATGTGAGTTAAAAGACAGCTCCTGGTCAAAGATAACACCCAGGTTTCTGACAGTGATGCTGGAGGCCAAGGCAATGCCATCCAGATTAACTATGTTGCTGGATAATGAGTCTCTAATGTGTTTGGGGCCCAGCACAGAGATATTTACAGTAAACCAGCCTGGAAATAAGAAACGTGTGAACTATTTTTTTTTTTGCATCATGTTGAGACAGGATGTGCCGGATTTTAGCAACGTTCCGGAAGTGAAAGAAGGCATCATCACTTAAAAGGTAAAATCGAACTCAAAACAGGTTTAATAGTTTAACACTACAAATGTTTGTGTGTTTTTAGGGCTGGCTTCAGATGACTCATAAATGTAATCAAATAGATACTCATTTAAGACAAAACAAACAAACAAAAAAAGCACCAAAGCTTTAGAACAATCTGTTTATATTTTTAACACAATGTTACAGTAATTTGCATAAAAAAATGAAGCATACAAATCAATGAACACAAGTTTCACTTGTTTATTACATGAACAGTTTGAAGCTTACAGTCCCTTTAGTGAGGAACCTCTATGTGCAATTATTCAACCACCTGATAACGGTTCTGTTTGATCAGTTGTGCTTGCTAGTGCTAACACTACTGGTGACTTTCAGACAAAAGATGTGTTGGAGAGACAGAGGACAGAAGAAATGGTAAATGTTTTTGTAAGTTATTAACAATTTATTGATCAGGACCTGCCTGACGCATGTCAATCAGGGCTATGGTTATGCTGTGGATTATCAATCCACACATCACCATTTCCACTGATTGTGTAATTATGATTTTTAATATTTTCAATATTAAATCTATAGTAATGACGTTTTATTCTGGATTGGAACTTCTGGATTATAATGTGTTCTGTATGAAAAAAATGTAACCTGTGAAGTCACCTGAATTATCTATTCTATCTATTAAAAACCAAGTGCAAACTTCTAGTTTCTGCAGGTCGCTTTGGTTATCCATATTGGTGTCAAAACTGTTGATTACTACTCAATGATTTTCACAACCCTGTTTCCAAAACAGTCAGACATCACATCAAATGTTGAAACAGAAATTCTGGCCATCCATACAATATCTATCACTCTTTTATTGCACTCAATGCAATTAAAGATAATTTTTCCAATAGTGACTCTAATGTAACCGATTCCACTCTGTGGAAAGTCGTAAGGCTTTAATGCAGGACATATCATGGCCTATGAGGTTAAACTGAAAAAACAAAGGGAATAGAAATTCTCAGAAATCAATGCTCAAACTTCTGCACTAGAGAACGACTAGTTGAAAGAAATAAGTAAAATTAATGTTAAATACAACGCTATTCTTTCTGAGAATAGAGTTGTACCACTTGGTACCACACACCACTAAGAGAGTGTGATGCTATTAAAAGCAAAACAAGAACACTTAAATAATTTTTTGGTACGTCACCACTCTCTGAAACACTGGCAAATAGGGTGACAATTTAAAAATAACCTTTCTAAGATAAAATTGCAAGAATATGGAGATTTCATTGTCTACATAATATCATTAAAAATGTAAAGCAATTTCAAGGGACAAGCTGAAAGCTACAAATGTAAGTTGAAGGTCTACCATGCAAACAGGAAAGGAGGCTAAAGAGGAGATGAACTGTCGGGCTTGTTATCAGCACACAATTCAAAAGCCAGCTTCCATGATGGTTATGTGAGTTCATTAGTGCAAAGGGTATCATGGGTAACCTGCACATTTGTGAAGACACAAAGAGTTAGGGTTGCATTTTGTAATGTATCATTACATTTTTTTTCTCTTTACATTGTAGACATTGTCCCTACCTTTTTGGAAACAGTGTTGTATATGAATAACATCTAGTTTAAGAAGTTCTTCAATCAATTTTGGAACTTGATAATGGACATCCATATTTTTATGTCTTCATCCTCGTACACAATCGGGCAGATTTGATTCTTGTTAAATTATGTGTTTTTGAGATTTAGTTAAGATGATAAATGGTTGCACCTGAAAATATGGAATGACTAATTGCATTTTAATTAGTTTCCACACATATTTCCAAAGTATATGTTTTGGTTTCTAAAATAAGTTAATGTAGTAAATAATCTCAATAAAAACAGTTGGTGCTGTCCTGGCTGACGTCCTGGCTAAAGTTCTGGCCGATGCCCTCGCTAATGTTCTGGCTGATATTCTGACTGACGTCCTGACTGATGTTCTGATGATGAAGTCTGGCTTCTACACAGCTGCTGTTCTGCAAACATGTTGGACTCAGATGACACATGTGTTGTGTCTCTAATGTTTCTGGTGGTTGCTGACTCTGGCTCTGGTTCTCTGGTGGATTTTGGACTTGCTCTGATGGTATCCTGGACTGGGATGGGTCTGATGATTGACATATGTAACTTCCTCTGCAGCTCCTCAGCACTGTGGGCTAACATGACACTCACCTTCTTCTGGTGGGCCAGTGCCACCTCCTTGTCATTCAGCTGTAACAAAAAAACAGGAAACACACCATCAAAAACTGAATAGAAAATTGCATCTCTGAAGACACAGATTTTATTCAACTTATTTGATTTATACAGCACCTTTCATCACGCAGCACAAAGTGTTAAACAGAAAAATTAGGGAATTGAAATAAAGGAGCTGAAACTGTGGAGGAAAAAAGTTACAAGAAAACATTAACAAGTTAAAAATCATTCAAATCAATGTCAATCAAATAAAACACACCCTAAATTAATTCAAAGGTTAAAACTTCAAAGGTAAGGTTATGGCATTACTCTAGGTTAAAAAGTTTAATTTCTTTTTAAAAATACCAAAAGAATTGGTAATATCAAGAGGCAATGGGCTCCACAGTGTATAAGCATAAAGGTTTTATAGGATTCATGAGGGACAGTCAAAAGTATCTTACAATTATAACAATTATATTTTTTAAAGAGCTGTAGTATAGCAACAGTTGCAGGATATGCATGCATATTCAAAAACTCAGGAGTCTATTCTCAGCTGATCCACTGGGTCATTTCCAAGAAAATCAACGGGAATTAATGATTGTTACAATCATTAATTACAACCGAAGACTGACTTTCCAATAGCATTTTTAAATTGTCTTTATTAATATTCCTCTTTGCAATAAATGTGTATTTTCATTATTCCATCACATAAGAGCAAAAAAAAAAATGTAGAAGGGACTGAGGACTCTCCTAGTTTTTATGGTAGAACAAGACAGCACACCGCCAGGGGCTCTAACTCTTTCTGTTTGAAAGCCAATGGTGATTTTCTTAATTCTTCATGATCCTGTATCAGCTCTTACCTGTTTAAACGTGTTGACACACAGCCACAGCCTGAGGTCCTGAGGTAACATAGTAAACAGCAAATGGGGTTTGAGCTGATCATTTATATTAAAGCTGACTGAACATCAGTCAGTTTAGAGTCACCTTTTAAGATGCCAGCCACAACCATGAGCTTCACAATGGTTGCATCTTAATTCCCTAAAATTACACTGAGCTGTGTCTTTCCCTTAGTCATTAGAAATGACTGCGCCCTGAAACGATACAATGAATGGCTCATCTACAAATCTGCTTCACTCAAACCCACACCTGCATATGCTCTCGCTATATTTTACCAAAGCAACAAGACACAAAATGTTCATTATGCTTCTGTAATAAGAAATAGTTAGTAATTTGCCTAAAAGCAAACGTGGATTATCAGAGGATGACTTATTAGACTGGGGAAACACTACAGGATTTTAGACAGGTTTTTGTATAGGATTCACAATCATGCGGAGTCCGTCCAAGTGTGCACCAAGTAATCAATGGTGGTTGCAGTTACCATGGCAAGCTGACACAGAAATCTTTAAGTGTTGTACACTGGTCATCAACGCAACTGAGTAACATATACTGTCAATTCCAAAGAACACAGGGGAGGCTGGAGCATCGGCCATCATGGCTCATTCACTTATGTCTTCTTCTTTAAATTATATGTTTAGTCTTGCTGTTGCAAGAGCTTTAAAGAGTGGTTGATATGTTAAGTTGGCTACACTTGTAGTGTCAAGTCATGTCGTCTTTGATCCCTCATGTCTTGACTGTTGCTCTGTATAATGTCTTTACCAGTCTTATTTGCCCCTATAGAGGCTGGGTCCCAGAAAGCATTCCCCAACGGCCCCCTCTAATGGGCAGACCTGACAGTGAAGATGCATGAACAGACACAACCAAGCAAGGAGAGAGAAAATAAGAAAATAGGTTTTAAAAAAATTAAATGACCCATTACAATGAAGTGTCACATGACACATGGACAGATTTGTTGTGACCAGCAGGTCTGCACAGATGAAGAGCAAAGTTTTGGGTTGAGGCTGTATTAAATCTGTACCACTTGTGGATTATTTTGAAACACTGGAAATTGGTTTGGAAAGTTTGGCTATTTACTCCATGGAGATAAAGATTCTTGTGGCAAAGTCTAGATAAAGTGAAGTTAATAATTCTAGGACCATAGGACCATACATCAATTGATCCCTTGCAGTTTTTTTTTTCTTGGTGATTATAAATTGTTTATTGTCCCTTGATAATGGTCTTCCTTTCTTTGAGGGAAATACCACTAATTTATTCTCATTTGTATGGATCGTTTCTCTGAGAATGACTCTGTTGCCCCTCCCAACCTTTCTTCCACTTGTGAGACCACTAACCTCCTAGTACTGGTTATGTCTTCATGGTCTTCCTTTAAACAATTTTATTGATTGAGGGCCCCAATTTATATCCCATGCTTTAAAAGCTTTTTAACAAGCGGCCATTGCAGCAATCAGCCTCCCTTTGGTTTTCCTCAGTTTGAGAGCTGGAAGCAGACTTTCAAGACCTGGAGCCCACTTGTTGTGGGCAATAGATCCAAGTAGATGTACTGTAGATCCAAGGTCACAAAGTTTGGTTATCATCTAAGCTCATACCTGGCTAATTTCTAAGACAATGTCTTTCAATGTGTGCTTCTAAGGTCTCTGCTGGTTTGTGGACTGGGAACAAAGGCTATGGTCCAGAGGACAACTCTAGACTTGCTTGTACATTTAGGTCCATAAATATTTGGACCGTAGCACAGTTTTTGTTTTGCAAGATGTTATTGAAGTAGTTGAACACAGGAGCGGGTCAGATGATAGTTTTAGGAAATCAGATTAGTAGACAACCAGAGGCTTGGAATTTATTGCACCATTGTCATGATGAATGACTTTATTGTCCTGTTGTTAATTATTCATAAACTCTTTTCACTTTTGAGGTAGGGAGATTATAAACTTTAAAAACTGCAAAAAAATGCACATTTATTTCTAAACATCTTCTGTCATAAAGCTGGTGTTAATAACTTCTCGGAATCAATCATGAGACTCCTAAAGCAACTCTGCTCCCCCTCCCCACTTTGTTTCTGCTCTCCCACTGTCTCATAACATTCCTTCTGCTGCTCTCC
This sequence comes from Mola mola, assembly GCA_001698575.1. Lineage (NCBI taxonomy): Eukaryota > Metazoa > Chordata > Actinopteri > Tetraodontiformes > Molidae > Mola > Mola mola. The sequence continues at coordinate 256,207 of KV751324.1, read as the reverse complement.
CATAACTGAGATGACTACAAGCAACAGTTTATCAGTAACACAACCGGCTGGACAAATCACATAATTATAAATGATCACTGAATTATTTTCTTGAGTAACAAACACAACATAAAGACACACAGATAACTCAAGAACACTCTCAAGGAGGTAAAAGTATTACTGTCCAAGTCTACAATCAAGAGACACTTTCATGAATGTAAATACAGATGATCTAAATCAAGTAGCAAACCACTGGTAAAAGGAAGATAAGACTAGAATTTGCTTAAAAACATCTAAAATGCCTGCTCAGTTCTGGAATTTGATTCTCTAGACAGATGAAACCAAGATGAACTTGTACCAGAATGATGGGAGGAGAAAAGTCTGGGGAAACAAGGGAACTGCTCATGATCTGAAGCATATCACACTCAGTCAAACATGGTAGAGGCACCAGAGGAACTGGGAACTGGATGGAAGTATGAGGATTAATTCTGAGGTGTATATGGCTATTCTTTCTGCTCACATTTAGCCAAATGCTACAGAACTGGAAAACTAGAGGATGGAACTTCACAGTGCAGCTGGATAATGACCCAAAGCATAATGTGAAAGAAATACAAGATCTTCTCAAGGTAAAGAAACGTAATATTCTTTGGTGGCCAAATCAATCACCCGATCTCAAGATAACAAAGCACCTTGTCGGTTAATGAAGACACAACTAAGGGAAGAAAGACCTGCAAACAAGCAGCTACTGAAGGCAGCTGTGGTGAAGGCCTGGCAAAGCATTTCAAGGGAAGAAACTCAGCTGTGGGTGATATCTGTATGTTCCAGACTTCAGGCAGTGATTGAATGCAAGGTATTTAAATGAATCCTTGAATTATGTTTATGTTAATTAGTTCAATTACTTTTGAGCTTCTGAAAATGGGTGTAACTTCTGAATGGTCAATGCAGTACTCTTTTGACATCCCTCAAATTAAAGGTGAAAGTCTAAAATTCAATTACATCTTGATTGCTGTTTCAAATACATTATTGTAGTGTACAGAGTCAAAACAATAAAAGTTTTGTCACTGTCTAAATACTTATGGATCTACCTGTCCTAACCAAATTGGACCCTCCCACCAACCACAGCCATCAGTTTAATCACATCATCATCACAGTGGTGCAGATGTTAGGGCTGTCGCCTCACAGCAAGAAGGTCCTGGGTTTGATTCCCGGGTCAGGGGGTTTCTGTGCGGAGTTTGCATGTTCTCCCTGTGCCTGCGTGGGTTCTCTCCGGCTACTCCGGCTCCCTCCCACAGCAAACTGGGGGTAGGTTAATTGGTCACTCTAAATTGCCCGTAGGAGTGAATGTGAGTGTGGATGGTTGTTTGTCTCTATATGTCAGCCCTGCAATGAACTGGCGACTTGTCCAGGGTGTACCCTGCCTTCGCCTGAAGATGCTGAGATCGGCTCCAGCCCCCCCCCACAACAGGATAAGCGGTAGAAAATGGATGGATGGATGGATCATCACTACAAAGACAGGTCACCTGGAGGCTCTCTCTGGGTGGGTGGACATTCTCCTGAGTTCATGTTCTGCATATATACACTAAACTTACTACATTAAAAAAGAATGGAAGGGAAAAAGAGGCTATCATGTTCAGCTAATTAAAAAAGTCCTTCCTTTTTCACAATGATAGGCTTTTTTTTATGAGCATCAAGTGAGGCAATTCAGAGCATGAAAAAGCATTTCAGCCTTTGACAGGCAATATGAGAATGTATTTACTTTCTCATATTGCCTGTTGACAGATGAGTTTAAGCCCTCTACATTATATTTCACAGCCTCTATGTGGTCATTTTTTTATAACACAACTACAATTGTTATATATGATACTAACCAAGTCCAGCAGTCTGTAAAGTGTCTCTAAAAGATCATCGGGCAACTTCACCTCCAAACTGGAGGGCAGCAATCCTTTCAGCTTCTGGCTTACACCGATCAGAGGAGTTTTGTTAGCACCTGGAAGGAAAAGACAAATTTCTGATGGTTCCAGTAAGTGGGAATTAAAACTCACTAAAATCAACTCTAGTATTATTATGATTACTATTATTGTTGTTGTTGTTGTTTGAATAACGCTGTTAAACAAATCATCAGCCATCCCCTGTGATGGAGAAGTTTACACAATGTAAATTCATTCTGTGGCTCCACCCCCATCATTACTGAGCAGACTCTGGCATAGACAATGACATCACCAGTGCAAAATGGCACCACTCATATCCGGGATATTTTGGTTTCATTTTCTCTACCAGGTAAAGAAGGGGAGATGGGATGGCCATCTTTATTAAGGTCAATGCGCTCAACTCAGTTAATCATCATTTAAATCTTTATGTGGTCCTCAGACATTTATTCCCATTAGCTGCAATTTTAGCTGGCAAACTTCATTTCTATATTTCATTGTAGTAGTTGGATGTGGTTTTTTTTATTAGTATAGAAGCAAATAATTTTCTGTGCTGTCAGGGCCTTGATTTTCTGTAATTTTACATTCAGTTACTTATGGATGCTGAGTCCTTCTTTTGTGTTCTCCTGACTTTTTTTATTGAAACCATTCATATTTCACAAATATTAAAATACCGTGAATTTCCCCTTCCGGCATTTAAAATATGAAAACTAAACTGGTCTACACCTCTAATTTAGGACAGTTCAGGTACAGGTTCATCAGGTACATCAGGTTTAAACCTTTACAGAGTATGGCCAGCAGATCCTGCACGAGGGATGACCTAACGATCCAGTTTGATTTAATGTACCGTGGTGAGGGAAGACTTGCCTTCAGCCTTTTCATGGTGGGATTTCAGGATGTTGGCCTCAGTCAGCAGCAAGAAGTGCTCGCTTCGTTTCCTTAGCTGCTGCTCAAAGGCAATGCGAAAAGCATCAGCAACCATCAATGCCTCTTCTCTCCTTGAACACTGAGCATTCAGCTGGAAAACACAAATTAATGGTGCCTTAACCTTTATTTAAATAGATATGCAATTAAAGAAAAGCTAAACTGAAAACAAGTATATTTCACGGATGGATATTTCATCTTATGAACAACAATGATGGTTTGAGAGCAAAACAAGATAAAATGGAGCTTTGCACGGGAAGTAGTTTCGGGTCATTTACCTCCTGTTGTAGTTGGATGAGCTGCTTCCTGCTGGCAGCAGCAGTTCGACTGCATGGACAAGCTTCAGAAACACCAGGACACCGACAGGCCCCCAACACTGCCAGCTGGAAAACTCAACATAAACAACTCCTGAGTGCAGGGAACATCTACATAACCTATGTCTTCATATACATCTACTGCAAGTTTTAACTTTGTTTCTGTTGCTAATGTTAACATTAGACCAAAGGCTGTGTTATCAAGGTCCCAGACCAATAGACATCCTGACACTTGGGTGGCAAAATTAACTGATGTTTCAAGTATTTTACTGTTTGAAGTTTGATAATTATGGCCTGCAGCTCAAAAAAACACATCTCAAAACATGAGAATAATCCACTATATGTTTTATAAAATAAAACTACTTTACATGTAAAGAATGTAAAATAAATTAAAGGTTACATTTTTTAATTAAAGTACAAAAAATGTATTGATGAAATGAAATGATTTTATTTCAGCTTTTTGAGATGCACTGCCACTGACTAGTGTGTGGTTCAAAGTCAAAGTCATTGAGGGCTTATTATCTGTCTATGTTTGGTGGGGTTTTAATCATGCACAATAATGTTACAAGTCTTCTTCAAGTGGAGTAAATGTGGTTGCACTCCACATGCCTCTCCTCGGCTGTATATTTATTGTATCTGTGGTACAGGGCAAGCGACGGTAGCTAAGCTAGCACTTAAAGAGGATAATTTTCCTTCTGTCTAACAGTCTAATCTTAACATCAACTAAAATAGTAAATATTGTTATTTGAATAAGGACAATATACAAAAACATAAACATTTTACAGAAGGAGTTATAGTTATATACCAAATTTTTAGCAAATTGCTATTTTTCACTTTTATTTTACCAAATAATATACACATAAACAACAGAGAGAACCCAGTTATTGCTCTGCATAGATATTAAGCAGCCAAATTTTACAGTAACCGACACTGTCAGATATTTCTGCACTGCTAATGATGATGCAAACACATCGAAGAGAAGGTAAGCAAATAAAGAAGACAACAGAAATTTGGTGGTTACTTTTAAAGGAAGATGTGGTTGGTTGTGTGGACATAACACAATGTGTATGGTAACTGAAGTAATTGTAAAGCCTTCATTCTTGACCTAGCGCTCAAGACTATAAATATCCTCTGTCTCACCTCCAGAACACTTGCATCTCTCTCTCGGCCGTATTGAGGTTTGGTTTCTTGGTAATTTCTCTGCTCCTTCACATTTAGCATTGAGAGAAGCTCCAAGCACTGTCGATTTAGTGCTGCAAACACACACATTTTTTAATGCAATGACATCTCAATCAGCTACACTTGCTGGTAAAGACCATAAGCTGTATGGATGATTCTCATCTAAGAACCTTGTGTTAAGCTTACAAACAGCTCTGACAGTTGATGAGTATTGTGTAAGGTTTGATGCACTGATTGGATCAATGAGTGATTCACTTCACACATAAGGAGAATATCTGCAGAGATCAGGTTAATTCAACATGTGTCTATAATATTTACCTGAATTTTCTGCTCGCAGCAGCTGGATCTCACTCTCTTTTTCTTCCAGGTTATCAGTTAGAGTTTTGTTTTCATTCAATATTCTGACAAAAACAAAAATGAAGTTACAGTACAAACCAATGAAAATACCTGACCATGATAGATCTTTTTCACAGTGAACATTCTGAACTGTCAAAACAGACAGAGTTCAGGTATTATCAATGACACTGAGGATAGCCATACTATGTTTGAGTTAGTAATATCCAGAGTCCTCTTATAGTGAAAGCTCAATGAGTGACATAGCATAGAGGGTCACTTAGTGGAATTGATGCTACATACAAAACCGGTCTCCAAATTGTCTTCTGCGAAAAGGCTGTACTGTATGTTGAGTAAATCTGACCTGTTGTTTTTCTGCTCCCAGGACAGCTGAGACCTCTTCATCTGGCCCTGGTTGAAGCTCAGCTCCCACTGCAAGCTGTTCACCTCCTTGAAAAGATGGTATTTTAAAAAATCACCAAAGAATATTTTAGCTTTACAGGTTAAATTCATATCTCAAATTGCACAGTCAGACACAAAGCCAAACAATGTGTGAGAATGACATAAAATCAATATACTGAACATTCTGTCAGCTGTACAGCAGCAATGAAATCACAGTGTTGATAAGATTTTGTTAGTGAAACCCCATTTACTCCAGGTGAAATCAATCACATCTGTCAAATAAAATGCCTGGATGTCCAAATGGACTGCTCTACTGATCTGCCACAATGCAAACTGCTGAAACCCCCTCATCACAGAGTTTTTAATTCTGCAAATGAACCATTTAAACCTTTACAGGAGCAGGAACGAATTAACTGTAGTACTAGTTGTACATAAAAGCAAGAGTATATTCCAGGTTAGATTTTCTGAATTAGAAGTGAATGTTTGTACTGTTGTGCACACAATCCCTGAGTTGAATCTCTTATTCAGGTAAAGCAGTAGCTTATCTTAAAACAAACACTCCCAAAGTAACATGTAGCAGTGCTGTGCCAGACAGAAAATACTGTCTGAAAAACAATTAGGTATGTTCATGATGGCTATTTTGCTTGTGTTTATATTTGTTCCTTTTAACAAAATTGTTTATTTCTGAATTAGTTGGGACCCGAGGGAGTGTGACATGATATCACATTGCTCAATTCTCCTTGGAATGTTTGTTTCAGGGTGCTTGAATGGAAGCTTAGACTGACTGCCAAACGTCAGATTCAGGAGGAACAACATGGATTCCGTTCTGGCCACGAAACACTTAGCCTTGCTGGGGGAATCATGGGAGTTTGCTTAACAAGTCTAGATGTGTAGAAGGTCTACAGCGCCACCATGTCTTTCATGGAGTCCTATGGTGGACACTGTGGGAATATAGGGTACTGGGGTCATTAGTACAAGCCATTTGGTCTCATGTTTGTAATAGCTGCATTTGCATTCTTGGCACAAAGTCAAACACATTCAGTAGGTGATGAAGAAGGCAGAGAAACATAAAATTTCTGATATGTTCAATGATCCAGGTCAATTTAGTGACTATCAGAGAAACTGACAGTGACAGTGACAGTCTGGGGTGTTTTGGGAAAGTATGGAGCCTGCTGAGCCCAAGTCTTTCCAATAACACCTCCTAGTTTTCACCAGTTCTGACAACTGAGCTGATTTTTGTGAGTTTGTTCTATGCTAAGGCCTTCAAAAAATGTGTTGATGAGGGAGATTAAAAAAAGAAAAAAAGGATAAAAGGTTCTTTGGGCCCTTAAATTTTCTCCTTTTTTTCAAGCCACAGTGGAATGGCTCCATGCCCCACTTCTTTTTGCATTGCATTTGTGTTTTCTTTAATCATTTATTAAAAGGAAAACAGCAGTTACCGTTGAGACCTGTTAAACCAAACAGACAAAGGCCAGAACCAGCTTGCTCTCATACGTACCTTCTCCAGAGCTTTGGCCTTCTCCTCACTTTTTTGCAACACAGTTTTTATGTGACTCGTAGCTTTGTCAAGAATTGCCTGTATGAAGAAGGGCAGTTTATACTGTTTTATTACTTTACCAGTTTTAGCAATGATTTCAATGATAAAATTTTACTCACAAGCTTTATTATTACGTGTTTCACTAAGCTCTTTTGCCTTTGACAGTTAATAAACAAAACACAAAACAAATATGAAGCAAGACTTGAGAAGATGTGTTAGTAGCAGTCTAAGTCAAAACTCATTTAACACTAACATTAAAAAATACCTTAGAGGTTTGCAAGTGGAAATTGTTATTTTAATGGGGGTGACAAAAAATAACATTGCCAAGTAAAATTTTATTTAGAGGGTAAATTCACAAAAAAAAAAAAAAATGAAATGAAAATTCACTTGTGAGAATATAAAATGAAGAGCAGGTCTAGACCATACTTTTTTTTCTAAATCAATACTAATCTTAGTCATCTACTATCTGTTAGCAAAGACACCTGTGAACAGCATATTAATAGATATTAATAGGTATACTGAACTACAGTATGGGGTGTGTGTTGCAGTACTCAAATACAGTATGTGTGTACTGCTTCACCTTCCCTTGTAAGATCTTCAGAGCCTCATATTTGCCTTCAATGTACCGATGTGCCACTTCCAGCTCACAGCACAACATATCTATCACCTTGTCAACAAAGCAGAACCATCGGTTAGTGTATCAGACTAGAGTCAATTGGACAAAGCTCAACTACAGTTCTTTTATATATATTTCTACCTTATTTGCTTCTTGTAGTCTGTTCTGGAGCTCATCTTTAGACAGCTGTACCAGGGAGTCTGCTGATCACAAAAACACTACACTCATGCATTGTAGGCCACAGAAAGTTTGTGTGAGTGTGTATGCATTCCTGTCATTTTGTTGACAAATTTCAACTTGAAAGTAGTTTTATGAGGAAACTTTGACTGGTCCACAAAAGTACTTTTTGAGGGTTAAAACGCTGTTTTAGAGTCAGGGTTACAATTAGGTTTTGGTTAGTGTTAGGGCAAGTGCTGGGGTTATGCATTTAGTTGTGATGGTTAAAGTTCCGGTTAGAGGCTCGGGAATGCATTTTGTCAAGTGTCCTCACAAGAGAGAGACACGACCGTGTGCGTGTGTGTCAAAGGGAATGTGATGATTTGCAAAAAGTTGACAGCCACTTTTAAAATAAATTGAAAATAGCTTAAAAACAACATTTCAAGCGTTGAAACTGAGAGATTTCTTTGCTTTTTGAGAATCATATCCTCATTTGATGCCAGCAACATGTTTTTAAAAGTTGATACAGGGTCATGTTTATCACACTGTTGCATCACATCTTTCAACAACACTCTGCAAGCATCTTGGAATTGAGGAGGTAATTTATTGTAATTATATCCACAAAAATAAGCAATGTTTTATATACTGTATATATCAGCTTACATTTTAGACAATGTCGTAACTTTTTGGAAATGTGGTTGTAGTTTTGTATGTGAGTAATGTCACATAGTTACATTGCTGTAACCCTTTCTCTATAGGCACTGGCAGAGCCCTCCTCTGGGTTCTATGGGTACTACTCCCCTCCAATTAGGATCATGTATTAGTTGACTGAAAATGTATATACACGGCCTGGCCTACAGGATTTGCCTACTCAAAATACTATATAAACAAATTGCCATCAGTCATCCTAACCCCTTTCAGTGACCAATGCATAAGCAGTAGGTTTCAACAGTAGAGGGCTTTACCTGTGCTTATAGAACAAGTGTTGCAATAACAGAATGTTCTATCTCATAATAATTGCCCTGCTGAAACCTATACTACATACTAGACTGTACCTAACTGACAAGGGGTAACCACTACACCTTTATATCTTCAGTCAGTCAAAGCTCAAATTTGGTTTACATTGGAGAATTTGACTATATGTGTTGTTTTTTAACTCAATGGTCAGGTGACAGACGTTACCGGAACATGTAAGCTTCCAGCTGGCTTTCCACTGTGTCTCTGCGATCTTCACTCCAGGTAACCAGACAGCATCTAACGCCTGGCTGCTGTGCCTCAGCCACTCTGCTCCAAGCAGGTGGCTCTCTGCAAGACCAGCAAAAGTTTGGCTTTTCTTTCTAACGGAGGTGGTTGGTGCTCTGACCTCCATCCCGTCACCCAGGTCTCCATCCACCATGTCATCATTCAGGTTGTAGGCTGACTCACTGACGTCCTGCATCTGCAGCAGGTCAAGCCTTACATTAGATATGAGCAAAACTTGTTAACATATAAAAATATTACTTACTTACTTCTACTGATGTTACATTCCATAAGAAGATACGAATCGTTTGGGTTTTTTTTCACCAAACTGATGAAATGATACATTTCATTTTAGTGTCAATAAATCAAAGTTCATATACAAGAGACTTTCAAATATGAACACCTTGTTTTGCATTGAATACACATTTAATTTTATGCGGTTTTTTTCTAAACAGTATTTAATGGTGTGGGACACTGTAGGGATCATGTCATTACAATAGTACATTTAATATTTCGTACAGGGTCAGGTTATGTTTTCTGTTAAACGGAGCGTCAGTTGTTTAATAAGATGTGCATGTCTGTTTTCAGATTAAAGCCTCATCCATTCTGTAAACCTACTTACTCTAGATCATCATAGTGGTTTTAAAATTGCACCGAAGATCATATGGGATCCGTCAGGCATTGTTTCTTCTGAGGTCGTCAAATTTGCATGTTAAATAAAATTAGAATAGCACAATTACTTCAAAATTTATACAAAATCCTGTATACAAAACTAGTCAAAATGGATTTGTCCTCACTCAAAAATTTTGATTTCAAATCAATCAATCACAATCATTCTTTTGGTGTGTGTTTGTGTGTGTGTGAGAGAGAGAGAGAGCACTAGGAGGGTTAGGGGGGATTGGCGTTTCTTAGATACAAGTAGGGAGGTTCCAAGACAACGGAAATCAGTTCATCAAAGCATAGGAGAAAAACAGCTTTCACTTTGACCCAACACTGATTTATCCTTTTCAGAAATTTTGTAACATATTATTATGCACTATTAAGAGCCTGGGTGAGTAGGTGAAAAATAATTATTCTGTTGATTATTTACAGAGAGTGAAAGGAAAATTAGTTGGGGTTTCTTGTGTAAAAATGTTTTATCTGACATAAAGCATACCAACACATAATAACCATTTTAATATTGGCCACTGCCAGTGTAAATTTCTCATTTATAGGTTAGATTTCAGTTATGATTCCGATCAGCCTGACAGGTTTAGTATCCACACGACGTAGCTGCAGTTAGTAGCGGATGTATTAATGGAAAGAAGACTTCGTTAGTCTGTAGGAACAACTTGCGTTTTCTGAAACGAAGTAATAAGTCTACTTTAGAGTGAGAACTTCCTCTTACCTGCATGAAGGGAGCTTAAGCCTCCACGGACACAGAGAGACTACTTCAGGAAACTTTTCCGTCTGCAACGTCAGGTGAACTACAGGTGTCACGTATCGACCTGTCCGTGCCGTGTCACCACTACGAGGAGACTCCTTCCGCCAGCAGCAGCTGCAGAGGTAGAACACCGTCTACTTCCGGTCATTAAACGTTGACTAGAAAGAGAAGCTCCCTTGAAAAAAATATGTAAGCTACCGCAAAAATGATACGAAAAGAATAAAAATGTTTTTTCCTCTTGAAAAAAGTAACAATGAAACGTTTAACCTCTGGTAGAAAAGTGTGTAATGTAATTATTCATAATCCTGCCTTATTAAAGTAGGCCACCAGTTTTTCGTCGAACATTTAAAATGTTTTCCTTCTTTAGTTACTGCATACATTTGAAATATGTTAAAGAAGGCTAAGAATAATTCTTTGAATTCAAGGAGAAAGTACTGTAGGTAAAGCATAAGCCAGCAACACCAGAGGCAATATTTAAAAGAGCTCAGCAAGACAGTGTTGAGTAAATATTGAATAAATGGGTGTGTGACGGGAGAGTGTAGGAACAAGATAATGTTCAAGTAAAAGAGCTATAAACATTACAATTTCACAGTTTTTATTCACAAGTTTTAATCTTTCAGCGAGCACTGACCAACATTTCTCATTGTCCATCCATGACAAGTAACTCAGTTGTCAGCAAAAGGTCTGTGTATTTACTCCAGCCTCATGAGTCAAACCACTGAACATGTACTTCAAACAATCCACACTGATGTTTTAACTGGTAAAACTGGACTGTTCACCTCATTTTAGGAGATTGTTACAATTTATCTCCATGATGTTTTATTATTATGAACTGTGACAAACTTCAGAAAACACTTTCAGTTCAGGCTGACGCACCTAAATGAGGCAAAATAGTGTTAAATCCACAACTACTCCCAAGGTCATCAGCATGCTCTTCAGGAGGGCTAGAGTCACACAGGGTCCTATCTGGGTGTGGGACAAAACAAAATCACAGTCGATGTATGATGGTACTGTCAGTCACTGTCATATTGCTCTATGATCAGTTCCTCCCCCTCCAATAGGACTTGGCTTGAATTAGGTTGGGGCTGACTGGACGGCAGACCCTCTTCAACCCCACCCTGACCTTCCTTGTTCTCCTCCACGTCTTCTTCCTCAGGGTCCACCTCCAGCAATCCTGGCTCCTTGTCTGACAGAGTTTCCAGTTTTAATCTAGATACAGCACAAAGCCCAATAGTTACAAACAGAGTCTATAGTCAGTATACAGAGTATAAATAAAATCAACAGCTAAAAGATGTATTTCAGCGTGGTATTCTGGTCATAAATAGAGTGCTGTAGAGAGACATATTTTTGAAAGTGCTACATGAACAAAGAGTACAGACAAATAGAGCTGTTAAACATACAACAACCAGAATGCATTGCACCCTGGAGAACCAAAAAACACTTGTGCTGGTGGGTGACTTAATGCAGGTGGGGTAGTGTTGGCACATCTGTTTTGACATGATACGTTTTTTAAATACATATTACGTGAAAAATATGTCATGAACAGAAATGGTTCATATTCGTTCATTCCCAGTTTTATAGTTTTTCTAGCTTCCATTTTCACAAGAAATACAGAACTAAAGCAAACTTACTGAAGAGATAGCTGAGGACTGGTTCTAGTCAAGGTAATGTCTATTTAACAGGTAACCACAGAAACACTAAATAGCTGGGCTTTGTTTTCAGTGGAACAGGGAACATAATGAAGTCTTTAATCAAATAATTAACCTGAAAAATAGGCTGGGTTGTGTGCTTCAAACATCAGTGGTAGCCTGACTAAAGAAACAAATAGAAACCACTGTAATATTAATGCGCAGTATCCAGATCATGAATTTCCTAATCTCAATTTGGGGATTAAAAAAGTGAAAAAGGCAAACTGCTACCTGCAATGTCAATCTACTACAATGTCAATCATTAATAAAAACATTATAATTCTCAGCACATTATGGGAAGATGAAATGCGTACCTGTAGGGGAACCTCTGAAGTGACATCTGAGCCACATCCTGGATAAAAGCTATCTGAGCTGAAAAAGGCACATAATGCTTCCATTAATGAATCCTGACAGACTTTATTATCAGACACACTCATTAAAATGTTAACAGAGCTCTGTTCATTATGGTGTCATTATATCACTTTAATTCAACCTGTTCACAGTCACAACTACATTCTTCACCACCATATTGTTACATAGCATTGTTTTATAGAACAGGCAGTACCATACGCAACATGACAAACAAATATAAACAATATGAAATGTTACCAAAACACCATTAGTCAGCAATAGGCAACACACGCTTTGACTGACTGCTTCGATCTCCAGAGGCTCCTGTAGCTCACCATGAACTTCAGCCATGAAATACCAACAAGCAGTGTTAAAATGACAGTTTAGATCATTTTGTGTGCGCGTATGTGTATGTTACCGTGGTTCCTCATAGGGTTGGTCAGTTTGGCCAAGTATGGCAGCAATTCGGTCTGCAGACTGACAGGCATCATGCAGAAGCTCCTGAACAGGGACTGGGCAGCCAGGCAGTTCTCCTTGTGCTAACAGAACAACATCATGTCGTTACAGTCACCCATCATCATCCTCATTTACTTTTACACAAGAAGCTGAACAATAATACGGTACAGTTATTTTCGAGGTTCACTGATAATATTCCAGGACATTGTAAATGAGGGTCATTTTATCATCTTTATCAAGGACTTTGTTTTCTTCATTTTGCTTTGATGGATCCGCATTTTGCATATTTATTTAGTCTCTGAGTATTCCCAACACTGCAGTCAAGCCGTTTCCAAAGGTGTCTGTCCAAACTCAAAATGCCATAGTAAATGAAAAAGAGCTTGATCACATGATCCAACTACACTCCTCTGAAGCCAAGTATCAACAAAAACATTGACTTTTGGTCTAATTATATAATAACAATAATTACGAAAAAATTTACCATCTGGCGGCTATATGCCCCTGAGGGCAAACAAAGCAGTGACAGTAAAGTGATGGGTAAGGAAGAAGAGCTAGGGTGGTTTTGTGGTAATCCCTCTATGCTGCGACTTCACAATATGTAAAGTTGCAGTGACCTTTGACTTCCAAAATTTAACCAATTCCCCCTCAAGTCTAAATGTAGGTTTTTGACAAATTTGACAAAAATCCCTAAATGCATCCTTGAGATATTATGCTCAGGTTTTCAGGTCACAGTTATCTTGACCTCCAACGGTCAAGGTCTACTGATCAAAGCCCACTGTCAATAGCTTTGATCCAAGTTTGTTTGCGTTCACAAATGGGGCCCACATGAGGTTGCAGTGACCTTGATCTTTGCCCTCATTAATGTAATCAATTCAACCTTAAGTCAGAGTGGATATTTGTGCAGGTTTGAAGAAAATCCCTCAAAGTATTGAGATATTGTGTTCACAAGAATGGTCCGGAGGGTAAAATGGACACCAGACAGACAGACAACCTGAAAACATCATGCCTCTGTCCCTGGCTGTCGCTGGCTGGGGCATATGTAAAAAATAATATTAATAATATGGATATATACAATGGCAAAGGGACTGCATTTATATAGTGCTTTTCTGGTCATCTAGACAGACCAAAGCCCTAAGTTATTCACCGTGATCGTCACCAATGTTAATATAGAGACCTGCAAATTCAGGGCAAATTAATCTATTATCCTTTAATTTTTTTTTTTTTTTTTTTGCTATTTCACACAAAATCCAAACCGATTAGATTCTCATTTCCAAGAACTATATAATCTACAATAAAAGTTCATATAGTTAATCATTAACATAGTTAATCATAATCATATGTCCTGTCCCAATATCCACACTATGGCATAAAAGCTTCCTAGAAGTGCGCGAGGGAGCAGGTGTGGGAGGGACTGAAGCTTTTAGGAGCAGAACTGCGACAGTCCTGTACATGTCACTTATTACATCACTTATGTTTGGGTTCTGGAGATGAAACATGTCACGTTGTTCGCTGTACAACGTAGCAAGTAACATTAGAAACAAGGGAAACAAGGGGAAAATATATGGCTCTGTGCAATGCACACCGGGCTTTTGAAGCAATAACAGACAATCTGAGTGATTTAGTTCATGCTGCACACTAACATGCTTGAATGATTAAGGTTCTTAATACAACCTCTTTGTCCTTGCATCCTACTTTGTGACTCAAGTGGCTATTGTTTTCCTTCAGTTCAGTAAACTGTAACCACAGGTTATGGCCATCACCCTTTTTTTGACAAGTATTTTTTGCATCACAATTGTTATGGAAATACAGCAGTGCGCATCATCAAATGTTGTTTTTATAGCTTTTTTTTTTTTTTTTTACATTATATTTTAGCCTTTTACCTTCTTCAATAAGGCAGCTTATCATCTATTTATCTTATCTATCAATTTTATGTTTCCATCTTTATAACTCTCTATTCTTTAGACCAATGTATTTTCTAACAACTTAGTCCATCTGTGTAATTTTAATACAGAGAGTGCATTATTCCAATCTCTAAAGACAATTATTTTTCACATTTTTTAAACTTCCCTCTTTTTTGAAAAATACTTGCTTATCTTTTTTGGGGAATCAAACCCTGAGACAATTCATTTGTTTTGACTTCACCTTTGGTCTCTATCTTCATGTACAGCCAATGTGATGCAAATACATTCCGTGCACATACATTCATATGGTTTATACAGGCTTACATGATTTCAAAAGTACAGATACTTTTTAAATAATACATTTTTTTGACATTGAAATGTCTGAACTCTTTGAGCAAAAATGGTAGTCAAAATAAGCTTAGCTTTTCAGAGAGATGCTCAGTCAGATGCTGAGCTTAAAAGACCATGCATCTAATGCAGTGTTAACCCTTAAACCACAGCTAAACTAATAGTAGAACAACAGCCCAGTTTCTTACATTCTTGTTGACGAGAAGCCAGTTGGGTTTGTGCAGTGGTCTGAAGCCAACAGAAACTTGTTGAGAGTTGGAGAAAAGGAGCCCTCTGGTGGCTACTGAAGACCCATAATCCCCCATGGTGCTCCGGTTCTGAAACCAACACAGCACAGCACAGCACAGCACAGCCCTTTATATACAGTTGATGACAGTGAATATACCATAGACCATATTAGTAATATCAATAATAAATAAACTTAAGTTCTTTTCTAAGGCTTATTGCTACACAGGAAGAAAGATTACTATTAGGAACTCTCCAAAGATTTAAATTCCTTTCTAATAGTATTACTAACCACAGTGTTGTGGTGTCTGAAAAGCTTCAAATCCTACAGATGCTTTTGTCTAAAAGTGGCAGTCCATATATAACCATCATTCATTGTCATTGGCAACATTAAAACTGTGCTATTTTCAGTCCCAATGCCTCTTGATAAAATAATAAACAAGTAGTGGCAAAAAACTGGTTCAGTTTCCACTGAACAAATTTTCCTATCTGTTTCTCATGTAGAGGAAATGACTGACCATCCAATCAGCACTGAGGAGGTCAGCATCAGACAGATATTCGCTGGCATGGTCCACATCCTCCACTTCAGAGAAGAAGTCCAGGTAGTTTTGGTGGAGGTAAAGGATGAAGAACTCTCCAGACATGTGTGAGCGCTCAACAACCAACTGAACAATGAGACATGGACAGAGGACTTCTAATTGTTCTCAAAGTACAGCAGATATTTAAATATACTGTTTGTTTCTACAATCCAATTTCCCAAAAAATGGAACACTGTGTAAAATATAAATTGAAACAGAATGTGATGATTTTTAAAGCACTGAAACCCCTAATTAAAAATAGCACAAACAAAAAATATCAGAATTTTTAACTGAAAAAAAAAACAAAAAACCATTTATAATTATATCCTCATTTATTCATTTATCCTCATCGGGATCCACAGATTACAATGGCTTCTGGACCAATAAACTACACCTAGTTCTGGATCACTTCAGATATCCCTGGATTAATAGATTCTACATACTCTTGGACTCAGTGACTACATCAGCAACACTCAGATCTTGCTACATGGACTATAATGAATCCTGGACCAACAGAATACACCTGCGTCTGGATCACTAGACTTCCCATACATCTGGATTTATAGAATCCACAGACTCTGGGACTCATGGATGTTCTATACATTCTAAGCAAACTATTATCATGTTGTTATGTTCTGTACAAGTGACATCTATTGCGCGTCTGTCCATCCTAGGAAGAAGGATCCCTCCTCTGTGGTTCTTACTGAGGTTTCTTATTTTCCCTGTTAAGGGTTTTTTTTAAGTTTTTCCTCACCCGGTTCGAGTGTCTAAGGGCAGAGGATGTCCCATCTGTACAGTTTGTCAAAGCCCAGTGATACAATGTGTAAATTGTGACTTTGGGCTATACAAATAAAATTGGATTTGATTTGATTTGATTTGATTTAAAATTTTAATGTCAGCAACACTTTTCTAAAAGGTTGTGAAAGGATCGTTTCACCACTCTGTTGCACTAACTCTTTTCTTAACAATCCTCTGTAAGCATTTGGGGACTGATGATACAAATTGTCTTAATTTGCTTGATGTAGGATTTCAGCTCAACAATTCTATGTCACCTTTGTTGTACTTTACATTTCATAATGCACCAAACATTTTCAATAAGTGACAAGTCAGGACTGTAAGCAGGACAGTTTTGTACCTGGACTCTTGTTATAAAGCAATGTTGTTATGTTGCATGTGCCTTCATAAATGTGCAGGTTACCCATGAAGCCATGTGCACTAATGCACCCCATACCATCACAGATCCTGGCCTTTGAATTATGCACTGATAACAAGTTGGATGGTCCCTGTCCTCTTAAGTCTGGAGGATTTGGCATCCATGACTTTGAAAAAAAATTTCACATTTCGAATAGTCAGGACAGCTTACATGAGCTCATGCTCAGAGAAGGCAGAAGTGTTTGCGGATATGATTTATATATGGTTTCCCCATTAGATGGTAGCGGTTTAATATGGATTTGGGGGTGCAGCAACGAACTGTGTTGACACATGTTTTTTTTGAAGAGTTCCTGAGCCCATGTACTGATGTACATTACAGAACTGTGTCTATTTTCAATGCAGTGCCATCTGAGGGCCTGAAGATCACAACATTCCAGCGTTTGTTTTCAGCCTTGTCCTTTTGGTACAGAGATTTCTGCAGATTTTATGAATCTTTTATTGATAATTTTGTAGAGGAAATCTTTTTTTTTTTTTTTAATTTACATTGAAAAACATTATTCACACAAAATGTTTTCGTTCAGCTTTTAGTCCTTTGTTGCCAAAGTCTCAACTTTTTAAAATATTTTGCTTGCATTAAATTCTAAACAAGGATATAAATCAATGAAATTATGAAGTTTAAACACCTGACACGATGGTTTGGTGCTATTTTCAATTAAAGATGGGGTTTCAATGTTTTGCAAAAAAATTGTTTCTTTTTATAAATTAGACATTGGCCAAAACTTTTGGCCACATTTTTTGTACTTCTGAAAACAGGGTTGGAGCAAAACAAAGAAAAGTATGACTGTACCTCAGGGTTTACTAATAACATATTTCTGTAATGATGAGACAAGTGAGGTGGTAGACCAGGTCCAGAGGCACATTCACCTGCTTCAGGACTTTCATGATTCCCTCCTGTTGAGGCAAACAACCCAGTAGACAAGTTATCTGTATCACTTATAGTTACATAATTGCTGTCATTTTTAATCAACTGAGGCCACAGTGCAGTAGTCATCCACTTCAGCAGTCATAAGTCTGTGTCTGTAAAGGACTATCAGCAGGTAAATAAGCAAGGAGCACTGACAAAAACTGACATTGGGGTTTAACATGTACTGGAAGTGTATTCTGGTCTTAATCTAAATGTTTAAAAAAATCACTTTCCAAATGAACTTCCTGAAATGACAATATACAGTGTAACAGGAGAAGAATGATGACCCCTGTCAAGTGAAACAATTATTAACATATCCTCAGTTGAAATATCAATATCAGCTTCAGACTATCACTCAGAAGCTTAGAAATCCAGCCTTAAAATGCAATGTCTTTTTAAAGACAAATCCATAATGATGATCCTGATAGAAAATATTTTCTTTGAATACTTATGTATGAGTTATTGTCACTGTTACATGTATTTTTTTTCTTATTTTTAACAAATCTGATTAAAAACTAAAATTGACAGGGTAAGTTCATCTCAATACACTCTGACTGGCCCTGCCCTGTCTGCAGTACTCTTAGCTTACTGGTTTCTCTTCTTGCTTTAGTGATTAGTGAGTATTTGGGAAAGCTGAACAATGACTCAAACAAAGCATCGTGGAGTAGCAAACAGACTGCTAACAACCATACTGAAAATAACATGGTTAAATAGAAAATGACACCTGTATTAGCATCTTATATGTCCACTGGTCTTGTACCAGAACAATCTTGCTGCTGTGACAAATTAATTTCAGCACAGGGATTAATAAAGTCATCTCTATTTATCTATCTATCTATCTATCTATATATCTATCTATCTATCGTTACACTGGTTGTCAATGCATTTTAGGATTGATTTTATGATTTTATCAATTACTTTTAACACACTTAACGCTCTCCGTACCAACTACCTCGCCAACATTTTAATACCGTACTTTCCGTAATGCACCTTAAGATCATCGGGCAAAGGTCTTTTATATGTTCCAGATGCTCAGCCGAAAACAAAGAGGGAACAGAGTTTTCAGTCCAGGCCCTGAGGCCCTGGAACGACCTGCCAGAGGAAATTAGCTCAGCTGACTCATTGATCTCTAATTAAAACACTTTTATCTGAAAGATTTTTCTGAGTTTATTTTAGTCACAATCCAATATTTCTATAGTGTCTTGTTTTTATTTTAGGTCTTTACACTATTGGTTTTATGCAACAAGTTGGAGCATAAAACATCTTGGTCCCATTGATATTGTTGATTTCAATCTTATCTTTTATATATGTTTTATTTTGCTGCTATGTATTGTACTTTGTAATGTGTTTTGAAAAGTGCTCTATAAAGATTCATATTTATTTATTATTAAAATTACAATAAAGAACCAAACATACATACACACTCCACACATGTACACAATTCTTAAGAGTATCTTTAAAGATAAAAGCTGCAGGGAACACTAAAGTGGAAAGGGTTGTATATAAACTGGAAGATGTAACTCACGTTTGCAATGCAGGATTTTTCCCAGAGCTCTGAAAAGGAACAGAGAAGCATCTTTCCCTCCAAAAGCATGTTCGTCTTCCAGCTGTTTTGTCTGTTTGGACTTCTTCGTCCGACTTGTTCTTGAAGCAGGTCTGTCCTTTCTCATCCTCCATAGCCCCTTTTCTAATGACATGTCTGGCGGGCCATAGTGTCATTAAAAACCAAAGGAAATACAGAGTAAATTTCATTGCGTGCATGTGTGGGGGGTGGTGTGATGGGGCGTTTCACTCCTGACCTGGAAGAGAGAAAAACTGGAGGCTGTTGATAGCACTACGAATATCTCCGGAGCTTCCTGAACACAGTGTTTCCAACACTGTCTGGTCTGAGATGGGCACCCTGCCACAGCTCTGCTTAGAATTACAGGAAAATAGAATAGATTTCTTGTTGAACACACTAAAAAAAAAAAACAACAAAAAAAACATGTCATAACTGCATAGTTTCTTCTCACCTTTCCTGCCTCCAGAGTTGAAATTCGAGTTAGGACCTTCAACATTGTGGTTGGAGCCACCGGATTAAAACTGGACACAAAAAAAACTGCTCAGGGATCTAAAAGACCTTTAAGTCAATCCAGGTTTATTAAGGGTTTTCCTTTTTTATTTCTACAGTTCAATCATCCTTATCACAGTGTGAAACCTGATGTTGCTGATGTCCAACTCCTCCTGGATATCTCTAGGGAAAAGAAAGCGTAAGCTGCCATCTCCACTGAGACTGTCAGACACTATGAACACCAGAGGGCATCGACTGGTCTTCACAAAGTGCCTAGAAGATAAACAGGAGTACACAATCTCATGTCGAGCCAGGAAAATGCACAAGTTCCATAGATTAGACAACAGGGGTTCATAGATAAATGTAGTAGTGAATATAGTATAAATGAATGATTTAATTATTAGGACCATAGTCTCCTGTCAATAGGTATTCATCAACCAATTCCAAAAATGCTGGGACATTATTTAAAATCTAATTAAGAACAGAAAGCTGTGACTTGCAAACCCTTCTGAACTGGTTGCAGTACAAAGAAAAGATATGTGTTGTTCAGCCTTTCAACCTTCAAACATTTTGGCTTTCTATGAACAGTCAGATCTGAAATATTCAATGACACAAATCTACCTATGTACACCACTAATCTGGATTTGAAATTAAGCAATCACAAAGTTACTGACGTGAAGACTTTCATCTTTAATTTGAGGAGTATGACAATAGCAATGCAAAAATGGTTACATCATTTGGCTTTAAAAACAATATAAACCTATCAAGAGTGACAGCAAAAACCTTACAAGTAACTAAATCAACATTTTGGTACATTCCTAAGAGAAAGGAATCCACTGACAAATGCAACAACATCAAGGGCCTGGAAGACCATAAGACAATTTAAGTGGATGGTCATCGAATTATTGTCTTGGTGAAGGGAAACCTCCTATAACATGCAACACAGAAAATTTACGACGAGGTATAATCTACACAATCTGTAATCACCTTGTTTACATACAAACACTCACCCCAGTAAAAGGCGACAAAGAAGAAGAAGCATAAGGAGTCTTTTTGTCAGCAGTCTGCTGGAAGTTTGTCCAGTTTTTCACGTTACCTACGTTACTCTAAATGGAGGATCATACGTAAACTGCCTCCGTAGTTCTCCCGCGTGCTTGGAGAAGGAGGGGGCAGCGAGGCAGCACTCAATTGCATGCATTCTACTACCTCACCACTAGACACTAACTATGTCTCTTAATCCCTTGAAAGCACAATTTTAACTATTGTCATTACCCAAATACTGTTTGTAAATACTCATTCTGAAGTCGATGAGTGCAGCACATTTCAAAAATGATGTGACAGGAGTATGTTGACCACTAACTTTTATTTAACAACACTCAATAGGTGTTTGTGGAGAGAGGACAATATTTGCTGAAGTTCTGAAAGTTCTGAAAGTTAAATGAAATTCTGTCACATGCTTGCTCGATGTCTGACTTCAGTTGCTCAATGATTTGACTTCTCTGTTGTCATATTTTGCACTCCATAATACACATTTTCAGTGAGGGACAAGTCTGAACTGATTATCTAGTAATATCCTTCATAGAAACATGGTGGTTTTAATAGAGTTCCGCTTGAGACATTAAAGGTTTCAAACATTCAATGTTGTTTTTCATTCCTACCTTTACATGCAGATATTTCTCAAAATTTTCTGAAGCTTTTAATGATATTATTGGTTGTAGATGGTGAAATGCCCAATATCTTTGCAACTGCGCATTGAGAAACGTTACTCTTAAACTGCTAGACTATTTGTCCAGTTTTTCACAAAGTGATGAACCTCTCCCCATCCTCATTTGTGAAGGATTGAATCTTTTGAGGGTGCTCCTTTCATACTCATTCACGATACTGTCACCTTGGGACCCCCCAGGTGGAGCTGCAAAGTGTGGGGAGAGGGATATCTGGAATAGCATGCTAAGCTTACTCCACTGCAACAAATCCCGGGATGATGACTAATGGATGGAAAGATGGCTGGAGGGACGATAAGACATTAAAATTTCTCGTCTTTGTACTGTTTTTATTTAAACAGAATGTCAAAGGGCATTTAAAAAATATCACATTCTGTCCTATGAATGTGTCCAAATTTTGGGGAATTGGGGTTGGAGGAAAAAAAAACAAAACTCTGCGTACTGCATATTTAAACCAGTAGTCTAGTAGTAATACCAAAAATAATACTAGTCCTAGTCTGTCACATAATCCCACATTGCCACATTACATAGTGACTGTGTGTTATCATAGAAAACTCCCCTCTTTTACAAGTTTGAAATTAAATGTAGGATGGCACCTGATCTCACCTCAGGATGTCATGCAGGTTTCCAGGCTGCCTGTAGAACTGGTTTGGGAAATCCTGAAGAAGGACAAGTCATGAATAAACCAACGATAGTGATTTTAAATAGTTATTTGAATGGAGGGAAATGTAATCTAACAATTCTATATTGTGGTCAATGTTGAAGGCAACAACAGTCTACTTTTAAGGGGCTGTACCTTTTGGAAGATTGTGGTAGGATATTAATGTGAACTTACTTCTATTTCCAAACTTTATATAAACATTCCTTGATTGGGATGCCGGGGTGAATGTCAACACCTGATGAAGGTTTTATTTAATGACTATTCAGGATTTTTTTTTTTTTTTATTAATTGGAAATTTTAATTTAACTTTCCCCTCACTTTATCTCTCCTGCCTAGTTTATTTTTCATAATACATGAAATGATAAAAATATATTAAACACATACTGTATAGGGGATAAACGCATGTATTTAAAGATGCTACACATCAGCTATTCAGGACTGGGCATTCTGAGACGGAAGAGAAGAACAGTGAAAAAATGAACACAACAGTCTGTATCAATATTATCAATAAACCCTGAAGTCATGTCTCTATTGAACAAACAACACACTCTGATTTTCCTTCTCTATTCCCTCAGTCATACACCCTCTACCATCACCACCAAGAACACACTATGATCGTGTTGAGCTGGCACGAGTTATGAGTAGGGTTAAGTATCGTTTCAATTTTAGCGATTCCCATTCTGCGTTTTGATTCCAGTTCTGAACAATTCTCGATTCCGGTTCTTTGAGGGTTGGTGCTTATTTCATAGGAAAAAAAAAAAATTAGAAACCTTTCCACAAGTTGACTCATATTTAGTCATATTCACATTCACAACTGCTTTAATACATCTTAACGAACGTATAAAAGTTACAGATACAGCTTCATTTGGTTGCTGTTATTCAATTTTGAATAGCTCCTTTAACAACAGGCTGACAGTACGTACAATCAACCTCTTTTTAACAAAATGAAGCTAGACTTTTGAGCGTCTATGGTCATGACAGCGTATAGCAACAACCTTGCCCAGAATTGTGTCGTGTGCAACGTTTATTTGGGAATCTTAGTGATGATGAGAGAAAATGAAGTTCCAAACTCCAAATGGCATCAGCCAATTCACTGACAAGTGGCCTATCCTTTTCATGATCTAAACTATTGTTATTTTATTGGCTTTTAAAAATCCTCAATCGACTAACTTCTAGTGCCTTGCTTCACAAGAAGCATACACTTTACTTGATGCACATAAGATGCACTAAATGAGAGGCTTACAGTGGGTACTTTCAGTAATTTGCACTCAATGCTGCAAATATCTCGGGACACTTGAGGAAAACTAAGTTGAACTTGACAAGCAAAGGAAATGTCGCAAGGAACAGAATTTAACTAAACTCTACTTAAAACACCATTGGGGTCGAGTGTTGTGTACTATTGCGCTGCTATCAGTTAGAAGTTGCCTTTATTCATATTCATTCATAATACTGAATGTGTCACAATCATGATAAAACTGGTTTACAAAGCTTCAGAAACGGAGCTGTTTTCTGAGCAAAAATTTGTTGAGGCATTCAAGAGATAGTAAACTTCAGTAACATTATGTACGTCATAAGTGACCAAAAATGTCACTTCTATAGTGTCCAGCTTGTAAATGTTTTGGCATCATTGCAGTTAAAGACTTGGTGATACAAGAGACTCATGCACAAAGCTCAGCTGGAATAGCTCAAAATGAAAAATTTAAGTAATTAGAGGAACAGGGCTTTCAGTTGAAGGTGTAGTATATAGAGTACCTCCACCAGT
Source organism: Mola mola (assembly GCA_001698575.1). NCBI lineage: Eukaryota > Metazoa > Chordata > Actinopteri > Tetraodontiformes > Molidae > Mola > Mola mola. The sequence continues at coordinate 232,323 of KV751324.1, read as the reverse complement.
ATGAGCTTCTTCTCTGTAGCTCCTCCATCACCAACCATCTTCAGGCAGTTGTACTTGTTGGCTCTGAGTAAGAAGTCTTGGAACTGCGCAAACTGTGAGCTGCAGGACAATCCATTCATCCTGGACTCTGACACAATAAAAAGCACAGGGCCATAGGATGGTGGTGTAGGTTCTTAAGAATAGTTCACTCCAACTATTATAACTGCACTCATCTCCATCCCAATTTAGAAATATTGCATGGACAAAATGCAACCCCTAAGAGCACCAAGAATTTAAGAAACACCTTTTAAGGTCCCATTCTCACCATGCTGACTCCTGCTGTATGGCTCCAGGTTTGTGGGGTTGGTCCACTCCTGGATCCTGAGGCCCAGCTCCTGTGCCAAAACCTGGACTGTGGCAGTCTTTCCACAGCCTGATGGTCCTGTCAGCAGTAAGATTCCACCCTGTAGATGACAACAGGCTGGCTAAACATGAAATTTCATCTTCCTCAACAGACAACATTTCAAAAGGTAATAATAGCTCAGACTAGAAGATTAGCTCTTGACTTATTTTTGTCTCCAGAAAGGACTTTTTACATGACTGACTCCGCCTATTGAATTCTCTGGTTTTGTTTAGTTAGAAGGAAGTGGGTGTGCTATTATTCACCACATCTCTTAAAGTCATAACTGTTGGAACAATCAATATTTAGTTACTTCAATCAAGAATGAACAGAATGAAAAATGAAAATTAAGTACCTCTGATGTTATATGATTTCTTAACCAGTTCTCCACCTCTTCCATCTTCTTCTTATGGACAGCTAACTCAGCCTATATGAGAACCATTACAAGAACTTAAGATGTTGAACCTTTATCACAGCTAAAAATACATCACAGCATCCAGACACTTAAATCAAATCAAGCCATGATTCCACAAATAAAAATTGTGCACAGAAAAAAATGCCTCGATGTTACCCTGGCAATTTATTCACAGTGTAGAGACTTACTTCCCATTGATATGGCTACTGCATTAATGTTGTTTAGTGTCAATATTAAACAACCAAGGGTAAAGGTTATATTCTGCTTTCAATTGAACTTTTAAAGACATTTTTACACATTAACAGGGTTTTGAAAAACATGTCTTATGTTAAAGAAATCTTCACCATCAACCCATTTTCTGTTATTTCACATTTCAATCCTACTTGAATGTCCTTAGTGACTCTCAAACTGCTTTTATTTTCTTCTTTCACACACACACTAGCCCTGCCTGTCCGTCATATGTTTTTCGGTCCGTGCCTCTTCTGTTGACTTTTTCATTGACAGCTTGTATAATAAATTCCAGTTATAGTCCAATACAACCATTCAGCCATTTGCTTTTCTCAGCAGCATGTGATCCATGAATGAAGGACCCATGTCATAAATGCAGAGCTTTTTTAAACAATCAAAACCATTTGGTGCTGAACATCGCATCAACAATCATCATGAGAGTAATATTATTTTCAACATTTTCCAAGCGAACCTGTTATATTAAGTAAAACTCCTATCTTAGCCAATTCCACATGGAACGCTTACAAATGAGATCTTTGGTAAGTCTTTCCAGCGACTTCAAAGTAGTATTCATAATACAGCTTACACGTGTAGGACCACCGCAGACACATCCAGCTAACACTGTGTTCCAGAGAGTAGATCTCACTGGGAAATTGTGAGAGATGAAGTAGCGCTGTGAGGAGGGAGTGTCAGTTCTAGGATTTACTTGCCAGATTTCAATGTCTGCAGAGTAAAACAAAAGACTGCTACTGTGATAAAAGCTGATGTCAGATAAGGTTCTTGAGTTAAATTTATAGTTTAAGAAATTAAATTAACCCCAGCTTTATTTGTTTCTCTTTTATCATCCTACACTTCTTTAATTATGGTCAAATGAGTCATCTGTCTCAAACTTCATCGAGTCACTCTGTCCTGTATTGATGCAAACGTTAATTCATTTTCCATATATGGTACATATTGGTTATAATCTACTCCATATTCAACTGTTTGTCACATTTAGTTATAAATAAATGTTTCTCTTTAGCACCAACTGGTTGTCTGTGCTTCTTTCTTCATTGCTGCATTAGAGCAATTTACTTGAGAATTTATGACTTCAAAAGGCTGATTTTAAATACCTGATTTTCTGATTTTATCCGTTTCCCAGATTCCAGGTGGAAACCCAAAACGAGTGCAAATTAAACTGTATTAATTAAACTGTAATAATGCTAAAATACCATAAGGCAAAATCTTCAGTCAATGAGGAGACTGCATTCGCATGGGGTGGTAGGTTTATCTTGAAATTTTAGCTACTTAACAATAAATACAATTAGCTCTGATGGAGCACAAAATTCAATTTCTGCTTTATCACAAACAATTCCACCACATAAACGTGTATTAACACATCCTTGTCAAAGATATGGTTGCAACGCTAAATGCATAAATGCAGCCATCACCCAATCATCGCCCAGCCTTATACCCTCACTGCATTGATACGGAAAATGATCCCTTCAGACACGTCATGGATGTACAAAGCCTGCAAGTCCAAAGAGTTGTAATTTGGAGTTAGACCAGTTGTTGATATGAGCAAATCTATTGATGGATAACTAAACAAAGTAAAAAGTGATGAGGCTGACCTGTGAACGGGGTGAGTATCTGTCAACCCAGGGCTCATCATCCTGATCCCTCAAGGCTGAATCTTTTAGTAGGTAAGAAGTGTGTTGGTCTGAGCAGCCAACCTTTGCTTTTTCAACCTTCCTCTTCCTGGCCCTCTTGGAATTAGCATTGAAGCACAAAGCCTGGCTGCCATTTCTCTTTTCAGACTGAGAGAGGCCTTTCCCTGGAAAATCATTGAAGGATGGATCTACCCAGCGGTTAAGCTATTACAAACACAAACACAAATTAGTATAGATTCACTATGAACAATTGAAGGAGGATATCTACAATAAGCCAGCAGTTCCACTAAAGCCAAATACAACAAAAAGAATGAGACACAACCAGTTGAAAAATAGACAATTGTGAGCTCAGTGAGGTGCTGGTACACAGAAAACAAGGAAACTCCTTATAAAATGTGCCATGTAATATACAGTATGTGATCTAAAATGTACTGTGACTGAGAACAGAAGAAAAGAGAGAAGCAGTAACAGAAAAATATTAAGCAAAAGAACAATGAAAGAGTACCACTAGTTTTTAAATCCAGTGACAGTAACTGAAATTAAAGACTTTTGCCAACTGTACAATATAAATACATCAGATCATTTGTCAAAATTATGAAAATTCCACAACACACACACACACACCAACACGTACACAGATCATGTAACTGTCGTGCAGAGGATTCAAACTCACCCTGCTTGGAATGGCTTTATCTCCCAAAGAAAGTTTGCTCATCCTTCACATTGAGGCTTAGAATCCCAGGAAGAGCTGAGAACCTGAGAAGCAGCAGGAACAGTTATATGTGGTGATGCTGTAGGCATAACGAACACAAGAGAAAAAAATATACAGTATATGACTGCATGAACGAAGGCTGAATATTTCAGGTTTTGTGTTACACATCTTGAGTTTAGCTTAGCTACTTTGTCGGCTTGTTACTATTATTCCGCATTTGTATTAAGATGTCCAACCATCTCAGATGCCCACAAATATAGCAACAAGTAACTTTACACTTTAGTTATTTCAGGGTCTCTGTGCCAATAATGTTGTCTAACTCTACTTTCCATTTGACAGCAAGGGGGTGAAACGAGTTAACGTTAATGTTAGTTTGTGATGTGCTACCGTGAGACCTCGACATTAACTTACCTTGTCGGATCATTTGATATGTTGAAAACTTACGTCAGTGTTCCCGTCACTTCTGACTGTCGATGAAGACTAATATGAAATGGTTTATGGATCAAAACGAGGTCTGTGCCACGAAACAGTTAAAATGCTACCAGGCAAAGTGAAGTTTACGTTACTTTGTTTTCCTACCACGATAAAGTATTGACCCGCCCTAATCTGCGTGATTAGTTTGTCCTGACACGTTTTCCCCACATTCACCAATCAAACAGCGAAGGTGACATCAGAACAGCCTATCAGAGGGATAATACGACGGGGGATTTCCTCGCCAGGAAAAAATGGCGACGATTCGAACTGTAGCAAACTGACCACTCATTGACGTAAAACTGACGTGAAGCCTAGAACTGCAGTGTGCGATTTGTTTATGGAAGTTTGTATGTACAGATACCCACGTTTTCTATTAATTTAGCTTTTACAGGTGTGTTCCTTGACATTTAGTATAGATAATGAATTATTTGTACAACTGTATGAATGGATAACAATAATCGATCCTCCCTTTTTTACAGGCTGCCGTCATATAAATACGTTTTGGTTCCCCGGACAGTCACGTTATGAAGATGAAGAGGCCAAACATTCTGTTAACAGGTAAGTTAATCTAAACCCTGCTGCTGGGTTTTAAGACATGCTGTTTGGCTATGTCACTATTCTTTAAACAGGTAAGCTCATTTATTGTTGCCTTCAGTCATTATTCGGGCCTGTATCTTAGTAATGTTACGTTAATAGAAACTGTCAATATGGGCTGATTTGTTTATAATGATGGGATTTTGAGTTGTTTCCCTCTCACCAGCGATTAATTTATGGGCCTACGTGCACATTATATTAACTGGCTGAATTTCAAGCAGGCCTATATTACTGTGCTGTAAATTAACTTACATGTATGAAAAGTATATTAGATTACTTTGTAAAACAGTAAACAATGAGTGGTGCTCATTTGACAGTCGATTATTATCTGAAGTCAGTCACTTGGGTTGCAAGTTCTCCATTGAGAACTTACTGCTTTATTTCATTGTAAATAAAATATGTTGATTGTCAGCATCCACAGTATTGTTATACTGTTCATTTTTTCACCTATTAAACTCATTGAACTATCAAAAGCTCTTATGGTGCTGCTGTGGCCTGTAAATTTCCTTGATGATGGGCAATATATAATGTAACACAAAAGACATAAAGACATTTTAAACAATGATTTATACTTTTTCGCTTCTTAAGTATATTGCAGTTCAGCCAGCTGTGCTGTTACTGTTACATGTCAACCTACATTGTTGCTGATGACTTTTCTGGCACTTCACATTTCTGCAATTCAACAAATGTTTTCAGCGGTCAGCTTCCACACACATTTTTACCCAGAAATTACATTTTTCTAGTTTTTCATTTGCATTGCATACACTATGCCTTTAGTGAAAAATATTCAGTCTTCACGCTTGATAAAAACACAAAATTCAGAGTCAATGTTTCTCTCTTTTGAAACATTATGTCTCATGTCTCTATGGTCATAACCTAGCCCTAGAGGAGTTTACATAGCAACAGCATCTTCTAGGCACAAGTAGTACTGCTTCCATTGTTCCTCCATTGACTGTGGATGAAATCATCTTCCATTCTTCTAAGCAAACAGAAAATGAAGAATTAAATGCCTGGTGAGAAGTTGAAAAGAAAAATTCAACGTCTTCACTGCAGTCTTTGGTCCTACTCAACAACTTGATCAGATCACGCCAGCCATCGGGGAATGCATTTGCAATGGATTGTGTATGGTTTGCAGTGGTATTTTAAACAGGTAGCTCAGGAGGTAGTGTTATCCTCTGAGCAGAGGACCAGCTTTTCGATCAAAACCCCTACAATCAGCATTTTGAAATGTCTGTGGGCAAGGTACTCAATGGCCCAGTTTATGAATGGTTACCACTCCTAGAAAGGTTGTACCTTAGATGATAGTCCGTGCCACCATTGTATGAATGGGTGAATGTGACAATTGTTGTAAAGCACATTGAGGAGTCAGGCAACTTGAAAGAAATCCAGTTCCATTTAACAGTCCCATGTCATAGTAACATTTATATGAGTGACAGAACACAGGTTTCCTCCACTATGTGTTATTCATTTGACCTTTTAGTAGTTTTAATGGTTTGGCTGATCAGCAGTACACATCTTTAAATTAACTCTCTATCTCTCTCCTTCCCTCTCTCAGGAACCCCTGGTGTTGGAAAGACCACTTTAGGAAAAGAGCTGGCCCAGCGGACGGGACTGACCTACATTAACATAGGTGACCTGGCCCAGGAAGGTAAAAAACAAAAATCCTCTTTCACAAATAATAGACCAACAGGACTGAGACAAACTCTGATTGAAACTACCTGTGTTCAATTAAAAATCCAAACTCTTACTGGTCATGGCACTTTTACTGACATCGCTGGCACTTTTTACTGACTCATTCAGAATGTTTTGTAAATAAACGTGGATACTGTAATGGGATTGTTTATCTGAGGCTGCTCTAATTTTGCTGATTCTCTGTCACCAGGACAACTATATGATGGTTATGATGAAGTCTACCAGTGTCCAATCTTGGACGAGGACAGAGTGAGTTCTATACGCAACCTTTCAAACTGGTTCTGACATGCCTAGCTGTACTGGGCAAAACAAATTGATTTGAATACAGGTCGACAGGCTCTGCTCTTTGTAGTGCCCTGAAAGTTCAGAATGGGCATTATACAACTTAACTAAGACTGCTTAACATTGGGGAGCAGGGTAGGTCCACATTGAGGCCCCTGATGACAGGCTTCTGTACATGGACAGAAATGCAATGACCTGACTGTGCACACCAGCGATCCAAACTCAAACGCTGGTATCCCGAGTACTAATTAATACCCAATTAAGACTAATGAATACTTCGTAATTCTACTCTATAAAGTTTATTATTATTACAATTATAAGCTGGTGATATTTTGCAGTCCCTCTATCAGCTAGTGTGTTTAAACTGACATTTTTGAGTGTAGATTGAATTTGATTGGATAGTTGATTGAAGCAAATATTATTGTCATTCTGTAGGTGGTGGATGAACTAGATGAAAAGATGGCAGAAGGTGGTGCTATTGTGGACTATCATGGCTGTGACCTGTTCCCTGAACGCTGGTTCAACATTGTGTTTGTCCTGCGCACGGATAACACCCAGCTGTACACACGCTTAGAGAGCAGGTGAGTTCATTTCACGTCTCATTTACGCTGAATACGACTTTACAAAAATTGTTTTAATCTTTTTCATAACATTGGCGTTCTGATTCTAAATCAAATTTTCTATTAAGTATAATTGGTACTGTTTTTAGTGGGGGAGTAAATGTCGGTTGGATAACGATTATGAGGTACTTTATTAATCCGCGGGACGAAAATGTCACCACAAAATGAGAGATAACAGACAGTAGAGAATGGAGACGTCTCACAGGCAGCTCAATATAAGTGTAAAGAACAGCAGCATAACAACAAAATAGTTGTCATCAACAAAAAACTGATGCATGTAGCAGTAACACCAACATATTAATGAATACAAATATTACCATAACCCTCAATACCACCACTTATCTGATGGACAACATCAGCATTAGCTCATCAGCATCAACAGTATAAACAATTAAAGACAATGGTCATTAAAGAACTGCTCTGCAGCAGGTACAAAGGATTACCGGAACCTCCGTGAAGACCACCTGGGCCTAACAAGTGTCTGACTGAAAGAGCTACCCAGCTCATTAAAATCACCAGTTGCATCAATACAGTATGATATTGATTTTTTTGAACAACAACCCAATATTTTCTGATGTCAGAAAAATCTGCCATGATGCTATTTAAATTTGATTTGATTCAGGGGCCTGTGATCGATATTAGATGATATTGTCTGCTAGCCCCAAGCACTGTTTGGAAGCAGATGACACACACCTGTGTAAAAACTGTGAAACAGGTACGTTCTAGGATCTTCAAAATAAAGGCATATCTTTTGCGTGGCGATACAGATCAGTTATTTAACTTTCAATCGATTTGATTAAATCATCGGTCATCCAATCGATGTATCATTTTAGAGCAATGTATCATTATACCCCTAGTTTGTATTAAGGATGGGAATGAATACTCAACTTCCTGTTTCTGACACTGGTATTCATTCGAATTAAGGACGCACCAATATGGAAATTCTGGGCCAGTACTGATACTTTTATTTCAGACAAGAATTTGTCTAATACTGATACACACACACCACATGGGCAGGTTAACAATGTCAAGAATGTTATTTTCATTAGAGTCTTTAAAGTCTTTAAAGCTGCAACCACGTGTATGACAGCATATGTAGCCAGTGTAAAACAAATGAGTCAAAATTTCTACCCTACGCAGCTGTAACACAATTATAGTAAACTACGGAAGTTTCTTAAAAACTCATGCATTTGGTCCAATTATAATAATATATATATTTTTTTGAGGTGGTGATGTCATAAAATATGATGACAGTCATTCAAAGTTTCATTCAAAAAGCACTTCACATTAATACGATACAAGATGATGAAAAGTTCTGTTTTAATAAAACTTATTTAAAAAAATCTCCTGGTACTTTTGAAAATGTTTTGCTAGGCATTTGCAATAAGCTGTGTGTTGTGTTAGTACAAACTCAAAATTTTGACACTAAGATTTTAATTTTAACTGCAAATGCATAACTTCCAAAAATAGACGTCTCTGCGTGTGTTTGTTTATTTATTTATATCAATTTGCCTCACTCTGCGATTGATTCTCTCTCTTCTGGTGGCGTGTGACAGGGGTTACACAGGGAAAAAGCTGCAGGACAACGTGCAGTGTGAAATCTTCCAGACCATCTATGAGGAGGCCATGGAAGCATACAGTGGGGAAATTGTCCACCAGCTGACCAGCAACACACCTGAGGATCTGGAATGCAACCTAGAGCAGATAGTGCAGTGGTCTGAGCAGTGGATGAAGGAGCATAACTAGAGTTTGAACTTGGCAGGACTGTTATCTAGATTTATCTGGACAATTGAAAGAATACTAGTTATTTCTCGGTCATTTACTGCATTTACCTGTATTTTGCCATCGTGAAAAGACTGCTAATACCTTCAAATATGACGACATCCTTCAGCTGCCTGTTGTACATGCCTCTATGCCTATTTTGCAATTCATGATGTTTTACGAGGAAAAATCAGGTCAAATTAGCTTACATTCATATAACATTTTTTTAATAGATAAATCACTATTGGAAAACTGCATTCTCACCATCTCTTTGTAGCAATTACAACATTTCAACTAGATATACTTATAGGATATTTATAGGACTCCCCTACTTCTTACTGCTCATACAGATACGCATAAAATATAACCATTAATTGAACAAATATCTGAGACAAGGTAGATAAAACTATAAAGCCAATTCATAATATAATGAGAATAAAATAAATGTTGATATTAAATGACATGTTACAAGTCAGTAAAAGACAGTCCGTATCGTATTAAAAATCAATTAAATAAAATGGCCTGCAGAAATAATATACAGTGTGAACCAAGGGTAAAAATTAAAAGCTTATAATATTAAATTAAAGGCTCGACTAAAATAATAGCTTTTTAACTTTCTTTGAAAAATACCCAGGGAACCTGTCATTTTGCTATCCAGTGGGAATGAGCACCAAGTCTTATAGGAAATTGACATTGAAGAGAGTCAGCAGACCTTGGTCATTTGGCTGGAAAATGGAAGTTTGAAAACAGTTCACTGGGCCAGGGCACAAAGACCACACCTCAATGATACACCCAAGCAAAAGATGCACCGGAGAATGTATTATTAGGTGCAAAAGACTAACATTTCGATACAGACAGGGTGTTTCTCAAAGGCAAACTGTCAGGTTTGAGGTTCAAACTCATCCTTTGTACGACCTTTGTCTCCCAGGCTTTTGCTCACTTTCACTTCACCACACACCCTACGTTGACCCTGTTCTTAAACATGCCACAGTTCTCTTACAACACCAGATGATGACGCGACAACACAGCCTGTATTGAATTAGTTTACAGAGAAAACACTTTGACTAACGTAATGATTTTTCGTTGATTAAAACTAGACTAACTTAAATTAATAAAAGTGACTAAAATGTGCCAAACTATTTGCATCTATTTTCTAGTGTTTTCATCTAAAGACTTAAGACTAAATCTAAAGTAGCTGCCAAAATTAACACTGACTAATACAGACAACTTTTTCATATCCATATTTCAATCCTGGGATTGGCATAGGTTAGATTTGATAATACCTATTTTACTAATGAGGTGGACTTCAAATTCTTCATGTTTGAAATTACTTGATATACTGTTAAACTTAGGAGCAACAGGGTTAATTAAGTCACCAGTGGTTGAAAATAGGATTTTCGGATTGCTCTGGTTGTCAATTATCAACTTTGTAGACATGTGCCAGTCTTTGTGGTTTATTTGCTTTAGTTTTTGTTTTTTTTTGTTTTATTAAAAAGCATTTCATCACAATTTGTTTTTAAATATCTTGTTCCTTAAACCACTGATGTAAAAGTGATGATGTAAAACTGATGTAAAACAGAAATGATTAGGGATGCCTGCATCCCTAATTAAAGAAAAATGTGCACACAGGCCAAAAGTTATTACAAGTTCTAAAGTGTGGCTTTTATTATGGGTAGGCTGAGTGACGTGCTGGATACTATCGTCACAGGCCAGTGAACAAAATAATACATTGTTTCATTTTGAATAGTTTGTTATAATTTGGGCTCTTAAGCGCTTGTGTTCACTCCTTTTTGTTACATGTCTTTTCACTTCTAGTGCTCCTGTTTGACTTTGAAGATTCTCTTTCCTCGTCTGGATTTATGTTTCCCTTTTGTCTCCCTCGTTTGAGATTACCCTCAGGTTTCACTATGCCTTTTGTTGGCCGCACCCTGTACTGTACCTGTTTGTCCAGTTATCGGCTCCTTCCTCATGTATTTAGGTCGTTTTATCAGACCATCGTGTACCATACGTGCATCCTTTCTAGTGCTCTCGTGTGAGTTCTGTGTTTCATCACAAGTTCTTCAGTCTGGCATTTCCTACTGTTTTTTTGTTATGTATGAGTTTTCGTTCTGCAGCTTTGTTTCTTGATCTTGGACTGAGTTTGTACAGAGCAAGAATGTCCCAGTCAGTTTGCCAGTGTAGAGTAATGTGTTATGCTGAACTGTGTTGACTGCAGCTCTGAGATCCAAACTAATGTACCAGTGTTTCTTACTCCTGGACCTGGGGACACACTGTACTGCGTGTTTTAGATATTTCTAGAGCCAAGTGATTCAAATGACTGATTTGTTATCAGGCTTGACAATGAGCTGATCGTATGAAAAAGCTGAAACCTGCAGCTGGGCATGCATGTTCCCAACACAAGTCTCTATTAGGTAAGAAATGCTCATACTGCATCTCCCAGGGTTTGATCTGACAATCTGATCTCACCTGCAGAGAAACAGACTGGTTCACACTTCAAACAGGGCTGCATTACAAAAATTAAAACAGGTGAACATATTCAGTTACCAGACAAATTCATGAGAATTTTAATAAAAAATAAAGAATAGAATTTTACTTTTCTTTTTTTTATTAAATTCAATTCATGTGAACAGTGGCTCTTTTACAGTAGAGTACAATTTTCAACGATCTTTTGACTTGAAGTTACTTTTATTCTTATGATTTGTATAGTGTTTCAGATACAGCTTTTTAATGTTTATGCTCTTTAGAATTTGAAAGTAATAATGTTAAATGGAATTAAAAATAAGGTTTACATTTTGAATTTTTTTCTTGTGATGTGAGACCATTTTTAACAGAATTGTGATGTGAATTTTTGCCTAGGGCCCCAACACACTCTACAATCGCCACTGGATGATATTGGTCCATACAGTTCAGCAGATGGATCCTCCTTTATTCCTCACGTGACTTCATCCTCTTTTCTTATCATCTTCCTTCTGTTCACAAAGTGGTGACTGTGCAGTTGACCATCCACACTCCGGGCCAGTTGATGGCAGTAACCGCGATGACGCTGTTTGATCTCTCAAGAAGACGAAAAAGAAGAAGGAGGAGGAGGAGGATGACGAGGAGGAGAAATTAAAAAAAAAAAAAAGAAGGTTCAGGAAAAGAAGAAGACGAGGACGACAACTGGAACGATCGAGGAGAGGAGTTGGCTTTGAGTGGCTCGTGGTGTACATGAGTGAAGTATGTTGTACAGTGGGTGAGCCTGCGTTTCATTTCGTTAGGATAGGATAGGATTGGGTCCTGGTCTGAGCCCCCGGTAGACCTATCTGCGGTGACGTTAAGCCGGTGTGTCATATCTGGGAACTGAGTTTCCAGTTTCGTATTAATACTTGTTTGATTAGGCAGGTGAGACTGTGGAAGATATAACCAGGAAAAAATAGCGCCAAATGGCATTCGATACCATTCATCACTTGGCGTCATCTGTACCTTGTTAGCTGTCTCCAGTAGGAAAATATGATTCGTCGTTTTGCCTCATGGGAACGTCTAAGTTCCTTATTGAATGGAGCTACAGGAGCGCTGCAACGTGTCATTACACACAAAACATATGTTCTGTCCCCCTGCAGGGTTGTCACTTTGACAGTGCTAAACGTATCAATAACAAGCGTGACAATTTTAAATTTTAACAAATGGTATTAAATAGTGTTAAGAAAATTAAGGCTAACTATTTCATTCTCTATACCATCCAAAGAATAAATTTGCATAATCCTCAATCAGTTCTGAAGGTGGGACAGTAAGCTTTAGTTGCAATTCCAATGTGTACTTGGGTCGTTATTCGAATTGTTTTCCGATTCTGATTTATTGAGAATCTATTGTGATTATAAGTATTGGGATTTAAGTATTATAAGTATTGGGATTCGATAGTTGATTAATGCTATTTACTTTTCCTTCTCAAAGAAATCAAAAGTTAAGTCATACATGTCTAGAGACAATATATCATGAGTTATATTTCCATAAACAGTCAACATCACATGTCAGTCAGTGTTTTACAGTTAGTTATTCCAGCTGCATAGAAAATTGGCCATGTCTAGCTCTCCTTTTTTGAAGTGTGTTTCAGCTGCTCTTGGATCACCTTGTCTGTTTTTTGTTTTTTTTTCCCCAGAAACTGATATGATGTTGCTCTGTTGCCGTCCAAGCTACCTTAAAAAATAACTTGAAATATTGTAGTTCTGGGGAGAAAAAATTGATTTTTTTTTTTTGTTTGTTTTGATTGAAATTGTGATACTGACATTTCTCCCACCCGTAATCGACTTACATTAGGATGTAATCCTTAATGTGCAATGTTTAAATTGTACAATTTAAACCTTTTTTTCAAAAACTCAGAGTTGCACAATTTTCACAATTTTTGTGAAGTAAAATTTGTTTTCTAAATTTTGCCTGCTTTGTAATGTATCTAATTGACAAAAATACAGTGCAAACCTCTACTGTGACACAAACAGTAGATAATCACTGTTCCTACATTAAGTTTTGCTGTATTTATACCTGACCTGTTCCTAAACTACACTGTATTTAACACACATTTAACAACTGCGCTTCAGCAAAATTACATCTTGTCTGTTTCTAATTGACCTGTGTCCACACTAAACACCATCAGTCAAAATGGTGAGAAAAATGTAGCCTGGAAGTGGCCTATCTATTTACACATGACTTAAGAACTGAACTGAACCTGATAACTGCAGGTTTAGCCTGGCCTTTATCATCTGTCTACATGGGCTGGTAAATGTAAGCTACTATAGAATCCTTGTCTAATCAGCTTATTCCTCTAATCAATACGACAGCAGTCAGGTTGAAATAAAGTGTATAACAGTGGCATAACAAATCAGCAAATTTAAACCAATTAATAAATTCCGCCTGACATACTCTATTTCCTCTCACTGACCTGCACATATGGTTTCTTTCTTTGCTTTCTTGTAGTGTTGGTTGTGATCTTACTAGCTCAGCCTTCTTCGTCTGAAGATGCTTAAAATTCATACTGAGTTTGAGAGTACTATATTTTGTAATAATTTCACTGGGACAATTTCAAGGGTTGAAAATGGGGGTTCTCCCTCATTTATATTTCCCAAGATAATGATAACAATAATAAAATGTCATAAGGAATCTTTTGCTAAGATTTGGTGCAATATGATCAAATTTACTGGACCAGTGGTGTGGAGTGGCCTGTGGTCCACATGGTGGTTCAGAGCTTTCTCTATAATTTTAATTTCCTTCATGTTTATTAGTTAAGCACCTGTTACACATGCACTGCTGCTCTGAAACTTTATGGATATCGACCAGACAAGATTTATACGTAACATGTTGAAATTAAGTAATGGAATAATAAATGTGATGATGACCGTTAACCTGTCTCATTTGTGTTAACCACAGAGACCAACAGTAATGCCACAGCCCAGAATGATGCTGGTCGTGACAGGAGACGATTTTGGCTATTGTCCCAGGAGGAACCAAGGGATTGTGGAGTGTTTTCAGGCAGGAGGCATTTCCAATGTGTCATTGCTAGTTAACGCATCTGCTGCCAAGGAGGCAACAGATCTGGCTAAAAGGTAGTATGAAATGTGATGATGTCATGATTTACTCTAACTCACGATACAATATGATTTGTGATGCTGGTTTCCTAATTTTCTCACAATTCTTTTGTTTTTCTACAAAATCAGTTCTTAAACAACTAATGAATGAAAAGTTATTTCTCATACAAAAGAAAAAAAGTACTGTTATTTTGCATATCTTAATAAACTTAAAATTGTGTGTGAGGTGTGCTTAAATAACAAAATAACATCGCAGATTCTTATCTATTTTGTGGTGCATTTTGCATCACAAAATAATAATGAATGAATCTAATAATGATGCATTTTGCTTGCGTGTTGTCACATTGCAGGTTGTAGCGCTCTCTTGGCTATCATACAGAATACTGTAAACATTTCTAACAATCTGAAGAAGGACTTTAGAAGGTTACACCTGCACGTCAAGGTGTGCCATGTGACACACTTTGTGTCATGGCCTTCAATCTAATGAAACCAAAAAAATCCTGTCCATTTCTTAAACAGTCTACTCTTATTAAATAAATCTATTGTATTATCACAGAAACAGTCTAACTAGACAAACAAAGGGATGAAAAAAATTCCCCTTGTCTCATATTTTGCAGCAGATGCCAAATACTTACCAATATTGGTCAATTGACAGCTGACCTTAATTATTCTGGTTTTGTTTTAGGTGCTGGTGCAGCAGCATTAAATATTGGGATCTCTACCAGGTGGGACAGGATAGAAATGCTTACTATGTTAAAAATTAAACTAAAATGTGAATCCCGGGCAGTCAAAATATGTGACAAATCAATAATTAAAGCTGTTTGGTGTTTTTTTTCCTCTGACATTTTTAGTATGCTTGTGTAGCCATTTTTTTCACAGAAACTGTGCTTAAACCCTGTATTGAAGGCTCGCAAATTCTCAGTTTTTATTAAATTTCACAGAAACGAGCACTGCTGGCTTTAAGCCACTCCAGCGTGGCATTTTATATTGTACAGCAAACCAGCGTTGCAGACTCAAAAGATGTATTACTGGCATGACATGTAACACAACAGTGTCAGCCTTTAATGTGACCAGCTGGCTTATCCATTTACGTCATCATGCCGATTTGCCCCTGATGTGGCTTAGATACTATGTCCGAAGTTGGATCACTGGCTACCTATGTAAATTTTTTTACAGTTTTAGACAGTCTTCTTCTTTCGGCTTTACTTTGGTATTTCAAGGAGTCGCCACAGCAAATCATGCTTTAGTTTTTTGCTTTGGCTGCAATTTTCCTAACGCGTTTCCCTCCTCTTTTTTTTCGACTAACAGTAGCCCAATTTCTGCGAGTACCCAGTTTGTCAACAGCACAGGTGGCGTTCGTTGTTAACCTGGGCCCCGACCGATCCAGTATGAAATTAGTTTTCGTGATTTGCATGTTTGATTTGGCTCAGTTTTTACGCCAGATGCCCTTCCTACACAACCTAACACAACCCTCACAATTTATCCAGGCTTCTGACGGGCACTAGAAAAACACTAGTTTGTGACCCCTAGTGGCTGGTTTTAGACAGTGAGGTGTAGAAATGGTGCATGAAAGCCGACTTAAAAGGCAGCATAAATGGGGCTTAAAAGGGACAGGTATGTTTACCTGATACAATGTTGGTTTAGGAGGATGAACCATAAACAGACAGCATAGATCACCTGTCCAGTGTTCTAAGGTAGTATTTGTTAGATGTACAATCCACATCACATTAAATGACAGAATTTTCTTTTTCTTGTCAGGCACAACATCCCCATTGGACTTCATGCCAACCTGTCAGAAGGCATTCCAGTCTGTAAGAGCCTCCAGCAGGTTTCCACACTCATAAACCAACGGGGTTTCTTCCATGGGAAGATGGGCTTCCGTCAGGCCTTGCAGAAAGGTCAGCTCAGCATGAAACAGGTACACTGTTCTGGAGAACCAATCCTTTTTTATGCGTGCATTAATGAGCACATTGACCTCCAGTTGATTCAGACAAAACGTGTTTATGCTCATGTTTATTATTGAAGAAATTCAACAGTATACATGCAATGAAGACAAAATGGTACAACAACGCAGAGCTTGGGAATTGGCAAGGGGAGGGAAGAAACAACAGGCATGCACTAATGCAGCTTTTCTCTGCGCTGGGAGACAAAATCCAACCTGTTAGTCTTAAGAGAGAAACTAGAAATTAACTACTCCTTCAGAACTTTAATGGTAGAAAGTACGAGTGGCACACCCTCGTCCCATTTGTTCCCCGTGTCATGACAGTACTTATCAATCACAGACGTACTGTAAGTGATGTAAGTGCACCTTGTGATTTATTTGCACCGGATACTGACTCTGTTCTCTTAAATTGACTTTCAGGTGTGTTTTTGCTTCCCAGGTGGAGCTAGAGTTGAGAGCCCAGGTCATGCTTTTCCGGGAAATGACAGGCCACATGCCCCGCCACATGGATGGACACCAACATGTCCATGTACTGCCAGGTGTTATAAAGTTGATGAGTAAAAATAATCTAAAGTGTAACTGCTACTGTGATACAATAAGCTTTTTTAAAGTTTTGAAATTTAAATTTTTAAGAATGCCAGAAACGCCAACATTAGAGATTTAAAAACATATCTTAGCTGGTTTTAAATGTGAAATGGAACATGGTAGGTGCTGTCTCAGTGTGGGAGGTTACTCACCATGTTGTCTTCATTTTTATCTTAGGAGTGCAATTGAACAAGTTTGGTCTAGACCAAACCGTTTCTGCTATTATGAATTAATTCAGTCATTCATTAGCAGAGAACCAACGTTCCAGCCAGTAGCGAAAGAAAATTTCCTTTAAAAAGGCAGAAACTTTAGAGCAGACCCCGGGTTGAGGTGGGTTGGTTGAGACAGAGAAAGAGAGATGGAGAAGAACAGAGGGGATAATATGGGCAGTAGGCAGAGAGAGACAGGCACACTCAACCATGCATAGCTATTACACTGCTACTATTATATAGATACACTAATCACAAAATCACAAATTAAGCCCAGTCGACAATACCCAGAGTACATTTCCGATGCTTTGTTCCACCTTTTTAAAATTTCTGTCCTGTCTTTGCGTAACAAAATTAGGTGAACTGAATTCATTGTAGAGAATAAATTAACTTACATTAACCGTTTCACCTGGAACAAATAAATTGTAGCGTAAGCCTACTGTTAGGTTATAATGCTATGTTTTTTTTCTAGTCAACTCCAGTACAGAGCAATGCATTCTGATCCTTTGCCTTTTGAGCAAAAGGGAAAACCACAGACCTTTTTCTAATTTTTCTCTGGTCATGTTCTGGAATATGTTTTTCTACAGCACTGACATTTTTCTTCCTTTTATACAACTAAGGGTCATTTGAAGTGCACTTATTATTCTGTTCTTCTTTAAATGTGACTTCTGTTATGAACGAGATAAGAGCAAAATTTTGATCGCTGTAGTGTAATGGCCATAATTCACATGGTTCTCTTTAAATCAGTGTAAAATAAAAACCATAAACACAGGTGCATTCATTCTTTTTGCACCTGTAGGCTAAAGGAAAGGCGTTCAACCTTATCCCATTGTCCAATTTATCCATCCAAGCTAGCCATCTCAGAAGAATCTACTAAGTAAACACTGTAGGCAGTCTCCTGCCTCACTAGTCCTTATGTTTTGGCACTGCCAAAGAATAAATAAAGACCCCAAGACTGTTTAACAACTGAAATCATGTATCAAATAAGAATGGTACAATTCAAAGATCAAGAGATCAACATGACCCTGTCCCAACTGTTACATACGACATGAATCGAACTCTGAATGACTGCATATTCACATAAAAATCTAATACATATCTTGTCTTTGTACCATATACTGTGTATGTCTTATACACTTTGTCACGTTTTTGGAATCATGGTTGTGAAATTAACACACATGATGATGCCTTACTGCATAATAATATCCATGAACTGATGTATATGCTGGGTGAAGTAACAGGTGAGCAGAGAGTGATGCTCTCTGGTTGTGTTGTGCTGCAGAGGTGCGTGAGGTGTTTGCACGAGTCCTATCAGAACTTCAGGTTCCATATACTCGTGTTCCAGTGGAGACAGGTTTACGCAGCTGCCCATGGCTGCCAGCACATCTCCAAAGGTTCTACACGCAAGTAGAGAAGGATGCTCTGGACTCTATCCCTATCTTCACACGCTATGGAATCAGGTCTGTTGTTGTACACAGAAGACTTTTTTTTTTTTTTCTCTCAAAAATTATGTTGGTGAGCTCTTCTCTTTTGCCAAGATACTCCATCCATTTGACAGCTGTGGTGTAACAAGATGCCGAATAGACAACATGATTGTTGCGCACAACGCACACATAAAGATAATTTTAAGTCTTTGACCTTTTTATTCACATTTTGAAGAACTGGAGCAAAAGGTTTTCATGTTTATGTTTAGTGATAACTCTAAAAACATAAGCACAACACATTTAAATTAGATATATTTCCACTTCAAATGTCAGCTGCATTGTGGGATAATAGTGTTTATTAATATCACTGTTACCAATTAGATGGCGCTTTTATTAAAAGCAGCTTGGGCTGCAACTAATAATTATTTTAATAATCGATTAAAGCTGGGGTTTATAACTTCTGGCAATTAAGTATGAGACTCTATGTTAATAAATCCCACTCCCCCCAACCTTTTTCATCATTTCAACAGTTTGGGCTTCCTTTTTTGACTTGCTTTGCCATTAAGGCACTTACTCCAACAATGTCTCCATATTTTCTTTTCAGATGCTATATCATGACCATGGTGCTCCCATGTCCTGCCACATAATTTTTACAGTTTGCATCACACACACACTTCCTAGGGTTGCTTGGTGTAAAATGTTGCCATGTTACACGTGGCCCATCTAAAGTATCTGTCTGTCTGTGTATTAGTGTCCTGAGACTATGTATCAGTTTCAGGGCACCACTCCTCAGTTCACCATTTCATTCGACACAAATCACTGTTGTTATTAAAATACATGTACTGTATATTATTTGATTTTACTGTACCTTATTTTAATGTGTAGCTGTGCTTTATGACACAGCTAATGGGGATCCAAACAAACAAATAAATAGGAGATGAATAAACAGTTTCACAGCACAAACGCTCTAAGGTTTGTGGTTTTATATGAAAATTAAGACACCAAAAATCATTAAACCACATGTGAGCTTATGGGACATACTCCAGGCATCACCTGACCACTCTCACCCTCTTTTGTTATTTAATATGTTTTAAATTATTATGGTCTGTGCTGTTCTGACAGGCCATCATATATTTGTCATGTGTGAAGCCTCTTCATAATTCTCATCATCTCAAACATGGAGTTGTGTATGTGAACTGAGTAAACAACAAATCCTTGCTCTTCTCTGGAGTGTTTAAGTTTTATGAATCTAAAATCCTGCCAGATCATTGCATCTCTCTCTGTCTAAAGTTGTGAGTTCAAGAACCGTGTGATAAACAATGAAAATCAGGCATTTGTGTGCTGTATGAATCAGAGACATGGCTTCAGTTTTTAGTCATGATTTTGGCCCCAGTTGGGAAAAAAATTAAATTTGACTTAACATCTTTTCCACGTCCACAGGTGGCCAGACGTGTATCTGGGATTGAGCACTATGGGCCAGAATATGTCCTTCCCAAACCTGCAGAGAGCCCTGAACCTTGCCCTGGCTGCAGGGCTGTCAGGCACTAACTCCAGGAGTCCGGGTTCTGACCTGCCTGTGGTCACAGCGGAGCTCATGGTACACCCAGGTTACCCCAGTTACCCCCAGGAGGGAGGCTGTGGAGAGGGCCCAGATGACTTCTCCCAGTCAGCTGACAGACAGCATGAGCTGAACATCCTCAGACAACCGGCCCTGCTGGGCCTCTACTGCCAGAAGAGAGTGCAGCTATGCTCCTTCAAAGACCTCTGACAAACTTTCATGTACGCTGTAGAAACCAGAGTGATGACCTGTTCCTCAGGTTCTGTTTCGAAAGTAAACACCTTATTACAAATCCTGTTAACAATGCGGAAGACAATGTTATTTTAATAATGAAAAAATGTAACACTGTTGTTTATTGCATTTTATAGTTTTCACTGGCCTTTAACTAACACAATCAGATACGTTTTTTAGTGTTAAACTTTACAGACTGAATAATAGAAACTTTAAGTCGTGTCTGAAGTTGTTCTCCGGTAGCATCTTTCATGTATTGGCTTAAGTGCAGTAATGCAGGGGGCTACAAATAAATATCTGTCCTGACTAAGTGACTGAATACACACACAATCCTGAATTTCAACAAAAAATCTCAAAAAACAGATTAGCTTTGCACTTTGTGCAAACTCCAAATAAAGCTTTGTAATTTAAAACGAAGGTGCATTTTAAGGAATTTAAAAAAAAAAATCTTTGATAAACTATTGGTGACATATGAGTGACACAATGCATTTTTTATCCTTGCTGATAACATGTCATATAGTAGTAAAGGGACACAACACTTCTGTAGTCAAGGTAGAATATTGGTGATATAAAAAATCATTAAAAAATACATTACTGTGTGACTTGTGGAACAGTCACACTGAATCATCTAAACCCACTAAACTGTGTAATAACCTCTACTTGTAGCAGCCCACCTCACAATGAAATTCCAGCCCTGCTCATCCTCACTGGCATCAGTGGAAGAGGGAGTCAGCATTCTGATCACACACATGAAAAGGGATTCTATATCTACTGTAAATACGGCATGAGAGAGTGAATGTCTGGGGGGTTTATTGAAGGAACAGTCTTGAAATATTCAGAGTAAAAGATTAATCTGAATGTTACTACTTCATAGACTAAACACACACAACAGATAGGACAAAAATGTGATGTGTCACTTTTTAACATCAGTGCTTGTGTGAAATGTTAGAATTACTGTAGCGTATATCTGAGGAGTTCTGTGTTTGATTATTGTGCAAGCTAAAGGCCACTTGTCAATATTGATGAATCAGATACGAAAGTAAAATCTGTCAGACATAAAATCTCTTTAGAAATAGTTCAAATGCCTGATAGTATTCTACATTTTTGGCTGTGCATGTTACTGTGAGCTGCATCAGTTTGACTCAAAACAGGCAAATCTAAGAGAATTCCCCTAACGGGTTTTGATTTTAAATGTTATGTGATTTGACTGACACTTTCTAGATGTGTGGAAAGCATTGTTCAACCAGTACATACATTGAGATCCTTGGACAGATCCTGGTTGACACTCAAGGAGACAGAGCCTTTGCAGTCAAGGTTCTGAGACTGGAACAACCTGCCTGAGAAAATTAAGTCAGCTGAATCAGTAATCTCATTTAGGTCCCGTTTTCAAAAATACTTGAATCCAAAAGCCTTCCCTGATTTTACTTGAGTTTTAGCTACCCTGTATTTACCTGCATCAAATTGTTTTACTAATTTACTTTTTAAACGTATGATTTTATGGCTAGTGTGTTTTATTTATTTCATGATTAGTCTATTTCATTTGGTAGATAAATCTGTTTTAATTTTGTTGCCCTGTAAAGAACTTTAGATTGTGGATTTTGAAAAGTACTAAAGATTATTCTTCTATATATTATATGAACTTGTACTGTAACATTAATTCCATTTATCATTATTATCTTGACATTGTTACTGGGACTACTGCTGACCATCTCTATAATATTTGATCACAAGAGGTCCAGCTATAAGACCAAGTCTCATTCTAAGCAAAAAGATCTTATTTATCAGTATGCTGGTAAATAATAATAAACTAAAATCTTTGAACCCAGGAATCCAATCAATTTTTTGAAGGATGAAGGAAACTTAGAGTAAATAAAAGATTAGACTGACTTCCAGAGGCTGGACAGGGATGAAATGGTTAGGTTTTTGTGGTCACTGTGACTTCTTAAAGAATGATGTTATGACTCACGTTCTGTATGGACAGATTCAACTGCATTACGTATGCACGTTTTATTATGAAGACTTCATAAGATCAGCATGTGTCTTTTGCATCAGAGTGTTTGGAGCGTTTGGTCCAAGTATTTAGACAGTGATGCAATTTTTGTAATTGTGCCTCTGTACCAGAAGAGTGGATTTGAAAGCAATACCAATATGAATGGTGTAGATTTTTAGCATTAATTAGAAAGGTATCAAAAGAATGCAGAAATGCATTTAGGAGTGGCAGCCAGTTTTACAACCCATTTTCAAAGGCTCAAAGTAACTGGCCAAACAAAAAAATTATAGAGACTATTTTAAATACTTTGAGCCCATGGATATCACCAAATCCTGAGTTTCCTCCCTTCAGATGCTTTACAAGGCCTTTACTGCAGTTGCCACTCATTTTTGGGTCCTTCTGTCTTCAGTCTTGTCTTCAGTAACTGAAAAGCTGCTCTGTTGAGATCAGGTGACTGACTTGTCCACTGAAGAATATTCCATTTC
Organism: Mola mola; assembly: GCA_001698575.1. Lineage (NCBI taxonomy): Eukaryota > Metazoa > Chordata > Actinopteri > Tetraodontiformes > Molidae > Mola > Mola mola. The sequence goes on along the minus strand of KV751324.1, from coordinate 209,538 downwards.
TGTGTCTTGAGATGATGTCGAGTTGCTTTCACAGTATGTTTAAAGTCATTGTCTATCTGCATCGATCTCCTGTGAAGCAACGTCCAGAACTGGGCAGATTTATTTTTAAGATGTTTTTTTTATTATCATTATTATTCAATTAGAGTCTTCATTTTTTCTGTTCTTGAATGTTAGCAGTAGTTTGCACCTTGTTGTAAATTATCTGCATTTATATACATGTCTCAATTTTGATAAAGATACGTCTACCTCCTCAAAAGTGTTCTTGGCTTGGCCAGATGTTGGAAGAGGTTTTTCTTCAGTAAGAAAATAAAACTATGATCATCCACTTTAGGTGTCCTTCATGGTCTTCTAGGCTTTTATTTTGTTTTTAATCCCAATGATGGCCTCTTTCACTTGTATCAACACCTCTTTGGACCCAGTGTCGAGTTCTTTTTAACAGCTATCAACTGCATTTGGTTAGAAATTAGTTGAACACCTGCAATCAACTCCAAACCTTTCATCAGTATCGGTGTTTATTAAAGTTGATTATTGTAAATAAATATTTTTTTATAGAGATCGGCCATAGCAAATTAGTATTGTTTCAACCAAAATTTCCATACTGATGCATCCCTCACTGAATAAACTTTTGCACTTTTGATGACATTCTGATCAAATGCCTACATGTTATTTGCATATTACTTTTCCTTAATACTTTAACACTCTAAATCATTAGTTTTAAGTTCATGTTCAGTAACTACATGCTGAAAAGAACCATTCTTGTTTGGATTTTTAAGATTCCTCTCCATCAGCAACTAGAAACATGAATTGAAGTTGCTTAAAAGTGACCTACGCAAAATTACGGTAATATCTAAAACCCAGATTAGTCCACATTACTGTTTTGTGTTTTATCTAATGATACTCTAGAAAAATCACCTGCTAATAACCATGTCACATGTATACAGTATGTAGTGAATGGGACAATGTGGAGTGTATTAATGCAGTTGTATTTCTTTGTACAGTTGGAAAGCAAAACTCTAAAGAATCTAAATTATATCAACTATTATGATCTGTATGACAACGCTAGAATCTTACATAGGGGAAGATCTTTAGATACTGTAAAATGTCGACAAAGCTATTAAATTGATGTTTTTTTCTAAGGTTAAAAACATTAAATAAATCTGTTTTTGGAGCATCTTCCATTTGGAAAATTATATTAATGTACATTTGTATTGTTGAACTTTATCACAAAATTCACTTCAAGTTGATTTCGACCAAACAGTTCAGCAACAAAGCTTTACAGATAAATTTCTAACCTTGTCTGGTCATGATAAGACTGAAAGAGCCAGATGACTACAAGGCAGACAGTGAGGCCACATGGCTAGCCATCTTTATTATGAAACCATACTGGGACCAGATCAAACAGTTATATGGTGGTATATTTGGCCACTGCAGTCCCTTCCTGTGTCCTGACACATTGCCGACAGCCACTTCTCTGAGCTACCTTCAACGTGTTTTTTCAAGGACCGCCTGTAAGAGCTGAACATCCATCCAGAGCACACCCTCCTCCAGCTTCTCTTTCCTCCTTCCCCCTGAGTTCGGTCCCTGTCAGTCAGGCAGCTGACAAACAATCTGATGCTTGAACATGTCTCTGTGTTGTGGTTGTTTTTAGCATGATGGGTGCTTAAATTAAGGTGCCCAATCATCAGAGACATGTACGGAGGATTCAAATGACCCAACCAAGTTCTTCCCACATCAGCATTTTTCTCAAGTGCTAGTCAAACAATCTAATGTGGACGAATGAAATCAGCATCATTAAGGAAAAAATCATTTTAACATGCAGGATAGTAGTAACAGTATGGGCTTTGTGTCTAAAAATTATGTGTTGCAAAACCTCGAAGTACGACAGGAAAGATGCCCTTGTTTAAGGATCTGATGATGATGTTTGGAACCAGTTGTTCAGCAATTATGCTTGTATGATCTGAAATTGTTTATTCCTAATCGGTGGATTACAAAGCCTGGGAAGGAGATGTGAGTACAGTGCAAGTCTAGAAGCAGTGAAGGTGAGTAAGGGAAATACTTCAGTCAGCACACACCTACAGGTCCTACCTACAGCTTCTTTCATTATTAGCGTCAGAGATTACTGGTGATGGCGGAAGAGAGGAAAAGAACAATGCAAATATTTTCCTGCTCTGCAAAAAATTAAATACTTGAGAAAACCTTCCCTAAGGGAGATCTATTAAACACAAGATGTTTATACAGAGGAAAATTAACACATTACTTCCATCTAACTCTTCATGTGAACGTAGTCCCAAAGCTTTTTTTGATTTTCCACATTAAGAAAGGAGTAGAAAGTTAGACATTTTATGGCAAAGGAGGAGGAGTAGGAGGAAGAGGAGGGGGAGAAAGCTGTCTGATTCACAGAGTCCTGGATGGAGAAATAGACCAAGACGGCTTTAGCCTGCCGTCTGGCTTTTGCTTGGTGGCTCCTGGGCTTGCAGGGAGGACTGGTGTGGAGGAGAGGGCTAGAAGAGTGTGAGCAAGTACGGGGTGAGGTGTGGGGACAGAAGAGGTGGAAGGAAGATCAATATTTGATTGGGCAAATGAGATAGAAGGCAGGGGTGGGGGCTACACGCTTGTAAGTTGATCAGTCCATTGGCCGCTTCTCGCCATGTTTCTTTGTAAACTCTTCAGCGTTCTTCAAGAATTTTTTACGGTCTTTTGAGTATTCTTCTGCTAAGTCTGCCCTCAGGGGATGTTCCGGCTGGGGGTCGTTTACCAGCGCAATGAGGGACTGAATTACTGAAAGACACAGTCAAAGACATGGAGTTAGAAAATAAATTAATGCTTTTCCAGTCTAAACTTCAGCCTCCTATTACAAAGCAGCATGTATTGGCATCAAAAACAGCAGCAGCACATGCAGACAGAAGCCACAGACCGGACTAGGCTCTGTTATTGCCGAGTGCTTTGATTTTCATTACAGACAAACTAATTTCTTAAGTACACTGTAAAAAAAAAAAAAAAAAAATTTAGTCTAACACAAAGGCACCAGGAGGTCAAATACTGGATTTCTTTAGTTTCACAATAAGTTTTGTGTGTAAGTCATGATCTTTGAATCTCGAGTGGAAATGGACTTTCTTTATAGACGCCACTGTGCAAAAGTCTGAGGCCAACAAGAGAACATATGTGAACTAAATTAAACACCCACAATTTTCATTACATTAAAATGGCTTCTACAGACAAAAGTCAGTATTTAGAGTGACTTCCCTTTGCACCCAACACATCTTGAACTCCTTTGTAGAGACTGCAATGAAGTTCTCTGCAGTAAACTTTTAGTATATTATACCAGTCTTCTTTCAGCACTTTCCAAAGTTCTTCTTTGGATTTGTCTTTAAAGGTGATCCCATACCACCTCTATAATATCTAGCTCCAGACTCTGGACACCAGTCCATTACTGTCAATGTTGTACAGTATATAAGTATATCTTTTCAGTGTTCTCCGTCTGAAAAAAATGGTTATAGAAAGTCAACTTGGCATCCTGATGAAGCTGCCAAATGCTGAGGAAGGTCATCACTGGACTCTCTTGAAGTACTTTCAAAGTTTTCTAGGCCTTACACTCATTTTTTGTTCTTGACCTTTCCTGATTATTCTGATTTATTTTTATTAGCTTGAATACCACATCTTGTGTATCCAGTTTGTTCCCTTTTAAGAGTGGCTTTGCTGATGCTTAATTGTGATTTTATGTCAGACAAAGTCTGCTATCTTTGGTATTTTGAATGGAATGATGTGACTGAAAGTTGGTCCTATATATTAGCAAACTTCCAATGAGGTAAAATTGTACAAGATGTGTATGTAATGCTCAGCATGAAAAAACAACAAAATGTAGCAATCAATAAGAACCTTTTAACAAGTCCTGACACACAAGAGGATTAGTGCAAGTAGTATTAGTACATATCACATCTCATCTGCCAGGCAGAGATCAACATTGGCTGAGTGTAACAGGAGGTCACAGTAAATACCAACACGTCATCCCATAGAAGCCGTTTTGTCAGATTTTTTTTTAATGTTCTTAAAAACTGCATACATAATTCCTTTATTTTCTCGTTTTGTACTGAAATGATATATAGTCATTACAGTATTGCTAAAACAAATTTAATTGTGCACTAAGACTTTTGCACAGTACTATATTTACATAGCATATTTCAAGTCTACTGACTCCTCAAAATTTGAAAACATTGTCACATTCAAACACGTTAATACACTTGTGTCAGAGACGACATTCCAAGGGGGTATCAGCAAACTTATGTAGTCTTTTGACCAGTGATTGGCCATGAGTTATGGCCTGCATAATATTTTGAATAACTCCCAGCAAAGAATTAAAACATGTTGGGTAATGGATCTGGAAAGAGCACCAGGACCACTGAGGCAATGATGCCATCAATCGACTCATCAATAGCCAGCTCTTGCAAAACTGTAAGGTTACTGCCACCAAGAGTGGTAACCATTCATACACAATCACAAACTGAGGCTTCGGTCAATTCAAGGGTTCAGTATGGTGCCCAAGGAAACTTTAACAAATTAACTGCAGGAGTGGGAATCTAAACTGATGATCCTCTGATCAGAAGATGACCCACTCTACCTCCATTGCCATCTCCAAAATATGAGAACAGATATTGTGTACTTTCAAGCAACTAAAGTCACATATCAAGCAAGAAAAGGACAGACTTCTTTTCAGAACTTCAACAATAAGTGTCCTCTCTTCACAAACACAGAGTACTGTTAAAGAAACTTGGTGTAAAACAATGTAAATCATGCAGCTGTCACAATGTTACATACTGTATGTTTCAGTCATCAGTTTTAGAATGAGCTGAAATTATCACATTTGTGATTTTAAAACATAATGATGTAGACTTGCAGAAAATTAAACAAGTGATAAATGCTTCTCAGTGAGGTGCTGAGAGATTTTTTTGCTTTTTAAAGATACCTTATACATTAATAAGATTCGTGATTTAAATCAGAATTAGTTTAACACATCAAACAAATTGAATTACTTTATCTTACAATGTAGTTTTCAAAAAAGTTTGGACAAACAAGACTTCAAACTGCTGAGCAGCTGAATTCCTTCATCAAGAGAGAATGGGAAAACATTCCACTTTCAAAAATGCAGCAATTGGCCTCCACCAAATACTCGGAATGTTGTTAAGAGAAAAGGTGATACAACAGAGTGGTAAACATATCCATCCCAACTTGCATCAAATTCTAAATGAGGATAAAATATAATATAAAATGAAATTTCTTAGTTTCAATATTTGATATTGTGTCATTGTATTATTTTCAATCAAACATGTGGTTTCAGTGTTTAGCAAATCAAGACATTCTGTTTGTGTGAACATTTTTCAGTGTCCCAGCTCTTTTGGGGAGGGGTTGTGTCTTTATTAATGGTACGCTCTTTTGTAACAGCACAGACTTAAGAAATTTAGATTAAATCCAAAATTGATCATGTGGCATCACTTTATTGTCACACACAACACTAACACACCCACCTTGGTCAGTTTTGGTTGCAGGCTTCCAGTTCTCCGCGCTGATCACAGGCAAGCACACCTGGCCCTTCTCATCAATATTGGGGTGATAGATTTTTGTCTTGAAGGTGATCTTGGGGGGCTTGAAAGGGTACTCGGTGGGGAAAATTATTTCAATTCTGAATGCACCTTTGTCATAAGGAGGGTTGTCCTGAAAGACAGAAAGGTAGTTTGTACAGGAAACTCTGCACCGAGAGATGTCAGAGTAACATGCATAGAAATTTTACTTACAGGGACAATAAGCCCTTGCCATGACAAAAGGTTTGACTCCTCGACTTGAATGTTTCTGAAGTTTTTCATTCCAGACCTGCGAATCTCGTCAAGTTCCTGAGAGACCCAGCAGACAACATTAATTACAGAACTGAAGAATGTCAAGACGAGGAGGTCATATCCAAAGACTAAGGAGAACATGGACAAATGTTAACAAAAAAACAGAAATATTTACTGAAGAACTCAAGATCAACTTCTGAATTTAAAACAGTTCCTAGTGTTTAAGCAGTGATTTGTTTTAGAAACATTCTATTCTCAGCTATTTATTAAAATATAGTGGACTACAGCATATTATTGTTAACAGTTTATTGAGCTTTATGTAATTTGTTCAATTTATAGAATTGATTTTCATATTTTTGTGGTATCTACAGTTCAGTTAAAAGTGTTGACTGACACAATAAAAAGAATTAAAAAAAACAAAACAAGAAAGCACTCAGAGAGCACAGACATCTGCCAAGGCCAAACAATTCTCTCCCATGTCAGTAAACCTGCAAATTTTACTCGCAGGACAATGTTCGTATTATAATTATGATTAAAAACATGCTGCTTCATATTAATGTTAGGTGCAAGTTTGTGCCCCCTATCCCATAAAAATCCTTTTTTAAAAATCCTGGATCCAGATGAGGATCAAAATCACATCCAAAATCGAATCAATCATCACCATTTCTTTTTTCTTTGATGCCTGTTTTACATTGCATAAAAGACAAAAGAAATTCACAGACTGTTTAGCACTTAAACGTTTTCTCCAACCTTAGTGACTGTTCGCTAAGCCTACTGTTGTTTAGAGCCAAATCTGTGAGAGGAGATTTTGTTTTCACCTTTGTGAAACAATTCTGGAACCCAAGGACCTAAATCGGGGTCAAAAGTTTCACTAATTTGAAAAGTTAAATTGTGATTGAATAACTAGAATTTAAAACTGTACACTAAAATTTTTATTTTGACGTTCAAAAATAGACAAAATGTAATTCAAACTAAAAATAAGTTACATGTTTTTTTCTAATTTAAACAAAATTTGGATTTAAAAGTTTGACCTTTTTTTAAATTGATTTTTTGCTTTTTTGATATATTTTCATATTTTTTGTCAGATTTTTTTCATTACAGATATTACAGTGTCACATTCAAATCTTAGTTTTTCTTTTTTAAGTCTCTTTCTTGGCCTTCGTTTTCTTTTTCACTTTCAGATGGTTTTGTTTTTCCAGGTTCAGAATTTTGACCCTTATCTGGCATGGGGGGGTGGGGGAATCACAAATGACTGCCAAGCAAAGAATGTTGGTGCTTTGACAACAAATGCAACTCAACATATTTCAAGCAGTGTATGTAGTGTGACAACCTGGTACTAGTGACAGTTATATCTGGTGTGCTGTTTTGAGACCACACTTATTAGCAATCGTTGTATAAGAGCAATAAAATATGCCAGATTGTGCTGTTCAACCACCTTGTTTAATGTTTTTTTCATCCTAGCACACTGTACCATGAATGCAGTATATCATCCACAGCCCGCACTGGTTTCTCGTTCACCGAGACAGTCTCCTAATGATAACATGATGAAAGTGATTTTTTTTAACACCAAAAATAACCAAAATAATGATTTTTTTGGTTGAGGAGTTTGCCATAGTTAAGCAACGGGTTGGCAGCTATGGTATTAAATTACCTTAGCTGATTTTAATCTCATGATTTTTAGACATAGTGACACTGGTTGGATATCGATAACCAAGCACATTTGGAGAGCTTCTGTGTGCGAAACCTCATGCTCTGTCCAACTGCTGCAATGGATGACTGAAATAGAGATGTTAAAGAAAACACACAATAATGGCAACAACTTGAACTAAAACATAGCATGAAAGCCACGAGAATAACGGTAGTTAATTTATTAACACAGCTCCTCACTCCTTGCTGAACATGGGCAAACTTCCGAGTTATAAATTTTACCCTTGATTATCATTTTAAAATGATAGATATTCCAGGGTATCCACATTAAAAAGCATGTCTTACATGCGCATTAGCACCAGGGCACTGTCCTGGTGAAGCAGACCAGTGCCAGCTGTGAATGCCATGCTGCGTTCATGGTACAGTGTGTTAGGATGAAACGCCTCTTCTTTAAGTGTAGCCACTGCACCCAGTGGTTGAACTACATAATCTGGCATATTTTATTGCTGTGATTGTGGGTCAGTGTCATCTAAATGGCACACTAAATATAACTGTCACTAATACCAGGTTCTCACACTGCATAGACTGCTTAAAATGAGTCGTACTTGTTGTAAAAAGAACAACATTTTCTGAATTAGCTCTTTGCTTGGTATTCATTTGTGATTCTAGGACCCACCCAGGTGGTGACAGGCTGGTGAGAAAGTGACAACTATTGGCGCCATTATTCGAAAGTGGAAGAAACACAAAATGACCAACTGTCCTCGGTCTGGAGCTCCATGCAAGATTTCGCCTCGTGGAGTGAGGATGATGATGAGAAAGGTGAGGGAGCAGCCTAAAACTACACGGCAGGAGCTTGCTAATCGTCTGAAGGCAACTGGGACCTCAGTCACCAAAAAAGTTGGTAACACACTGCAGTGCCGCAAGGTCCCCCTGCTGAAGAAGGCACATGTACAGGCCCGCCTTAAATTTGCCAGTGAACATCTAAATGATTCAGAGAAGGTTTGGGAGAAAGTGCTGTGGTCAGATGAAACCAAAGTTGAGTTTATTTTGCATCAACTCAACACGCCATATTTGGAGGATGAAAAAATAGGAGTATGACCCAAAGAACACCATTCCCACAGTCAAGCATGGAGGTGGAAACATTATGTTTTTGTGCAAAGGGTACAGGACGACTACACCGCACTGAAGGGCCAATGAACGGAGCCATGTACGTTAAAATCTTGTATGAAAACTTCCTTTCATCAGCAAGAACACTGAAGATGAGTCGTGGGTGGGTCTTCCAGCATGAAAGTGACCCAAACCATATTGACAGGGCAAGAAAGGAGTGGCTCAACAAGAAGCATATTAAGGTCATGGAGTACCCTAGTCATTCTCCAGACTTCAACCCAATAGAAAAACCTGTGGAGAGAGCTGAAGGTTCGAGTTTCCAGGCGGCGGACAATAAACCTGAAGGATTTAGAGACTTTCAAAATCCCTCCTGAGTTGTGTGCAAACCTGGTAACAAACTACACGAAACATCTCATCACTGTGCTTGCCAAAAAGGGTTTCTCTACCAAGTACTAACTAATGTTGTGCTTAGGGATCAAATAATTTTTTCTCCCGCTGTATATATTTACACAGTCACCTTAATCTATGTTAATTTTTGTGCACCTTTACACAAAATTAAATTCTTTGTATGTGTAAACATAATAAATAATGAATGCGACCCTGACTATTTGCAAAATGAGATTTAAGAAAAATTAGAAAGGAAATGTTTCCTCAATTTACAAACCCAATCCCCAAAATATTGGGACGTTGCGTAAAATTTCTGTCCCAATTTTGGTGAAACACGTTGCACGTATCAAATTCAGACTAAGTGTATATTTCCCCCCCAAAAAAACTTTACAGATGGAACATTAAGATAACAGGAATTTTAGTTAAATTGGGGTTTGTAAGGACAAATTACTGTAATTTGTTTTATCTTTTCTTTGTTTATGTAGGGATTAGAGAGGTTGGAACTTTACAAACTGTTAAAGAACGTATATTTTATTTTTCGTAAATGGATTAAGAGTCCTGCTCGCAGAAACAAGTGCGAGAACCATGGAGATCACAAGGTGCATCGATGTATTCTAGGGCTGCAAAAACGAATTGGCAAAATCAATTAAAGGCAGTTGCCAACGAATTACATTATCAATTCCTTGTGTCATGCAATTATTATGATGCTCACTGTGTTGAGGTGTGCTGACAACACCTTAAGTAAACAGCTGCAGAAAGAGCTGAACACAGCGTGCATGGCAGAACAGAAAGCGCGGAGAACACACTAGACACCAATATCGAATGTATGAAAAAATAATTCACTGAATAAATCAAGGAACTGTGGTTGCTGCAAAGTGTATGGTCAATTGTAATGTGTGGTTTCCTCGCAATTCAGCACGAGCAGCATGACAAGTGTGTTGTTAGACAGCTACCATCAGCCCACAACTAGCATTTATGTAAGCCAACTAACCCGAACCTTAGTCCGCTAGCAAAGTTCTACTTATGCATTCCTGGCACCTAAACATAATCTGAGTGGCTATTGTCTGCAGTGACAAAATGGCTTCCAAAAATTTCAAAAATATAACAGCCTCAGCCAGGAGGAAGGGGACATGCTGACATTTTTGCATTGAAATGCAAAGGTATTGAAAAAGACAGTGAGAGTGTTTGTGTGTGTGAGACAGTGAAATGCAAGATCACTTTTACATTATTACAGCATATATTAATGTGTGCAAATGTTTCTACTGAAAAAAATCTTTAGTTTGTAATTTACATTTTTCTTTATTATTGTTGTAACAGCTCAGGTTCCTAAAAGTACTATTTTTGTGCACTTAAAATAAATCCATCCAACAAAAGTTTGTTTGCATTTAGTTTGTGTTTTACTTAGAATTTAACAATAATTTTACTGTGAAGTGGACGTTCAAGCCAAATATTTGAATAAAGTGATGGAAACATAATATGTCTTATTTATATTTGATTAATTGGTTGATTATTTTATTTGATTAATCAATCATTAAAATAATCATTAATTGCTGCCTCTGTGAATCCCTGGCAGCCTTAGTTTGAGAGATTTCTTTTTTTTGTATCATTCATTACCTTATTCATTGACTTATTAATTTAATTGATTTGGGATTTGTTAAAAAAAATCCTTTAAGATTTGTAATGTATTTCTATTTGACATTAAAAATATTTCAGTTTCACAAAGAAATGTGCAGACTTTCAGTTTGTTTAAAACTGGCTCCAGAGTATAAAGGATTTTTAAATAGTAGTTTTGTGTAAGACAGCAAAAGACACTGTCAATGACTCAGTTTCTGCCTGAAAATGTCTTAAAGCTAGAAG
>KV751324.1:168436-180990 GCA_001698575.1 Mola mola | reverse complement strand
GGGTAATCAAATATACTGTGGATAAATGTTTCACAATCTGTGTTTTCAGGAGCAAGTACTGCACAGAGGTACCACCAAGAAAAATATTTTATCTTTGCTTTGACACCACAGCAAGTTCGAGAAGTATGCATATCCAGGTAGGACAGTTATTCATTAGTAATTGAAATGAACTGAACTGATCAAATATTGTTAGTGATTTTTGATCCAGATGTAATTCAGTCATCAGATAGATGTCACTGATAGTTGTGCCGATCCGGATTCTACAGTCTAATTTTATTTTTCTCCTTGACGGTAACACCAAAGGAACTTTAAGAAAAGGATGCATCATGTCCACTGTTCCCTTACATGCACTAACAACTATGATGGAGACGAAAACAATATGGCCACTCTCTTTAAGGACTGTATTATTCCAAATGCTGATAAAAACAACATCATCTTTCATTAATTTGACATATACAGCTATGTACTATATACAGCTCTACCATTCTGCCTTTATAAAATTTAGAAAATGGATCGGTTCCTCTCAGTCATTCTACAATTATTGAGAAAAAGAATCTTGTTTTTGTGATTTTATAGAATAAACAGAATGTTTACCCATGTTTGTGTCCAGGGACTTTCTTCCAGGTGGCAGAAGGGATTATATGGTTCAAATTCAACTGAGGTGAGAAGAATGGTTTCCAAACAAAAGTCTTGGTCTCCCAACATCACAGGGTTACTCATATCACTGTGTTGATGCTTTCCAAACGATCAATATCTCACATTATGTTTTTTGAACAAGGCATCTATTGGAGAATTGAATTGTATGTTATTTTGAACGTAGGGGAAACTTTCTTACTTAAGCCTGTCTTATTCTCAAAAAATGGCTTTTTTCTGATCTACTGTTATTATATGAGACTTAGATAAATACCACTATAGACTTCTTCGCTTTCACTTTTTCCTAAAAATGTAATCAATAAATTGCATGAGTAGTTTACCCTCGTTCTTTTTCTATTTCAGTCCAGAGTCTTTTTTCATGTATGCTACTAACATGTTTCTTTGTGTTTTTCCAGATTTTGCTTGTCAGAGACAAGTTGCGCTCAAGAGGACAATTACCCAACCAGTTTATGTATAAAGGTCAATGGGAAACTTTTTCCTTTGCCTGTAAGTATCTGTTTTAGACTAAAACAGTACCAATAAGAAACCAGTCTGATTATTATTCTGCTTGAAAGATGTTAACAAAGCATTTTATTCCTGTAGGGTTATGTACCACCACCAAAAAATGGCGTGGAACAGAAGAGACCAGGAAGACCTTTAAACATTACCTCACTTGTTCGTCTCTCCTCTGCAGTACCCAATCAGATTTCAGTGACATGGGCACCTGAAATTGGAAAAGTGAGAACCTAAATGTCAGCGTGTGTAATTACATTGAACCTATTGTTTCGGCCCAGTAAGAGTGACGTCTTTGTTAATGTTGTTTGGTCAAATTGTCTTTCAGACATATTCAATGTCTGTGTACTTGGTGAGGCAGCTGACATCACCACTGCTCCTGCAGAGGCTGAGGATGAAGGGCATCAGAAACCCAGACCACTCCAGAGCCCTAAGTAACTATGCAGTTACACAGAAAAACTTTTACCGAGAGGTGTTCAAGCGTGACTAGAAGGTTTTAACCTGGCCTAAGAAACACTGATCACTACCCACTTAAACAAACTCAGTAGTGGTGCCATCTGTATGCAAGAACCTAACAAAAGACGCTTGAGACCTACTTTAAATTAAAGAATAGGGATCAACACTTAACATTTGTTGAACACCAGTGTGGAATTGCTGTTATCTTTGACATGGGGAAGATGAAGTTTCTTTTTATGTTTGGTTTTGGTGAATTTGAATTTTTTCACAAATCTTTCCGCTGTGCTCTTCACGGCCCTCTGTGGTCCAGTAAAAGAGAAGCTGACAGCTGATCCAGACAGTGAAATTGCTACAACAAGCCTTCGAGTCTCACTAATGTGTCCGGTAAGTGAAGCATCTACTTAGAAAGTTTGTGCAGTGGGTTTACAGCAAATTTCAAATTATTATTTTGAGAACATAACTGAGGTTGTATGTATTGTATCCATGAGTAAAGGGCTGGAGTGTTTCAGGGATCACCAACTTTTTTTCATGAACCCATCCCTGTACTTGTAAACAACAGGAACTGAAACAGTGTGTTTTTTTGAAATGAATAAATATTGACCTACTGTTACACAATTAATAACATTTTAACAGAGGTTCTTTCACCTCTTTGTGCACTCAGTGACTTCCAGAATGATGTTTGTGGAAATTTCTTTAAATTAATTTGAAGCCACTCGGAAGTGTTTGTAATGCTGTTATGAAAAGTCGAACAAATGCACATATTTGTGCACTTCCTCAGGCAGACTCTCCTAGGTGTGGTCCATTTTTGTCCCACAACATTTTTTTTTTTTTTTGGTAACACAATCTGAATTTAACCTCCAGTTCCCACTGAAGAATAGACGTCAAATGTTAACCACAACCATTTTGTCCTCAAGACTAATTTAGTCTTCTTTTCCTCGCTAAATATTGTTACTACAGCAACCTGTTGCACCATGTTCTTGTCCATTTACTTTCCATCTGCTCTCTTGTGAGGTAACCTGATAGAAATCACATGACACGGTGTGGTGCTTTTTCTGGCACAATAATCACCTTTACTTTCAAGTCATGTAGTGTAAACCAGCCACTAGGGGTCACAAACCAGTGTATTTCTAGTGCCGGTCCCAAGCCCGGATAAATGGTGAGGGTTGCGTCAAGAAGGACATCCAGTGCAAAAAAAAAAAAAAAAATTAAAACATGCACATACACAAAAACAATTTCATACTGCTCGGGTTAACAACGACCGCCAGCTGTTGATAAACAGGGTACCAGCGGAAATTGGGCTTATACTTGTTGAAAAACAAGAGGAGGGAAATGTGTTAGTAGACAGAGAAAGAAGATGAAAGTCAAGAGTTTAGGATTGAATGTAGGAACTCTAAATGTTGGCACAATGACAGGAAAAGGTAGAGAGCTGATGCAGAGAAGAAAGGTAGATGTTTTGTATGTACAAAAGACCAGGTAGAAGGGTAGCAAGGCTAGAAACATTGGAGCAGGGTTCAAACTGTACTATCATGGTGTGGATAGGAAGAGAAATGGAGTAGGCATGATCCTGAAGGAGGAGTACGCAAAGAATGTTGTAGAGGAGAAAAGATTTTCGGACAGGGTCATGAGTGTGAAGCTGGAAATTGAAGGCATGATGATGAATGTTGTCAGTGGTTCTACACCACGAGTTGGCTGTGAGATGGAAGAGAGAGAAATTCTGGAGGGAGTTAGATGAAGTGGTAGAGAGAATCCCTGTGAGGAGAGAGTGCTGATTGGAGCAGACTACAATGGGCTTATTGGTGAAGGGAACAGAGGTTATGAGGAGGTGATGGGCAAGTTTGGTGTCAAGGAAAGGAACCCGGAAGAACAGACGGTGGTGGATTTTGCAAAAAGAATGGAAATGGCTGTGGTGAATAGCTACCTCCAAAAGGGAGAAAAACACAGGGTGACAAATAAGAGCGGAGGCAGGAGCACACAGGTAGACTACATTTGTGTAGACAATGCAATCTGAAAGCGATTTGAGACTACAAGATAGCGACAGGAGAGAGTATAACCAGACATCATCGAATGGTAGTGTGTAGGATGACTCTGGTAGTTGGGAAGAGAAAGAGAGCAAAGAGGATCAAATGGTGGAAGCTGAAAGGGAAGACTGCTGTGAGGATTTCAGATAGAGGTTGAAAGAGGTTCTGAGTGGTCGTGAAGAACTGCCAGATGACTGAATAACTACAGCAACCGTGATCAGGACATCTGGACAGAGGAAGTTAGAAAAGGAAACAGTGGTGGAATGAGACAGGAATACAAGGAGATTTAATATAAGGCATCGAAGGAGGTGGGAAAGGCTAAACAGAAGGCGTATGATGAGCTTTATGAGAGGTTGGACAGTAAGAAAGGAGAAAAGGATCTGCATCAACTGGTGAGACAGAAGGATCGAGCTGGGTAGGATTTGCAGCAGGTTCGAGTGATTAACGACAGGGATGGAAATGTGCTAATAGGTGAGGAGAGTGTGCTGAGAAGATGGAAGGAGTTCTTTGAGGAGCTAATGAATGAAGAAAATGAGAGGGAAAGAAGGGTGGAGAAGGTTAAAACTGGAACAGGCTTCTTCAGTTCAGAACTGAAGAAGCCTTTAGGATGAGAGGTGAAACGTCTTCAAACAAGATATGAAGGCCAGTTGCTTCCTACTAAACACTCCAAGACTATGTGTGATTAAAAACAAGTAACAGCAAACTCCTGTTGTCTGAGCCTGGCCCAAGTCATTCTGCAAAATTGTTACTTTAGGTGATATCTTCTGAATTTTTATGAAGAAAGTAAAATTTATTTCACTCGCCTTGACTGACCTCAGTATTTTCTGTCCTGCAGCTTGGAAAGATGCGTCTGACAGTGCCATGCCGGGCAGTTACATGCTCACACCTACAGTGTTTTGATGCTGCCCTCTACCTGCAAATGAACGAAAAGAAGCCCACCTGGATCTGTCCTGTGTGTGACAAAAAGGCTGCATATGAGAGTCTCATTATTGATGGGTTAGTTAAACTTAATCAGCTACTTTACACATACACATGACTTTTTGTTGCTGTTTCATATTTTGGTAGACTGGCTAGTTTGTCAGGTGCCCTTGTGGCTGGTTTGATGGATCCATTTCGCAAGGTATTTGTATTAGGTTTAGAGCAGGCAGTGCAATGTGGAACTTGTATGTAACCTGCTTTAAGATTAGCTTTTAAGGGGATCGCTTAACTTATTAATAATACATTTAAAGTATTTTTAATTTTGATATTGGAGGAATAGGGATCTGGACTTAAATATGGAATAATCGTGACAACTTGAATTCTAGTAAAAAGATAAATAGGTTTTCTGATGAATTTGGTTGGAAGACTCATTGTTTATTTTCTTTGTTCAGTTTATTCTTGGAGATCCTGAATGACTGTTCAGATGTGGATGAAATCAAGTTCCAGGAAGATGGAACATGGTGTCCTATGAGACCAAAGAAAGAGTCTGTTAAGGTTCCCACCCAGTCAATTCCAAAAATTGAGAGTGAGTATGTCATTTTGTAGGTTTAGTTGAGTCAGGTGAAATAAGTAAACCCTTAAAAATGTTTCTGGAGCAGCACAACTATTGAAGAAAATGACACCAAACTATTATGCACCAAGATCACAAACTGATTTTAAAAAACTTAATTTACAACATTTCAAGCTAAATTCTTCTTTGTCCGCACCGTTAAAAGCATTTATTAGCACAATGTGTGTATCAAAGCCTAACAGATAACTCAAGAAATATGAGAACTCTTTTTATTTCCTATTAGAGCTTGATTTTTTTTATCCAACAACAATCAAAACACACTGGAAAAAATATTGCTTGGTGGAAAATGCTATGGGAATGCCAAAAGTTCAAATGAAAATGTTCAAAACATTTGCTCAATGGCAGGAAATATGTGAAGAACCTCAAAAAACAATTTTCTTCTTTTTTCTGGGTAATTTAACATATGAACATTTATGTAAGGTTATGTAATCTGAACTTTGAGGTCAATGGTCCAGAGGAACCAGTGACTAAAAAAAATAAATAACATCACAGCTTTCATATCTCAAAAATGGCTATAATTATAGGCTACTTGGAGACCTGTAGTACAAGAAGGTTGCTGATAACAATTTCATAAGATTTTTAATAACCTTTTGAAAATCTGCCTATATTGAAATATCTCATCATTTAAAGTGCCATATAGAATTTAAGACATGCACCTGAATACACCCATGAATCCCTCTGACTGTCAAAGTCCTGACACAGGGAGAGCAGATGAGACACAGAGTAATTTGCAGGGCTAAATGACAGGCAAACGCACCAGAGATGCTCAGCAGAGCTTTAAATTAAATGACTTGGGTACAAACGGTCACTGTAGTGCAGAGCCTTGTGAGATTTTACTTTTCAATGGAAAACATGCCAACATTTGCGCTTAAAAAACTGGCTGTTATTCTTGTTATTTCTAACATTCATACATCTAAAGTTATATTTACACTAGTTGTTAATACTGTTCAGGTCTGCTGGAGAAATTTAGACACGGGAGCTAACTGTAAACTCCCAGCAGTAACACACAATACTTCATCTTTCTCGTCTATTAACCTCGCCACAATGGCAATGAGAGAGATTGAGACTTTGATAAGCCCTGGCCTATATGGTGCATTCAAAGATGCTGTCAGATTTTAATTGATTTTCTTTTCTTTTTTTTTTTAATATCATTGTAGTTTGGGTGGGGACGAGTTCAACTATAAAGAACTGCGGGAAACCCTGACATACCACAATGTTGTGCTATGGCATATTGCTTGGTGGAAAAATGGCAGCCCACCATTATCTAATCTAATAAATAATGGGATACCCTGCAAGGTTGAATAAAAGAGGACCCAAAGATCTGACAGTTGATACAGTCATATACTGAGCAGCATATATACAGACCTAATATAAGATTTCCTTATGTTGTTAAAAAGAATGAAAAATGCTCAATATTTTTTATGAAAGAAGGCGCTTAAAAATCAAAACTGCAGGGCACATGAGTGAAATGAGCTCACCACCATCCTTAGAAGCTGTTGAAAATTATTATTATTAGATATTAATTATCTGGATAAAGTTAAAATTGTGGTGACAAATTTTGAAAGGAAATTTGGTGAAAATGTGAAATGCATTGTGAATGTGTTTGTTTCCATACTAAACGTACCACAGATGTCCTGTCTGGTATAAAAAGATTACATGAGAAGGTGGTGGAAGGTACAGGGTAAAACTAAGACATGAAAAACTACAAATGGCATCTGTAGCTCAAAATATTGCAGTTACGTTTGAAATTAGAGGGGGGTTTGAAGATTTCTCCATCAACTTTTATTGTAACAAAATTGTTGAGAGCTTTGAAAAAATACCAATGAGTAAGATCTATACAAAAAGTGTATGTTTACATTAAAACCGAAGATGGTGTGAGAAAAAATGTTCTGATTTATTAAAATGTGTTCAGTTTCCTTTAATAAGTCCTAAATCAACTCGGAAATATGTGCACTCATGGAACATCCTCATATCCTACTGTAATATAAATAATCAATGCAAAGCACATTGTTAATGTTTATGCAAAGAAATACACATACTGATCAATTATTTGTTTTATATTTTTCTCACGTAAGCTTGAGCTGCCAACTCTTGATGACTCATAATTCCAATCTTTAAGCAGTCCATACATGTAGGTGCTGATGAAGATATGTGGGTGAGATTACTAGAGAAGGTAGATTGTACTGCAGCCGCTGTCTTCACCTGTCTCTGTGTGTCTGACAGCACAGTGATGAACTACTGTAAATGGGTTTTTTCAAATTGGGTCCCATGGTAGAGACCTACAGGAGTAGGACTTTGCTTCTATGAGATTTGTTGCCTGTAAGATGAACCCTCAAATAAAGTTTTGTGTTTCAGCCTCAGCTCCGCTGCGCCATTTTTTTGATGTGATTGATCTGACTGCAGAAAGCTCCTCCTCCGATGATGATGCAGAGGACACTGTCCTTCCATTGAAGAAACAATGTGTTTATGTTTCAAAGAATGAGGAAATGCATGCAAAGGGGTGAGCAACCATGTCTGTGTTGATATACAGACCCAACTTCTTTTAAAATAGAAAATTAAAAAATAAAACACTCCATTTTTAAACTCATCTTTATATATTAGTATCAGTGATCTACAGAAATCCAATGTGGGTGCACACAATCATAGTAAAAAAAATTTATATTGTACAGTGACTAATGAACCCACATTAAGCAGGTCTTAAGAATGTGCTGTTTCCTCTCAGGGTGTTGACCTACCAGCCCACTGTGCGCGTGCCAAATGTCCAGACTCTGGACCCAACCTATCTGACATCTACGCTTGCTGACTATGCAGTCCCCTTCCATCCATCCACGCTGGCTACCATCCCCACAGACATGCAGAGTGAGTCAGTCGGACAGACTAACTGGACGCACCATCAGTTGTCATTATGTTGTAGTGATAACAATTTTTCCTCTACCTTCAGGTCTGGATTTGTTTTCCTTAATACAAGCAGATCCTCAGGTATGTGTGTTCAGTTTTCGACAGTTTTTCTTGCTATGCATGGTTTCAAGATCATCATACCAGTTTAATTTAACATAGAGTAAATATCCTCAAAAGCTGAAAACCTGATTGTAGTTGCTTTTTATTACAGAGATAATGGATTGATCATAGTAAAGGAGCAGCATCATGTGCTCCAAATAATTACTGAACAGTATTTAATCCCTTCCCAATAATTTAAGTTGTCAAAAGAAATAAACAAGACAACCCAGTGTCAGGCAGTTCAGGAGATGGAAAAAGTTCAAGGGTTTTTATTTAAGATTCTGGGAGGATGTAGAAGCTGACGTGAGGTCGTGGTGGTATTCAGGCTGGGCAGGGAAAGTCCAAGGAAGCAGGCTGATTAATGTCCATTGAGAGGTTCGAGGGAAGGGAGAGCCAAGGCTACAAGTAGCTGGATCAGGTGTTGTGGTGAAACTGGGTAAGAACAGGGTAAAAGGCTAAGACTGAAAATTTGGAAAAATTTATAATTAGAAGCTAGAAGGTAGCCAACACTGACTAAAACATAAAGTATGGTCTGGCCGTGTGTAGTTAGATTATTATTATTTAAATAGCGCTTTCACACCGACACGTTCTGGTTCCTGCACCAACTTTTGAACCGCTTAGCGCATTCACACTAAGAACTTTTTAGGTTTGGAACCTGAAAACTTTGTTCGCATAGGAACCAAAAAATAGCTGGTTCTTCCTTGCGAAGATTGACGTCTCTGGTGATGTTTCAGTGATGTCTTCAGTGGGCATATTTTATTATCCGGAAGGAGAGATTAACACTGTTGGCTGCCGCCCCCCACCACGCAAAAACTAAAAGACGAGAGACAAACAAAGAAGGAGGAAGACCAGATCTATATTGAAGAAAGTTGTTCTGTTGTCTGCCAGGGAAACAAAATGATTGTTGCCATTTGGGCAACAATCATTGAATGCAGCACTCGCGAAACAAAGCTGTATGCAGAACTAGCAGACGAGTTGGCAAAATCTGGGTTCTTAAGAACACCAGACTACATAATAATCAAATTTAAAAAGCTTATGTTTGATAGAAGTATTATACTAGTTAATATGGTGGAGAGTTGTGAGTTTCGATTGGGTGTAAATGCTAATGATGATGATGATTTTTAAATTTCCTGCTCAGCATTACCGACCACAGATGTTCTTGGACAACCTGACAAGCAGCATGCAGAGTGCAGCTGCAGCCAGCACTAGCGCAGCCCTCGTCTCCCCCACAAACAGCCACTATGACACCAGCAGCCACGAAACCCGGGTCATCACTGGAGGGAGCGGGGCCACTGGAGCAGGGACTGACAGCGGCATATCAGATATCATATCGCTAGACTGATCCATGTCTCCCTCTCAACCTTTTCAGTTCAGGTTTCATCACATCTTGTGCAATGGCCAAGTAAACAATGTGTTTAAGTGCCATTTATCTTGATTTCAACATTGGGGAAAAACTGTGCTTTCACTTAGTCTGTGTTTACACCTGCGTTCCCTGGTTCATATCTTATTTCCTGGTGTTGAAGTCCTGCTGTGATCTGTCATCTTAGGAAAATCTGCAGCTTGTTCAGAGCTGCAATATTTTCTGCTTATTGCATTCTGTCGAAAGAAAAACATTGAATGTGAAGCTTTGTTGATGTAAGATACAGAAAATTTGTCACACTGTTACATGTTCTGTGTCAAACATCTAAGATGTCAGGTTTTTTTTAACACATAGTTTACACCACATCGGCACAACCAAATGCCCTCTCTTTGCCTTCTTTTACACCAAATACCACAACGTTGTCGTAACACCACTTTACAGTCTAATAGTGGGCCAGCATTCTACATTGAAAGAGGAGTGACAAGTTTGACCTAGCAGCGTCAGAGGCTAGTTTGACTTTTAACCTGCCCGACAAGCAGCGCTTTTTTAACAGTGGAGTAAAATGGTCTTCTGAATAATTTAACCTTCCTGTTATGTGGCAAATGATGTTATCCTCTGCTCAAAGTCAGTAGTTCCTGAACCTAATGCTTGTTTCCCCAATTTGTAAACATTTCCATTGTTCTCCTGGTTTATGGTTCGCACTAAACAAAACATTGCAGCCTTCCCTCATTTTGCTACCTTGCTGTATCCCCCCACCCCACCCTCCATGATGTTTATGCAGAACAGTGAGGCACAACAGGCCTGTATCAAAAGGACTGTATAGAAGGGACTGCTGAGACAGCACCACCCAGGTAAAATTTGGATAGGGGTAGAGTGCAAAGCTGGCCTAATGATGCACTTTTTGGGGATGTCTATCATAAAAGAACTCCTTAAGTAAAGGGAGGGGTATTCTGTTTGACCTCGGATAAAACCCGAGAGAACGTTAATCAGTAGTTTCTTTGTATTTCATCATACAATTAATCTTTTAGGCGTAGAAACAACTTAACAACTTTTCCACGTTCAGTTTTGCCATGTAATCATTCTTTCCAGTCTTGTAAATATGTAGAGCATTGAACTGTAGTTTATACCAGGTGTTTGATTGCCCAACATATAAAACGTCAGCCTGTCCTGGTTTGGTTGACCTAAACTGTGCGACTGACTAAGATGGGACAGTCAGGGTGAGCATTGACTCACCAAAAATCCACGCTAGTGAGCCTCTCTATGAACCAGCGCCAGGACTGTTTCTGCGCTGGCCTTTTAAATCTCTGATTTGCCTTCTAATTCTCTCAAGTAGAAACATGGAAGGTATCTGAGGACTATAACGGTTTCACTGGTAGTAACAGCTGTCACTAATTTCCTTCTTTGTTCTTGGCAGTTTTGGTATCATGCCAGTGTAAAAATGTAATGTAACAGTAGTTTTAACCTTCAGCAAGATCATCTTGATTTTACCTTGATTTTTTTGCTATCAGCAAAGTTCAGATGATATTAATCCATGTACTGACACCTGTGAAGATCAGTAATCGTATTTCATCACGTTTCTTCCCTAAACAAACATAGCAGTTTGTGTTTTCAGAAGTTTCAGTTTAGAGTTAAGTTTTTTGCTGCCATGTAAACATTTACATCGAAATCCTCCTGAACTCTGCACTCTCTGCTGTTTTCTGATGTTGATGTATGTGGATGACGCTCTGTGTTGGTATGTGATGGATGGGCATGTCAAATGTGCTCAGAGCTTAAACCTCCATTGTCTCCCAGCTGATCACAGGCAGTACCATAAAGAATGAAAAAGGGCAGCTACTCCTTAGGCACAGGATCTGGACTGCTTGCGGCTTTTGTGGACTCCAGCCGTCAGGGAGCTCAATCTCAGGGACCGAATCTAAACTTTTCTGGGCTTCATAGACCGACTGAATTAAAATACTGATATACCAACACAGAGATAACATCCTTAACACACAGTAAAATGTAACTTTTAGATTGGTTTTATTCAAACGTGAATTGTCAAGTTAACATTAAAGTTGTGATAAAAGACCTGTTCACCCAAATTAAGACATAATTAATCCTCATCCACTTTAAAGGGGTTCTGATGTGACAGTCATGCTGGGGATAATCTTAGATTTTAGTCTTTAAGCAATTTAATGTATGCTGTTTTTGATTGCAGAAGCGTTTTGCTCGAATCCCTGATACTTTGGATAAATCAGAGGCTTCAGATAGTCTTGATTGGAAGTTTCAGTGACAGAGGCGTCACTTTTCAGAAGTCAAAACCTGCACAGATGAAATCACAACTTCTCATGTGGGCGTAGTGATGCGAGAGGAGACAAAATGTTTTGGTAATTTTGGCAAACTAACATGTATAAAGTAATAGTATAATTGGTGGAAATGTGTGATAAATATTGAGACTCAGAACACAAACCATAGCGTGGCACAGAGGTCGCTGCAATGTGTTACCGATTAGAGTTTAAAAAGTGTCTGTTCAGCGACAGCAGAGATTGGTGGGGTGGATCCATGGGATGTCATATTTTCTTTTTTTTGTTTTGTATCCATACTCTGAAACATAATCCACATCACTTGAATGTTTCACTTTTGATACCAGAGAAAATTACTAATTGTTTAGTATTGTTTGCTGAAACATTTTAAGTTCAAATTGACTGTTTCTTACTAAATGGTTTATATTAAATGTGTCATTGTTTCCTGTGTCTTTACATTTGGATGATTTTTAATTGTGGTGCCATGTATGAGTGTCTTTTATTATTTAAAATTGTTCCTTTTTATTCTGTAAAATCTGTCACGCTTGTAAATAATCCCTAAACTTTTATTTTTCCACGAAATTAGGTCAAATGACATAAGGTTATCCTCGGGTATCATTGGACTGGATGTTCTGTGTTGAATATCCAAAACAAAAATCTCAGAATAGCTCTGATGAAAGCCATGTTTAGAGGAGTAGATGACAAAGAAATAATTTTCATTTAAAATAGCTTTTTTGCTTAACTTTAAA
>KV751324.1:150969-161392 GCA_001698575.1 Mola mola | reverse complement strand
CCCTGGAGCCTCAATAAGGCAAAACTGTACAATCATATACAAGAGGAGACCATTAAGAAACAAAAATCATAATAAAAATCAAATTCCATAGTTTACAACTTTGGAAATTGTTTTAAGGCTTTAATAAATATTGGAGCAGGACTTTAAGGGTGTTGAGATAGTCCATTATTCATGCTGAGAGAGAAAGATGGCAGTTTTGTCAAAATAACTTTGAACTAGAGCTCCAGCCAGAGACTTAGTTCTTTGAGTTATCTTGGTGAGGGTCTTTAAAACCATATTATCACCTGAAAAAAAAGGGCTTAAATACATCCAGTGCAAGTTAAAATGTCTTTACCAACTGTTTTACCACTTAAAGCCTCACAACTTTGATCATTTTGTTTTTTCTAAACTACAAGGAATGACATGATTTTTTTAAAATGATAATCTATTATTAGACATTTATCTACTCACATTTACATGTTCCATACTGAGAGTTTTCTCAACCACTGTTTTATCTTTATGTATGTGTAGTAGAACAGAATAATCTACATACAGAAAAGATTACAAAAGGTAGCTGCTTTTAAGTTATTTACCAAAAAAAAGAAATGGGGAACAAGTATCTTGGAACTTTGTGGTTCCCTGTATCACATGATGCTAAAAATGTCCAATTTAACATCAACCATTTTGATATGATGTACATTCCAAACAGTTTGGGAATCCTCAAGTTTACTCAATCTTATTGTGAAAGTCTAATAAAGCTATTTGGATTATGTTAGAGACTGCCAGGGCTCAGTGGGTCATACACCCACAGGTAATTGTGAGCATTCATGGGAAAATCATACTCTGGTTTCATCCCTAACAGGAGAAAAGAAATGTCTTCAAACAAAGAGTCTAAAAGCCAAAGCAATGGGTATTCTTGTATTCTTTGTTTCCCCAACTAAAAAGTTCTGCATAGTATCACAGCATTCCTTAAGACAATGACTTGTTCGTATTATCTTTTGCTTGGGCCTTTGCTTGGGTTTAATTTTAAGTTTCGGTTATTGTGCTAATTTCTGCGCTATCTATTTTCATTTGGTGTCAGTTTGGTTTTCTATTTGGTAATTAGGTGGTTGAGATGGTAACTTGATGATTTGCTCTATTTTCCCTATCATGTTCAGACTGAAGTTGGAGTGGAGGCAGAAGACTGACTGTCAGCCCAGTGTGGTTATGTATGTAGAGCAGGGAAGGAGGGAGGGACGTAGCAAGAGAGTTACTGAGAGAGCAGCTTGTGCAGAGGCAGCCACAGGATCAAGACCATCCTGACCAGTTTAAACTCCTCAGGTTGCAACTATCCTATTAACTCCAGAGGATAAAGGCTCCCATATATGTCTTCCTTGCTTGCTTTTTGATGTACACTTAAAACTTTCCTAATGCGAGGATTTGCAAACCCTTTCAACCTGAATGTAATGTTCAACCTAAATACAAGGTCATTCTGAATTTGACAACAACCACAAAAAATTGTGACAGGAGCATGTTTACCATTTTGTTTCTCACCTTTTGTTTTAACAACCTTTAGTAAGCATTTGTTAGGAGAGGAGACTAATTGCTGAAGTTTTAAAAGTTTTGTTCTTGATTGATTTATGGCTTTAGTTGGTCAACGCTCCAAGGTAGCATACTTTGTGCCACATAATATGCCACACATTTCAATAGGGGAAAGGTCTGGACTGCAGATAGGTCAGTCTGGTACCTGCATTATGAAGCCACACTGTTTTAAGGCAGCAGAATATCTCTTCATGTCCTTGGAAAAGACAACACTTGCATTGCAACATATGTTGTTTCAACACATGTATGTAGCTTTCAGCATTAATGATGTCATCACAGACATGACAGTTACACATGTATACCCCACTAACTAACCCTCATACCATTACACAGGCTGCATTTTGGACTTTGTACTGTTAATGCAGCGATTTTGATGGTCCTGTTCCTCTTTAGCCTGAAGAACACACTTTCTATGATCTCCAAAACTTTCAACTGTGGACTCATCACACCACTGGACACTTTTCTACTCTGTGTCTCAAATGAGCTCGTGCTCAGACAACTCATTGGCATTTCTGGATGTAGTTGATGTATGGCTTGCACTTCACATGGCAGAGTTTTAACTTTCATTCGAATGCAGTGTCAAATCCTTATATTCCTTCCAACTGACAAACGCTGTTCTTATACTGTTGGGCTTTTTGTAATTTTTTCAAAAGTGGTGAACCCCTTGCCCATCGTTGCATGTGAAGGACTGAGCCTTTTGAGGAAGACCCTTTCAAACTCAGTCATTAGTTTTTACCATCAACCTCTTCACCCTCCATCATCATCCTCATCCAATTGGGTATTTTTTGAGCATTTCACAGCTTTTAGTCTTTTGTTGCTGCTGTTTCAACTATTCCAACTCCAACTAGAAACCTAAACAGTTTTCTAGGATAAAATTCACAGTAAGTATACATTTATATAAATCCATTAAGTTGATTATTCTTTTCTTCAGGCACAGAGTAATCAGCTGCTACAACACTGGTCTTTACTCCATGGGGAGTCCTGCTTCCACTCAGGGCAAACACACTTAAACCATAAAATCTCCCCACTGTCATAATCCACTCCTGGTTTTCCCCTCCACCAACCCACTCTACCTGCCTGCCTACCTCTCCTAATCAAGATCATTAGACTCACCTATTCCCCACAGTCGGCTCTATCACCCAGCCTCCTCTTAACCAGCTCCTCCACACTCACTCTCTGCCAGATTGTCGTTGCATCATGCATTACTCTACAGCACTCTTTTCCGGATGGATCTCCTGGTACCTGACCTGCCTTCTGGCCCTGACCACGTCTCCTCGTCTCTGCCCCGGTAGCCTGACCTGCTTTCTGTCTTTGGACTTTGCATCCACCCGCTCCCTGTCTGCCCGCAGCCTGCCTGGACTCCCTCTCCAGAGACTCCTGCCCCATTCTGAACTTGGACTGTGCTCGCCAACCAGGCTTCCTGATTGCCGTCTGTTTGGATATGCAGTGTCATATGCAGTGTCATATCCTATTGTCAATAAAGTTGTGAACTGTTCCAGTCTACCTGCTTTACATTTTAAGTATGATGAGATGACTCACTTACCTCAACTATGGCTTTCCTTTCTAAACAAAGAGGCAAATAAACTGTTTATTAAGGTTCATAAATCACTTATGAATGCTGATGAAAGTCAATCATATCTTCAGTTAAAAAAAAAAGGTCCATGATCAAATAAAGTTGCATTTGAAATAACTTTTTTCTTTAACTGAAAATTCTGGGTCTATTTTCAACAATTAATATAAATATAATAACTAACGCCAACAACTACAGAAAACCCAACTAAAACAGTAAACAGAATCAATACACCAAGAACAATAAAATAGCAAAAATAACAAATACATAAAACAAAACTGGTCTTCTGAACCAGATTTTTGAATATAAGTAATTCTCCTTTAATGTGTTCGTTTTTGCATCCTTACACCCATCATGGTCTGCAATTGCTGTGACTTCACTGTTTCAGGGATTGCACTGATTACATATAGAAAATTTGTGTGAAGAAGATAAAATCTCTATTGGCAATGTGTTCACACTATCCTGAAAGAGGTGATTCCTGAGTGTTGTTAACAAAGGAGATAGTAAATTGAAGTAGTAATAAGTGGGGTAACAGCAGAGACTAGACACCATCAATGTGAAATGTCTTCATTAAGCATGGGGCAGTAAAGTCATACTGTGGTGACACCCTTCAATTAAACATCCTGGATCATTGTGTGGTAGAAGGTGGTCATGTGGAGCTGGTACATTGCATAATTTGTGTTTTAAAAGGCAGAATGACAGAAACACAGCAATTAAGACAGAATGGCATCATGGACGGATTGGCCTGTGGACAACAGTCACAGAGAACACTGACCATTGGATAATGTCAGAATAGGGGATGGCAAAGTGGAAGTGAACAAGTATATTTCAGAGAGGATCAAGCAAAAAGTCACAACTCATAGACAAGTGAGATGGGAAAGATCTTGGTAGTGGACCTTTGTCATATCCTACCTCGGCTATAAATGCACTCTCCATAATAGCTATAAATAGAGTAGCTATAGTAAGTGCATTATTTGGAAAAAATCCACTTCACCATATTCATACAGGATTTTGCTAGGACAGATCTTTGAATTAAGACATCGCACAGTTTGAAAATTTCCTTTCAAAGGGTCGAAAAAAAAGTTGTCCTGAAACACGGTCATCTGTTGTTTTGCCACTGTACATTTGAAATTTTTACTCTATTTTGGGCTGGCTGGTGGTATATACAGTATAGATACATTATCCTCAACGGTCCAGTCGATATTGTAATGCTTCTGTTTGACCTGGCATCTGATTAGAGTTGCAACTGCAGTTCCTTTGTTTGAATCACTGAAAACAGATTTCAATTATCTTTGGGGTGCTGTTATATAATTTATAGGGTCTCAGACCAGCAACATTTTTGCACATTACTTATTCTTAATTTCAATAGGGACTGTCATATTCTCAGTCTTAGAATTTTTACTCAGTTTTTACTCCGGCAAGCTTTAAAGTAATTTGTGTTAGATCCTATTGTTGTATTTTAAGTTTGTTTTGTGCGTGTTTTCATCTGTCAGTCAAAAAAAAAACCTTGGGGACTAATGTGTGTCTTTTCAAATAACATTTAAAAATGTAACTTTGGCTCAATGGGAGGAAGCCTCCAGGTCACGCGTGAGGCTCCAGAAAAAATCCCTCTCATACAATTAAGTACTGACAAGATAGTTTCTGGATGGCCATCCGGAAGTGTCTGTGTGTGCATGTGTGTGTGAGTGTTTTGTTGTGTTCCAATTCCACTCTCTCCTCTTGCCACAGACAACCTCTGACCTCTTGGCCCACAGTGAGCAAGGTATGAAGGCATGATGGCTGAACCCTGGAATTCGCTATACATTTCTAGGCTATAAACCTTGCAGCAGCCCTGTTTACAGCAATGCAAAGACATGAATTATGGGCAGACAGATTATTTATCTGAAAATTTTATACATATGACTTAACTAAGACATACCTGAGTAATTTCACATTCTGCTAAGTTTCACATGTATGCTCATATGAAAGGTGTTGCTTTATGCAGTGGTGTGATATAAATTATGTTTAAAGCAATTGTGCTATGCTCAGGCACTACGTAATAATTTTGACTTCCACTGAAGCACATTTCAGAATTAAATTTTGTAATTTTCAATTGACTACATCTATTTGGGAATTACAAATTCATATTACTATTAAAACTGTGGATTAAATTTATAAAATATACACCATTGATATTAATGATTTAATTATCCTCGCTACACAAGCTCCACCTCAGCCAGCTAGAACATCAATTAGCAAAAGTCATGATGAAAACAATACATCTTATTAACACTGAAAGGGCCAGTTTTGTGGGGAAAGTAATTATTCTTACTTGTTTCATGTTTCATAAAGTACGGCTGTGCCTACATTACACAACTGACTATATAGTGTGATATTGAAAACTACACTACATAACAATGGTGATATTCTATATTATGCTATACATTAACAGATAAAATGTTATCATACGTTTCACCTGTACCAGCTGCAATATGAATGTTTACATGTTTAATGTATTAATGAATCATTGCTATCTAAATTTGTACTTTTTTGATTTGGTACTGACTGCTAATATCAAGAGCAAAATAAATATTTAAGTTGTGATTGCAGGATATTTTTAATAGAGCAAAATAGACTGTGGGCTATATGACAATTTTTTTTTCATGTATCCAATAAACTAATGTCTTGAGTTCCTAGTTGTTTTTATTGGTACATTTTTAAGAATCTAAATTAATTCATAAATGTCAACACGTATAAGACACATCCTATTGTTCATAATGAAAACATATTTTGTGCATGATTAATAAAAATGTTTATTTTTTAATTAAAAGCAAGGCCCTGGGGGTTTTTTTCTTTTAATGAAACTGCTAAAAAAAATCTACATCAAATCAGGTGTGATTTAATATGGATTCTGATGATTAAATCTGCAAAAAACTCTATACCAGTTTCTGCAAATGGCCATGTGGTTTTGATAAATATTTTTATTTGATATGGCAAGGAGGTGTTCATATAAATTAGATCTTGAGTACAGCTGCAGATTCCCATAGCTGCTAAAAAAAAATATGACACAAATGCGGTGAATATTTTGCGCTCACTGCAATTAATTTCACATGTTTTCGTCAATGTTCATGTACGAATTCAACCACGGCCATTTGTGGCTTCATATGTTTCACTAAATTTAATTTGGACATTATCATTAATTTGTTTGATACAGACTGTATTGATAAGGATGGATCTAATGAGCAACTTCACAAATTTTGCTCATTTAGTTTTCTACCTTAGAATAACAAGAAATCATAAGTAGTATTTCTGTCACCAAAAATGTGAATGATATTTAATCCTGAAGGGCCTGTAATAAACATAGGCCTACACAAAGGAGACCTATTATTGGAATAAAACAATTGTTTCTTCTCTTGCACTTAGCATAAATTAACAAAATTGTCTTCATTATATCATTTAGAATAAATTGGATTAAGGAATAAAAATAGTAGTCACAGGAGAGCCCCAAAAAAGAAAGAGACGCCTTCTTGTCTTTGATTTATTCCCTCACAGTAGGCCTAATGTTAGAAAATGATCTGTACTAAATAATGGCTGAGGCGTGTTGAAATTCGTTAAAACTAATTCAGTCAGACATATTGACACGACCCCGCCCCCTGCTCTGGAGGATGTATAGGAATTATTTTTGACCATTTATAGTTTTATTCGTGGCGCTAATTCTGTCATGTCCATTAGTTTGGCCTGTCTCGGACTAAATGCAGCTCTGGTTGAACTAAGGTAGTTTAGTCAGTGCACAGTTCCGTCCGACATGTGTGGTCCGGCCGTTTTAACCCTTTCAGCCAGCGGGCTGCTGCTGCTGCCGGGACCGAAGGGTTGTCGTCGGTTGTCGGCCACAGACGCGCGCACACGCCTCACATCTGCAGGGCGCGTGATTTACGTTACGTTCACTCACTGCCTTTGATATGACCGTTAGAGAGGATGACGCGTATATATCAAACCAACGGCACTTTAAGTATCACTCCGCCGGGAAATATAGTCCCTCGGCGGTAGACTACAGAGAGAGGCCATTTGGGTTGGTTGCTATGGTGACAATCTCTCGGCTACACGTATTTGAGCGAAAGCATACATACCGCGGACTGATACGTCTTTTGGTGTCAGGAACTTCAAGATTTGTGTTGCATTCGCATAACACCTGCCATTAAAGAGAGGGGACGTGTTTCGTAACATGGCGCAGATCGACTGTGCTGGTCGGCTCAGCTGAGCAGTATTTCAGGTCACGTGTTGGAGAAAATAATTTGGTTGATCTCGACCACAAAACAGAGACGAAGGATTACGCCTTTTTACAAAACGTTGCTGCCAAGGCCCACCATTCTCTAGGACCTGTGACCTTAATTCTGAATTTAAGTGTCAACAAATTACCAAGTAAAAGCTGTGAAGAACACTATTTTCCTCTATTTTTTCAAGCCGGAAGTTGTTTTTAATTCTAGTAAAGCGGTGCTGAAGTGTCTATTCGCCAGAAGCGCGCATTCAGGCTGCAGATGGAGACCAAACTTAAACGTATTGTCTCCTGTCTAGGGGATTTCCTATGCTTATGATATCACGCAAACACGGCACAGAGTCTGTGTGTGTGTGTGTGCGTTCGAGCGGGGTGGGACGCAACATCAGGCCCCGCCCAGTTGAACGCCAGAGGGGCAAGCCCCGCCCCTCTAACAGAATATCATTCAAAATCAGCCTATGTGCCCGGAGGGAGAGATGGTCGGGAGGCAGGCAGCAGCTCGTCCAGCAAAAAACGTGAACGTTCATATCTGAAGTTTATCTTCTGTCAGACTATGTTTGACTTCACTAAATATTTAAATTATATACAGGTAAATATTACACAGCTGGTGATCAATAAGTAATCCATAACCTCAGGAGGTCTTCAAATGAATAAACTAATGAATAAAGTTTTATTTCTCAATACAAAATGACTAGTAAATGTTTGTTTTGTTGTTGTTTTACATGATTAAGAACAGAACACTTTCACTGTATTCTATAGGTGATGGTGAGCTCTATTTAATGGTTACTGCACTATAGTACAGGAAAGGACAGAAATAGGAAATGTTCCATTGGGGTGGACAAAACAGTCATTGAATCTAATGTAATCTTAATAGTGTCAAATGTCAGTACACCTGTATCCCCACTATTCAAAAATAAATGTCAGCACTTAAAGCAGTTTCACAGTACATATTTTATTCATGTCAACAACAAAACTGACATCACTGACTAAACATGCCATTGTTTTACTTCTTGCATACACCTGCTCAGTGGAGGCACTCAGCTGCAGAGTATCTGCCCAATCTCACAACCAGTCCAGGGTGGAGAGCAACTTCTTGTAATACTAGTTGCGTATTGAACAAGGTTTATTTACATGAGCATTTATGTTTTCTGAAATTAGGTGGAAGTAGTCAGACCTCGCTCTTAAAAATACTTCAGAGTGGAAATACATGAAGGTGATTTCATTATTTTATGCATTATAGGGTATGGCTATTTTAATTAATTTGTAGATTACATTCTATAAAAATCTGCAAAGTAATAATTTCAAAGTAAGTTTCAAAGAAAAAAGACTTTTAATGACATCATTTAGTATTTTAACATTGTAGTATTGATCAGTTTACACGATTAAAAATAATCCACACCACTACTGCTGTCACATTTTGTGTTATTTGTTGTTGTGAAACATTCCAGATTCTCACAATGCAGCAGATAAATATGTGCTTACACATTAGCGAGGGTCGAAGAGTCATAGAGGGTGAGATCATTTTGGCTCTCCCAGCTGGATAACAACTGTACTCCTGGGAGTCTTGTTGATTTTACAGGCTGAACTGGCCTAAGATCAGTGTTCACTGATCGTAACCTGTGCGCACTCTTTAAATCAGGGATATAAGATGCAGTTGAGGATGATATGCAAATGAATGTATATATACAATGCACTGTGGGGGTCTGTGGTTTTAGATTAGATTAGACTAGATAAGATTAGAAAGACTTTAGTGTCCAAAAGGGGCAATTGGATTTGCCACAGTAGTAAACACAACACAGCCAGTACACATCACATAACAACAATACACAACAAATTAAAACATACAATAAATATCATCACAGTGAACTGCAATGCGCTATAAAACAAAACACAATACCAACAACACAACAAATGACCTTAATTTTCTATTTGATTTGGGCTTCCTATAGAAAGTGTTTCTCTTTCCTGATGTCGAGGGTCAAAACTCTGCGTGGAGGGGATGCCAAGGGTTCAAAAGAATGGCATTTGCCTTGTCAGTGGCTCTAATGGATTAAAACCTGTTTAAAAGGGAACAGTTCAATTAAAGTCGATTAAGTCTATTTTATGGATATAGCGTCAGTTCCAAAGTCATCTCATCACACTTAACATGTAGAATAGGTCCAGATCAAAGTCAGTCAAAAGTTTATCATTAGTTAATTTCATTCAGATGAAAAGTTACTGACACAGTGGAGCTCAAAATGTGTTAAATCATATTTGGGGTGGCTGTGGCTTAGATGGTAGAGTGGTCATCCAATGATCTGAAGGTTCCTGGTTTGATCACAGACCCTGCCACCAGTGTACAGTGTATGAATTTGTGTGTGAATTCGTGAATGCAAAACCTGTAGTGTAACTGCGCTTTGAGTGGTCAACAATGACTAGAAAAGTGCTATATAAATACAGGACATTTCCCATTTTATCCACTTGGCTGACACTTCACCAATGGATAAGTGCCACCATTCAGAGAAAAAGTCAGTCAGGAAAGGAGACAGCTGCACAGAATCCAGCCAAGAGCATCATATATGACTCTGATCAGTAGAAGTCATCACCTGCTCCAGCTGGCTGGACTGTAACCTACCGCTGGTGAATGGAATCAAGTACATTTACTCAAGTTTTCAAGTTAAGATAAGTAGTTTAGTAAGTGTAAAAATTAAAAAATGAATAAACATTGACTCTGATAATCAGAAAAACATTGACTGTTGGAGCTGCAAATTGGCCAAGGATTCATCCTATACTATACAGTACATAAAGTACAAACAAATATATAAGCAATGCATGCGATATAAAATTTATATATACAGTTTATGCATGTGCATATGCATATGTAAATTTACTTTTACTTTTAATATTTAATTACATATATTTTTATGTGATGTCTTTACTGTTACTCAAGCATCAGAACACCATTACCACACTGAAAACCACCAAAACAAATTAAAAAATGATGGTGACTTTTACAAGTCCTAATTGATGAACTATGTTAGTCGTTATGAATGTATGGCCTG
>KV751324.1:104121-125905 GCA_001698575.1 Mola mola | reverse complement strand
TCTCTGTCCAAGTGTAAAGGATCGGACAGGGGCCAGACGAAACACTCAAAGTGCATTTCAAATGACTCCCCCCCCCACCCCCGCCAGATGGTTTAATTTTTTTCGTAATGCTAATGTATGTTTGGTTTTAATGACTAATTTGGCTGAGCCAAACTCAATCGTAGGGGTATGTCTTGTGGGAGATATGCCGTGGCTCTACCATCCGATTACAAATGTGCACACCCTGGCTCCAACTGGCATCATCAGCACTGGTCTCCAGGACCATTAGGCTCTCTTTTTGTACAGTGAAGACAGAGATAATCTTCATCACCAGCTTCCAGCAGGGTGTTTTACCTTTTAATTGTAGTCTCAGTTGATCAGCTAGATGTAAAAATG
Source organism: Mola mola (assembly GCA_001698575.1). NCBI lineage: Eukaryota > Metazoa > Chordata > Actinopteri > Tetraodontiformes > Molidae > Mola > Mola mola. The sequence goes on along the minus strand of KV751324.1, from coordinate 125,530 downwards.
TCAGGCGTTATTGAACGTCTATTTCAGACAGTGTCATGTCATTCACTGTTTGTTTTGTTTGCCCAGCAGTCCTGAGAAATTCTCAATTGAGCCTATTTCACACCACAAAACTTTTAGACTGATCATCCACTCGCTGACATATTTTTGAGTTCCAAAACCTCCAGATTTGAGCCAGACTGGGTTCAATCAGAAGTCACCATCGCAATAGGTGAACTCGTCAAAGACGTGACCTGAGAAGCTTGCCAACACATTGCCACGGCAAACTTGATTTCTTCCTGGCTTACTATCTAGACCAAGTCGACAACAATTAGAGCACAGGACACAAGGTGAGGGAAAACCATAAGACAGTGTGTGAGGTGGAAACTAAGAATTGGACTACAACATGAACGCACATAGCATGTCTCTCTGTAGAATGACAATCCATGCTGCAAATATATCAACATCAATCTAGTCTTACAGAAAATACTCAGTAACTTTTCTTATGATTCAGAACAAACCATAGCACTTGCTTTGACTGCTAAAAAAAAACAACTAAAAAGACTCGGAGTCAAGTAATGTGAACTGCTCAATTATTTTTTGAAAGTTGTGTAGTCTGAACTTGGCAGAGACAAACAGACAATCCTCCTGGTAGAGAATGACACCAGAATATGCTCGACATTTTCTGCAAAAATAACCATTAGAATGCATTTATTTGACACAGGGCCTCTCAATATTTCAATAGATATTGCTCTTTGTTGTATATTTCGACATTGAATTTGGGGTTTTAAAATTTTTTTTTTTTTTTACAGAATTTTGAATTTTTTTAAGATTTGGTGGAAAATAATGAATGAATAGACCACATGGCTGCACTACATACAGTATCAATACTCAAACTCTTCACTCATCTCAGAACACCCTGAGTGCTTCACATGTGCATACGAGTCATCAGTCAAGTATTGAAAATCATTCACGTCATTGGCCCAGGCCAGCCATAAAACAGGAATCCACATTCTTTGTCTCTTCAAGTGATTATCAAAGCTCGTCGTGTCGCAGTGGCTCTTGGCTGGGCTGGATGTACACTCCTTCCATGGAGCGCCACCAGTTGTGCTGGTTGGCAGAACTCATGCCATGCACCTCTCGCTGGCCCCGGATGGGGTGGCCATACTGCTCGCCCGTCACACTTAGATAGACGTCGGTGCCCACATGTTTAAAACGCACGGCCTCGTCGCGCTCCCAGTGGTCGCCGTCGCACTGCACGGCCCACACGTCCAGGTCGTCACCTTCGCCGTTTTCTCCAAAAGCGCTGACCTCCTGCAGATGAGACAGCAAAGGATTGGTATAGTTGTGATAGTAACGGTCAACATTACTGTGTCGAAGTTTGATAAAGTAAGGATCTGCCAAACTGAAATGTTTCAGCTCAAACTATTTAAATACTACACAAAGATAGCGATCAACCATTAAATGTGGTTTTTAAATGATAAGGTTTTTACCACGCTATCCAAGCCTACCTGGCCTTTTGTGAGAAAGTAATTGCCCCCTTCATTTCTAGATCAACTAATTACCTAAAGTTCATTGAAAATCAGGTTCAATTTCACTGGCCACACCCAGGCATGATTACTGTCATAACTGTTCAATCCAAGCAACATGTAAAGACCCCCTCAGAAATCTTGTTTGACCTTGCAAACATGACCGCTTGTTTTTTTAAGAACTTTGTGAGTATGTACTTGGTGATATCATTTGCGTAACGTTTTACCATTCACATACCTGCGCAGTGTTGTTTTTGGCTACAACAGTTGAACTTAGTCTGCATTACACGCACCATGTCAGCGAGCATGAAAAGTGAGGTCTTAAACTTTGACCAAAACAAAATATGTGGCATTAAACTTATAGAAATACTATTTCAATATTTAACCACTTGTACTTATAGCACGAGAAGCAACCAGTGGAGACACACAGTCTCGCATCACATCATCTTCTAGCTTCTTTAGCGTACGCTGCTGTGATGAAAACAAAAATCGATGAAGATAAGCCTGCTAGTGCTAATAATGAAAATGATGACTGGAGATCTTCTCCCATTATGTTAGTCTTGTGGAAGGAAAAGGCTTCTCAGAGCTGAAAGCTGTCTGGAGTACAAGCCACAAGAGTGGAAAGATCTCTGCAGACAGCGAGGCAGAACTAAAGGCTGATTAGCATGGTGTCGACGGGCCGGCTGTTACTACAGACCTTACAAACCTAAAGCAGCTACCTAGAAGTGGGGCATGTTGGCAGAGGTGTGTGCCTGTTATCTGACAGCCATATAGTCGCTGTTTAGCGGGCTATCGCAGTTTATTTAGTAAACAGTACACTAAGTCAGACGGGCGCTCCGTCACTTCTACGCATCGCACTCTTGATATTATAAAATGTAATATGAAAACGAAATATGTATATTTTAATTCGAGTACTCGTTCATAAGGTAATGGAAGTATTTGAATATTTAAATAAAGCCCATCCCTACTCATGGCTGAGGAGTTCTGCTGGAGCTCAATAATATCAGACCCTGATAAAAATATAGCAAATGGTTTGGTTTCTTAAATTCTCTGTGTTTTTGTTTAATGGGTTGTATATAGAACTTTGGTTATGGTTGCGTTACCCAGACAGAGGGGAAATGTCAGGAAGGTAAAGAAACAGTCAAAGAGAGATGGGGAGAGAGACTGCGCATACAACGCCGGGACCGATGATGTAGGGAGGACCCATCCACATTTTATTTACTTCCAGTGCCAAATAGTGGGACTGAAGTAGCACATTCATAGATCCCCACAAGCTAACTAATACAAAGATGTAGAGTTATATCCAAGCCACATTTAAGCCAAAAAGGGAGACATTGAACCCCCCTCCTAACCCCGGAGGGGAGAGGAGAGTTGGGTAGTTGGGTATATTAAAAAAAAAAAAAAAGAAGCAATTTTTTAAAATAGAAATGGGGTTTGTGTATTTAATTAACTGCTTTAGCAGTTCTTTCTTTAGAACAATGATCCAAAGCACAGAAGAGTCCACCCTTAAATGGCTAAAACCAAATAAAATCAAGGTTTTAGAGTGGCTAATCAAAGTACTAAAGTGAACCCAAGAAAGATGCTTTGGCAAGACCTTATAGAGACAGATCGTCCAGTGTGGCAGATTTAAAACATTTGTGCAAAGAAGAGTGGGACAAAATTCCTCCAAAGCGAAAGACTCCTAACAAGTCATTGCAAATACCTACTGCTTAACTGCTGTTACTGCCACCAAGGGTGGCACAACCTGTAATGAGGTTTATCAGGGCACCTACTTTTTCACATGGTTGTTATAGGTTTTTAACAAATCTTTACGTTGAATAAATAGTATCATGATGTAAAAACAGCATTTTGTATTTATTTTCCTTGTCTTTGTCTTATCAGAATTAGTTGGATGACTTGAAACATTTAAAATGTGAGAAAATTGACATTAATAGAGAAATCAGGAGGGGAGGGACACTTTTTCACATCATTGTAAATCTTGTCATGACAGCCAGCGTGTGCCACTATATGACCTGGTTATTAGACAGGGGTGAGCTGAAGTGGTGTGTGTGGAGGTTTCGACCAGTCTTCATGTGTGTGATGCGAATGGCCTGACCACACTTGACGGCCACCCCTCGCTGACATGGACGGTCTGGCTTCCCACGAATCTGCCAGTAACTGTTGGCATCGTCAGCGTTCTCCACTCCAGTTACAGACTGCTGTCCACTGCCTACACACGCAGATGCACACACACAGACAAACAAAGCACAAGAGATAACTGTAACTCAACAAAGTTGATTTTCAGTTGTTAAATGATGAACATCTCTTAATTAGTAACAACAATAAAGCAGACATTAAACAGAGAGATGGCAAGCATTGAAGTCTTCCTTACCCTGTTTTATCATCGATTTCAGTCTAAGTGGGACCATAATTTACAAAATGAACACCATGCTGTATTGAAGACTAGCAATAAATCAAGTGAGAGGTAGGATTATTTTCTCATATGGCTAAAGGAAAAAAAAAAAGTAGAGGGTTGTACCCGCTTCTGACAATTAAAAAAAGTGCATGTTTAAGGCATTTCGAAGCCTGCAAGCCAAGGATCCAGAAGCAATTAAGACATCTGATTTCCCTTCACAATGATGACAGTAAACCAAGTATAGACTAATGATTTCTTTGTCAATGGAGAACAAAGCAGAGGGGATAAATGGTCAAAGAAGAACATGGAAGGCGAGTGGCGCTAGTAGGACTAATAAACACACAGCTATGAGCAAATGTATGAAAGGAAAAATGTAATGGAAAACAGAACATACAGTAGAATACAAAAGAGATCGACTGAACTGTAAAACAAAGCGTGACTGTATCAGCATTGTTACCATAACATTGTGATCTCATAATCATTGTCAAAGGAAGGGGGGATGCATGTGAAGAGAAGAGTTTTTCAAGAATATGCAGTGATTTATATGCAGAATTTCATAACAGTGTTGGTTCTGCTTTTGTTTCAAATCAGACACTGACCTTCCCAATTTAACAAATCCCAATTCAAACCCGAGTTCTTAAACTGGATGAGGATACTGCAGCAAACAAGGCTAAATTAAATCTGTTAACATCTCAGCGCATCCTAAGTGGAGAAGATTCCATATAAAAGCATTCAGATGCTATGAATTTGTTGAAAAAAAAGATTGGAAAAAGGAAACTCAAAACCACAAGCTCTCAAACGTATCCAAAGTGTTTTATTCCACAGATGTCACTGACAAAGTATGACTAATTGGATCTAAGAGTGACACACAGTGAGCAGTGAGCCTGTGTCACATAATGAACCCAGACAACGTTTAGTGCTATAAAGAATACACAAACTCAATTTAGGGGAGCACTGAATGCAAATTTGGGGTAAAAAAAAAAAACACAACAAAAAAACCCCAACATGCTTAGTATTATGAGATATCACTGACTAATTTTTAAACCATAGGGGTCATTTCCAAGAAGCAGCCTCTACAAGGACATATCTGACCAGTTCATTGAAGTTCATTGACTGGTTTAGTGACAAGATTCACCTTGTGTGATGAGTTAGAGAGAGGATGAGTGGGGTCACAATACCCCAATGTGGGATCCTCCTACGGCGTCAGGGAGAACCAGAAGAGGCAGAAGTAGAAGAATTATAATAATATTAAATATCAGGATAAAAGGTGTGGATGAAAGACTTCTACATTTTTTTACTTCCATTAAATCTAAAGCTGATATATTTTATTTTGCTTTCACCTCTTATTCCTCCCCTGCTCTTCCATTTATCCGGTTGCATTGTGTGGCAGGTGTACAGGCTGACGTTTCGAATCGACCACCGAGTGAGAACATAGAGGCTTTGTGATCGGTGTCTGCTCTGGCTTACACATGTTTGCGCAGAAGCAATGGCACTTTAAACCGTCTGATATTTGAATTAAATTGAAACGCTTTTCACGTCATAGGCTGCACTTTGAGAGACAAACATGAACGGTTTCACCCCGTTTGCTGCCGTGGGATTAATCTTAAAAAAGGTGTGAATGTAACCCTGTGGGGTGCCTGAATGAAGTTACCTGAGCCATATTTGACATCGTGGGAATGCAGGCGGACGTTGTGTCTGGTGTTGAGCAGTTTCACCAGAGAACCACAGGTCACGTAGTTGAGCTCCGACTCTCTTCCTTCACAATTTACCCACAGCAGCAAAAACAGCACCGATTTGACAAGAACGTGGACGGCGTGAATTATCTCCATGTTTGTGATTATTCTGCTCTCATAACCGACACTCAGGACGAGACAGCAGTTTCATTCGCTTTCAAGCCTGACGGTAGGTTTTAACCAATCACAGCTTGACAAGTCCTGACACACGGAACTAAATGAAGATATGTGATTGGTCAAAGAGCGGCAAGCCGGAAGCGGTGATGTGACGTCAGACTGTGGCGTTTAAGCATCCTATTGTGGCATACTGCAGGGTAGGATGGTGTAAAAAAAGCACAATTAAACACGGAGTACAGCGGATTAACCGTGTTCACAATTTATGTTTGCCTTATTTTAATAACAAACTTGGTGTCAGATACTCTGAAAAATATGTATTTTGCTACCTCTCTTACGTGAACTCTAAAATGCCACGTCCTCCATACTATGCACCTGTAGAGCAAGTTATCCTGACCACAAATTGTCTTGATTGCGTTGAAAACTAATTTTTAAAAAATCGAAATTTTTTCACGCCATGTTCTTCTCTTCCATTTTAGTGCACTAAATCAATAGGCCTCACTGAAACGAATAAACAGCCTACTCAGTTACTACAACATGAATTTGCATGTAAATACATACGTAGTGTAGTATTACACATAAACTTGTTTTATTATAGCTTATCCAAGAGTCAGACTGACGGCAAAAATCCCTCATGTACATACACAGACACAAACACACACAAAAGCAGCAAAGATGTCAGAGTGACATGTCAGAGTGTCACTAGAAGGTTTATGATCTCCTAATCGATTGGTATTTTGGTTGGTGTAGATTGGACTAATAGCAAAAAAAAATGTAAATAAATAAGTAGATAAAATCGCCTCCCCTTGTGACCAAGGCAGGAAACACGTCAGGCATCACCGAAAGCACACGATATCCTGATCATTTGGCATTTCTTTTAAAGTACTAGTACGTCTCACTTTATCGAATAAGCCAATCGTGAAAATGAAAATAGGCGTGAAATATTTCACTTTCTGTGCAATAAGTATCTTATAGTATACATGAAGTATTAACTTTTTAAATAAAATAGCGAAAAGGTGAACTAAATGCTACTTTTTTGAGATGCATAGTAGATTATTAGACTTAATTTGGGTGCAACTATTGTTTTAGAACGCCTCCTGGTGGTTAATACTGATATCAGATTATTGTGAAAATCTAATCAGTTCCAGCTCTCAAATGTCTAAATGTTTTTCTGCAATTGCACAGGCATGAAGAAGAATCTGCTGGGAAGTCGGAAGCAGACTGAACGCAACGTGAAGCTGGTCGGACTGGCCAGGTGAGTTTCATGGCCGTTGCGATCTGGGGTCAGTTTTCTTCCTGCTAATTAACTTCCGTCAACACGGAGTACACAGTGATACCTGATTTGGGATCAGTGTGAGATTGCAGGGGAACAAAGGGAGGCTGTCATACAGGATGGTGCTGCCTGCAAAACTGAGGAAAATACACCAAGAAGCTTTACAGGGTAAGCCAGCGTCCAAATATTGTTATGTCATTAATTTTCGCCTTAAAATGACAGAAATATACCTTAAATTTAAATTCTAAAACAGATCGCCTCTGCTGTGTTCCTCAGTATTTACTTCAGGGCTTTGTTTTTATATGTTTTCAACAAATATACCGGTTTACACCTGAAGCTGTTCATGCAGACACCTGTTCTCTATCAGTCATCAAACTTTTTCCAACTTTAGACAATAGCTGTTGAACAGCAACCAACGTATCCTATCGTTGTTCTGAACATTTATATGTGTTAGACGGCGTCATTAAGATTGAGCTCTCTATATCTTCGACCCACGTCCACCTTTGGTCGTATTCACCTCTAGGTTGTGCTAATACTGCAGCCTGTCTGATTATGATGAAGATCGCGAGCTGCCTCGCTGACTTATCTGACTTCAAGATATATTTGAAACGATATTTGATATAAATTTAATTGGATTGATATTTAGTTCCACGTGGGATAAATCCAATTAATCGAAATGAAATTCGTTCCCTCTCCAATTGCCTGATCATTAAATTGTTGATAAATCTTTGCAATCAGGGGGTCCCAACCTCTGTACTAACATCAGATGCATGTCAAACATCTCCTGAAGTGAGTGCCGCAATTTTATCTTAAAACAAATGGAAATTTTGGCCCCATCATTTGTTATTCGTATTTCTAGAAATGTAAAGCACCAGAAACAGCATTAAATACGTTTTTTTTATTATTTAATTTTGACACTAAACTGACTATGATTTGTCTTAGTGCAGCCATAGAGTTGCTGCACATTAAGTCTTATCTGTATGGTGCATGCATGTACATGTATTAATGCTACTCAGTGGTGTTGGCAGTGGCTTTTCTTTAGGGTTTTGAATTTTCAGAGTTTCAGAGAGAGTCAGAGTTTAAAATATAACACTTTTATTTGAAAAGGAAAATCAAATTAAAAAAAAAACAATGTTAGTTGCAGTGTTATTGCTAACATTGCAGATGAACAAAGTCAATTTGTCAAATTTGAAATAGCCTACAATAAGAGGATGGCGTGACTGTCCAACTGAATCATCTCAGGAACTGTATGTGGCAATGGACCTAGAACCAGCCAGAGAAACGAGTTTGTTCACACAGACAGACAGACACATAGATCGATTAAAAAAATTTGTGACAAATACATGACTGAAGCCACAAAGAGCCAGGACGTTTCCAAGAAAATGCTAGAATAACAGCTATAGGCAGTTTGTGTGCCACTTCAGCCATGATCCAACTCAGCAACAAAGCCATGAAATGTCAACTGAATCAAAGTGTTTGAAACTTACCACCTCCACATTCTGATGCTTATTAAGAATGATAGGATGTATTGGCTTTTAACATTCAGTGAATCTCTTTGTGAAATCCTGTAATACAGAAAATGAGCCAGGATGCCAATACTGCATCTTATTACTTGTCATGATATCTGTTCATTTATGCCAAAATTGACTATGATATTTGTACTGTTTGTTTGTTTTTTGGCGACTTTGTGTTCAAAGCCTGAAGGCATAGCTACTTTGGGAGAATAAAACGATTACACAAATTGTAAAGATCCATCAAAGTTAAAGGACTCAATTACTGCTTGAACTTTCACTTCGACTCACTGGCTAGTGAGGATTATTAGTATGGATTTGATTGTATTAGATATACAATATTTTCTTCACTTCTTTCTTTCAATGGTCTTTGAGGGAAATTAGTTAGCTGTATTGATAGAGTTCTTGTTGCCACTTTGCTGACAGATATGTTGGACTCTGAACAATCATAGCTTTGCATCTTTAATGACTTGTGTGATGTACAGAAAAACATTCTCAGTCTTCATACTGATAGCACAAAAAACAAATGTAATCACATAATGTTGTTTTTGTTTCTGACACCCGATTGATGATATTATACTCCTATCCAATAGATACTATGGAAATGGAATTATCCCATGAAGCCACTCTTAGTTGTGAATAACATACTGTTTGGTCCTCTTTCTTTTTCTCAGCTGTGCGCACAGAGTCCAGTTCCAGATGTCTTCAGGAGGACTTGGTTCTGTCACCAGGTTTGACCGGGTGTGGGAGTTTCCACACTATGATCAGGTCCCTGTGGGTTCCTTATCCCGGGATCCGGATTTGCCTCCGCCCCCAGCGCTGTTGCCAGGTACAGTTACAATGGCAGCCATCAGCTTAGACCCTCTTCCTCCTCCGCCTCTCCCTAATCAGCCGGCTGTTGGGCCTGAATCATTCTACCCCGTCAGCGATGAAGAGCCAATGGAGGGCAACTGCGATTCCATGGACATTAAACCTGTTCATCGCTTTGTCCCAGACTCGGTCAAGAATTTTTTCCGTCGTAACAGCAGTAATCGTGGCAGCAAGGGTTTGTCCATCTCCCTTCCTCCACCTCCTCAACATGCTCCCGAATCTCCCTCTCCTTCATCCAGGAAGAGCACCAACTGCCACACCACATCGGGAGTGCCCTGCTCACCTCCACATTCTGCCCCTCCTTCTCCATCGCTTCCTGGCTCCTACCGGGACCCCTATGGCGGCTCTGGGGGAAGCTACAACTCTGAGAAGGAGCGAGATGGGCTGCTTCTGGGCGCTGACGCCCTTGACTCTGCATCTGCAGTTCCCACAAACCTCTCTGCCCTGACCTACCAGGAGAGGGTGGAGGAGTACCATCAGCGCTATGCCTACATGAAGTCATGGGCTGGCCTTCTGAGGATTCTGGGCTGCGTGGAGCTGCTGCTGGGGGCTGCTGTGTTCGCCTGTGTCTGTGCCTATATTCACAAGGACAATGAGTGGTTCAATATGTATGGATACTCCAAGCCGCAGTTGTTTGGGGGGCTTGGTGGAGGTGCTGGGGATTATGGATATACAGGCCCCAAGACTCCTTTTGTCCTGGTGGTTGCTGGTCTTGCGTGGATAGTGACTGTCATTCTGGTAGTTGTTGGGATGACCATGTACTACAGAGTCATCCTACTGGACTCTTCTTGGTGGCCCCTCACAGAGTGTTCCATCAACTTGGTCTTGGCGGTACTTTACATGGCAGCTGGGATTGTGTACGTTAGGGACACCACTCGAGGAGGGTTGTGCAACATACCAGTCTTCAGTAATGGAATAAATGGAGCGTTCTGCCGCACAGAAGCTGGCCAGACAGCAGCCATTGTCTTCCTCTTCATCACCATGGTGCTCTACTTCATCAGTGCAGGAGTGTGTCTGAAGCTGTGGAGGCACGAAGCAGCCAGAATAAGGAAGGACGAGCTGGCACAGGAGGTCTGGCGCACACTAACAGCCCTTTAAAACCAATGCGTTAACTTTTCAAAAATGCACTCACTTTTCAAAAAAATCTTCATTTTCAGGGCTAGAAGCTTGGTCTTTGCTGTCTTTCAAGTATAACACATACGCAATTTTTTCATAATATACTTGCAAAAAACTTTATTGTTGTTGTGCTTTCCTCCCAATACAGTTTGGTTTCCCCTAGTCTTTGAGGGCTCAGTAAATTTTCTAGCATAATAAAATACATTTAGAAAAAATTGTACGCTACACTAAACTGTGCAGCTCGTCAGCATAAACACTTAAGTGTAGATTCAGGCTGACCTGGAACGTGACTGCTTCCTGACTCTTCTTAAATCACTTTGTTATCTGGGAATAACGATCTCACCAGCGTAACTCGACTGACAGGCAAAACACTATAGGGGCTGTTGCCTATACATTATTTGACTTATTATTATAATTGTTATTATATAATCAAGTGTTCAAGCAGCGTAACTGTTGAAAAAAACATCCCAGCTCCTATGACATCAGGCACACATTCCGCTACCTCTGTCAAATGCTTATTTATGTTATATAAGTAATTTAATTCTAGATGCCTTTAGCTAATGTAAGGATTTTTATGAACATGGTAAATTTCATTACAAGGAAATTCAGTGTGTCTAATCTCAAAAGTATATAGTAAACTAGTAAATTCTCAGTAAAGGGCAGATGTCTTACAGTCAACATGGAAACAAAAAGATTTATTCCTCTTGTACTGTGCCTATCTTTGAAGGATATATAGGAAACATAACGGGCTTGAAATTAATCTGCTGAAGCTATGTCTCAAAATAAGCCCAAACCTTGACAGTTAATAGATAAACCTTGTTGTAGCTCAGCCAAATTATGGAAATGCCTTTTTTAAAGATGACCATAACAGAAACAACATTCCAGAAAAGCTGTCAGGATGACCACGATAAAAGCCACAAGGCGAAATGCGTATGTCTACCTAAGTTTTTCTTGATACTGCAAGTGTTGCTGGAGCTTTTTGAACTATTTACCTCTGTACACTGTAGAAGTTGATGAAGTTGTGCCAGAAACCTTAGCTTCAGACTCCCAATAGTCAATAGTAATTTTGAAAATGAGTCAGAAGTTTTTCATTACAGATGTATTACTAAATTACCTGCAGACAGCTGAAGCTAAATTGTAATGACTTTTAGTATTTAACATTCAAAAGAACTTGAAGGGTGCATCAAGATCTGTGAAACTGTCTTAATACTGAACATATAATAAATCACTCTTTTTCCTCTCCATCTCGATACACCTAGATGAAGACTACAGGATCATCGGTCCCACTGTCTATAGTAAGTATCAAAGATAACTCATGACGACTCGGGACTTTGAATTGCGCAGTTGACGTGAACTGAACACATGTCTGTGTACTGCAGCTGGGTCCATCCTCCAGGGCCTCGGAGACGACTCCTCTCCCCTCCATCCAGCCAGACATCATGTACTCCTCAAACTCTACTTCTATGAGGATAGAGCCAGAGATCCTCAGAGGGCACATACCTGCTGGCCACATCCCCAAACCTGTTGTCATTGCTGACTATGTGGCGTGAGTATCACATTTCTAGCCTTGTTTTTCTGAAATGCACTGCTGCTCCTAGACAACTTAAATAGGAAGCCTGACAGTTAGCCTCCTGAAGTATGTAAAGTGCAAATACTAAGAAAGCAAACCTGCAAGTCCAAATGTTAGAGAGTACAAGACAGGTTAAACAAATAAAAAATAATTTAACAGTGAAATAACATTTTAACAGAGATATTTTACACAAAACAGGTCAAATGTATCCTCACTGAGACCTGGCCATTTTCATTGATCCATTCCATGGATCCAGAAGACTTCAGTCTATTTAGGTTTCTTTATTCTTCAATGCCTTCTATTCAAAATAAAGAATCATTGCCATTATGAAATTCACCCAGATGCCTAGTCATGGGATAAAAATGATTCCCTGCCCTGATACTCAGTAGGGCTGTATCATCTTAGCAGAGCCAGTGTAAAAAAAAAACCTTCCATGCATGGACAAGAATCATGATATGTTACAAATGTAGACAGATCACATTGTTTATAAGTTCTCTTTGTTCGAACATCAAGAAAATGTTCAGTTTGCACTGTCACAGTGAGAACAATATATATTTAGGAATGGCAGCTGGTTTAGTGAACAAAATATTTAACTGCCAGAAGATGCAAATGCAGAAACTTGTCAATCTGTAACTGTAACAATCCGTTGAACATGATCAGCAAAAATAGCATGAGACTGATTTTTTTTTTAATATATTTTGCTGAGTGACTTTGACTTTGCTCTGTTTAATCCCTGCTCAATCACAGTAGCTCTGTCTCAGAAAAGTTCAACAAAATCAGTCTCATGATTCCAAAAGCAATGTAAGTGTTCCAAATTGGCCATATGGAATATTTTCTTTACAAAGATAGCTACTGTACATAAATCTAGTTTATATTTATGAAACTCCAATGGTTGAATTTTATTATCATAAACCATTCAAACACCTCATCAATATAGTGACTAATCAGGTGATATAAGTGTGGAAAGGATTTAGGATTCAAAAGGATTTAGGATTTATTTTCCCATGAGCCCCAAACCAAGCAGAATTTTCTATTTTACTGTAGTTTGTTTTGACACATCGATTGTCCTGCCACTTTCAATGTTAACTGGAAGACAAAATGTTGATTCATCCCCCCCTTAATATCCCTGATCCTTTAAGTGAAGTTTGTTGTAAAAATAAAGAGACCACCTATCGTAGGAAATTACTGAGCCTTGAAAGAGTCTATGTTTTCTGTGAGGCATTTTTAAACCAAGAAACTGTCTATTCTAGCAATCTAAACTATGACCATAATACTCCAAAAAGTATTTTTTGAGGTGAACTTTTTTTAAATGTAGTTTTAGTCAAATTTACAAACAGTCAATCAGTTGATCAGATGCCCGGTCTACTTTAAAGCACATTTTACTTGCTGTAATTGTTCCTCCTGTCCATACTGGCCACTAAGAGATCCCCATGTAATGTGCTTTCCACAGGAAGTACCCCAGCATCCACTCTGAGGAGGAGAGGGACCAGTACAAGGCTGTGTTTAATGACCAGTACGCCGAATACAAGGAGCTACACGCTGAGGTTGAGGTCATGGCCAAGAAGTATGAAGCGATGGATGAAATGATGCAAAACCTGCCCTCCCGGCCCTCCAGCCAAATGGTAAAAACCTCATTACACACACACAGGGAAGAATGGATACACACATTATACCTACTGCATGTCCAATAATAAGCTGATTTTGTTTCAGGAAAAGGAGCGAATTAATAACATTGTAATGGAATATCAGAGAAAGAAAGCCGTAAGTATAAAAAAGTAATTTGTCCTCCCTGTTCTGTCACTCAATTGTCAGCTGGGTCCATGCTGTAGTTAATGTCTTAGAGAGAAAATTCTGTTGTTATCAACCCTTGATTCCCCTGTGCAATGGGTGGAGTTACATTTACATTGACTTAAGCTACATTAAAGGGTACTCTACTGATTATGTGTTTCCACACTTGGGGACTTGAATGACACATGAACAATATCAAAAGCAAAATTTATAGTCTAACATGACTAATGACTGCAATTGACATGACAAGGAAGATCACCATTGTTTTCCGTTAGAGTCGGAAACACAAGACACGTAGCTAATCAAAATGTTTGATTTCACATATACTGTATATACCTTCTTTACTTTTTCATTAAAAAAGAACAAAATAAGGTTAAACTGAGTTTGAATATTAAGATGTTTCACTGTAAGGAAATTACCCTCTCTGCCCGATTTTCTTTTTCGTTTTTAGAAACACTTGAGACAATTGAAGTATAGGGTTTCAGCTTTAATTCAAGGGGTATGAAGAACATATTGATTAACCATTTAGGAATTACAGACATGTTTACTGTCTGAAGTCTGGAGCTCATGAATATCACCAATTTTTGAGTTTCCTTCATGGAGATGCTTTTCCAGGCCTTCACTGCAGCCACCTTTAGTTGCTGTTTGTTTTTGGTTCTTTTTGCCTTCAGTTTTGTATTCAGTAAATGAAAAGCTGCTCTATGGGGTTGAGATCAGGTGACTGAATTGGCCATTGAAGAATACAATTGCACACCTCAGAATACATCCTGTGACTTCTGTCAGCAGTCACATTATCAATAAACAGCAGTGAGGCTGTTCCATTGGCTACCATGTTGGACACATAATGTGGTGTTTTGGATCATGAGCTGGTCTCTCTTCTTTTTCCAGATCAAGAAAATAATTCTGTGGTCATCCACTTTCGTTGTCTTCTGTGGTCAATCAGGCCTTTTGGTGTTGCTGAGCTTGTCAGTGGATTCCTTCTTTTTGATAATGTACCAAATGTTACTGTTGTCACTCCAAACATTGAGGTTATCTCTTTGATAGATTTATTTTGTTTTTTAACCCTAATGATGCCCTCCTTCACTTGCACCAAAACCTCCTTGGACTTCATATTGAGAGCTCCACTGAACAGCTACCAAACGCTGGTTCAGCACTTGGAATCGGTGGGGGAATAGACCACAGTAGTTTATAAAACTGCTGGTCATTGAATTGTACATCTTTTGAGCCTGAAAATCAAAATGAGGGATTTTGTATAAGAATGGTTGCACTTGTTAATTAATTGATTCAGTACTCCTTGCGTACAGGTGTGAAAACACACATTGTTGTTAAACAGGTACAGAACTTTATATTGTGTTAAATACAAAGGAATATTTGGCAACAGACACCAGGGAGGGAGGATTTGTCAGGAGTCTGATTAGACTTTTGGAAGTTGTCACAGAGTAAAAAAAAAAAAGGGATTCCTTAAAAAAGGGAGACTACCTTTTTTAAAAAAGAAGAAATTGCATTTTTCTGATGACATGACAGATTTTAACACTGATTTTTCTTTTAAGCGAATCCTGAAGTTATATTTGGCTGATAGAGTAACTGTGTCACCCAGTTTACAACAGTTGTTAGAGTGAAAGTAAAGGCTTTTGCATTCATTCTCTTCCCAAAGCAGGTTAGAGCAGTTTAGTGTTGGAATTCTCCATCCTGTATAAAAACACCAATGATTCACACTCGGAGAATGTGACCGTGTTGTCACTATCTGCTGAAGGTATAACAGAGCTGTTGTTGTTTATTCCCCTTATACATTGTGGGAGGGGACAATTTAATATAATGCAGCTAAGATACAGTGATCATTTCAAGGTTTAATGACCACCCCTTTGTGTGTCGTTATGTTGATATCACTTTTGACTGAAATTAGCTTGGGAAAACATTTCACACTTTCAAAGGTGAACTCTGGTCTTTTCAACCTAAGCCCTATTTCATTGTCTTTTAGGCTCTAAAATTTCACAGACTATATTTAAAGTTAATTGTTAAGTTATTCCAGTTTTGAGTTCCTTTAAATTGACAAAGCTTTACAATGCAGTGGTGTTGGGCATCAAAACATTGGAACTATATTAGTTTTATTGCTGCAAACTATGCTCAAAATATTATTGCAACTGTCTAGTAACATGGAGTACATACCTATAGCTAAACACCTGTGTTTTTCTGACTCAACTGTAATGATACTGTATACAAGAATGTTTGTACAGAATGTGTTTTTCCTACCTTCCAGTTTTTCCTTGTCTGGTTATTTAGCAAATTACCACAGAATGGAATAAATTTACACAAATGTATATGTCTTTTGTAAACATTTGAAAACTTCAGTGACGCTTTGGCAATTAACTGGTTGTGTCTGAGTGAAAACGAAAGTGGATATAGGTATGAAAAACACAGTCTGTACAAACATTCTTTTTATACAGTATCTTGTTGTTATTTGTGAAATTTTAGAGCCTAAAAGACCGACAAAGAGGGCTTATGTTTGATTTCTTCAAAAGAGGATGAATTACTGAGACCAACAAGTTTATAACAGACATATGCTGATAATATGCCCTCTCCAAGTGGGAATAAAAAGATGCTAGTGACAAATGAAGTCTGTTGGCCTTTAGATTAAACATGAAGAATCTAAAGCGATGCTATCATTTTGCTATGTTCTTGGTGCTTGACCCATACAAGGAACTAAAGATCGATTTGTTTTGATTTTTCTTCTTTTAACCTGTCCCCAATGGAAATATAATTCTAAAACAGTGGAATGTCCCTGTAATTGGCACAAACCATAAATCCTGTGGGTTTTTGTTTTTTTATTAGCCATATCTTTCTGTAATTAAGTTTGAATGCTTCCATGACCCAAAATGTTGGCATTGTTTGTCTGGTTTACTGAAAACTGAAGAAACAATCATGTACTGTATTGTTTTCTAGTGTTACTCTATTCCTCATTAAGTAACCAACTGGTAAACTTTCTTCATATTTACTGAGTACCACAAATGTTCGAGACAGCATTTCAAAAGCAAAACACTAATTAATTTTCTTTCTACCTTCAGGACCCAACATACTTGGAAAAAAGAGAGAGGTGTGAGTACCTGAAGAACAAGCTCTCTCACATCAAGCAAAAGATTCAGGAGTACAACAACAGTGTAGAATGAGAGAATCACAACCTAACACTGCAGTTTAATGCTGCTACTAACTCACATGGAATTCATATGCATTTATAGTCTTCACCTATATGAAAATGTGCTATGTTGGACAGAGAACAATGTGCTGGGACTGAGGTGGGAAAGTTGATAAAACATAACTGCTGATGGCGATGTACCTTTATCACAATGGCCTGGGCAGACTTATCTGTTGTAGAAATGTCGTAGAGAGTGTTAAATATGAAAATGGGATCTGAAAACATAGACAGAATCCAGACACCTGGAATGGAATGGATCTGAATAAATTACATTGTAAGGTGCAGATCACATTTTAAAGGAACATTTGTTGCTTATCAGTTCCATCACTACATACCGTCCAGTAAGCGTGGGCACCTGCTAGACCTGCTCCATCAGAGGAGACCAAAGAGCCTCTATTCATGACGTTGTGGAGTCCATATCTATTGCGTTTGCTTTCCTTATAAAATAAACCAAAGCTGGTAAGAGAACAAATGAAATTTTCGTCTGAGTGTGGGTAAGATGACAATTTCATATAGGTTTCTTCAAATAAATGTGAAAGGCACTGAAGTTTTATTCTTATAACACCCTTTCATTGCAAAGCTACAGCACTGCCACAATAGAGGTACAGAGAGAAAAAAAGATGTATAGTAATATACTATTAAATAAATGAGAGCAATGTACAAGAAAAGCGGGTCATTAGAAATTTTTTTTTCTTTTTTTTAAAGAATGTGTTCACCCAAAACTGCAAAATTCAGTCATCATCATCCATCAACTGCCAGGTTTCTGAGTTAAAAAAAAAAACATATCCAGCATCAGTCTCCTTAACAGGAAGATCCAGAAGCTGGAACTTCTTTTAAGACATATTTCTTAAAAAGTTCGGCATGGAGGTCAATAAAAAAATGACTGAATCATAACTAACCACTGGCACAGTGGTACAGGGGTTAAAGCGAGAAGATCCTGGGTGCGATTCCCGGGTCAGGGCCTTTCTGTGCGTGGTTTGCATGTTCTCCCTGTGTCTGCATGTAAAACATGCGGACTGGGGGTTAGTAGGTTAATTGGTCACTCTAAAGTGCCCGTAGCTGGGAATGTGAGTGTGGATGGTTGTTTGTCTCTATATGTCAGCCCTGCGATGAACTGGCGACTTGTCCAGGGTGTACCCCGCCTTCGCCCGAAGATGCTGAGATAGGCTCCAACCCCCAAGACCCCTAACAAGATAAGCGGTAGAAAATGGATGGATGAATCATGACTATATAGTAAACTGGTGCTTGAAAGTGGCTTGCAGTCAGCTGATCTAACAAGGGTACAAAGACCCTGGCTAGATAATGTAAAAATGGCCTTATAGGGATGCAATGGTTCTGGAAAACCATTTAAGGCCAGGTATGTGATTACCACCATCTTGAAGAATATTATATGCTGTTGAAGACATAGGTGTCAGAAGTTAGTTTTCGCCATATTGTTGGTCAGACACTGCTACGCATTGGTACTGTTCTCCACACTAGGAATGAACTCTCACAAAATGTTATCACGTTTGATATTGGATGTTTTAAAATGTCTTTAGTAACTCATTTTATAAACTTATTTGTACATTTATAAACTGTATTTGATTAGCATCTGTTATTGTGTATCTGGCAACTCCTCCTGCTTGCCAATGAAGCACCTTTTTTGCATAATTGTGTTTACTGTTTGAGTGACTTCTGTTACATCTGTCATTCACTACAATAAAAGCAGTAAAAACAGAACAAAACACAGTGTCAGTTTCTTTTGAAATATTTTAATTATCTATTCTAAACGGTTGCACATTTATCCTTTTCTATCCTTGGTTAAAATGTTAATTTGCCATACCATAATATATAAGAGTATATTATAAGTTGATATGTATGTCTGGTCACAATTGCAGGCATTCTGATTTTGATTCCACCAGATACTGAAACTACCTTGAAAAACTCTTGTTTCAGCTTTTATTCTTCAAAACATTAAATCAACAAGAAAAGAGGCACAATTGTTAAAATGTTGATAATTACAACTCCCAAACAAGATGGACAGAATGTCTATATACATTGGATACTGAATCAGGTTATAGTAGAGCTAGGTAAATCCCTCAGTAAACATCCTGGAGGTTTTTTTTAGCTATTGAAGATGTGTGACTCTTGTGATGAAAACTTGCTCTAATGCTTTGTTATTGCACTTTATATGACATTTATGCTTATGCAAAGAAGACAAGTCATTTTATTCGAAAACAGGGTTCACAGCTTGGCAGGTGCAAATTAGAAGAGCGCAGGCTTTTCTCAAACAGAAAACCATAGTCTGAGGTATCATATGTCTGTACAACATAGATACTACTGCTTTCTATTATTGGGGCGCTCTTTTTTGCTCTCTCATCCTTTCAGCATACTCTGACTGCATGACAGACTTTGTTGCAACAAAATAAAGAGGCACAAAGACAACTCGACTTTGACCTTTTTATTCTCTGATTCACCTCAAACAACAAATTAACCACAACACTTGATCATGGTCGTCCTAAAATACTGACAATAAGTGTAAAAATTGGGGACATTTACTATCCTTTCAAGATTCAAAATAGCTTGAACTGAATTCCAAGTTTCCTTTTATTTTTCCTCTGCGTCACTTAACAGTGAGTAGGCTGCTTGCGGCATTACCATTAGGCCTGTACAGCTGGGAGGACTGGTTTTTCTGTGTTGAGGTTTATTTTCATTCACTTATTTTAATATTCTCTCTGTGTGTCAGGTTTTGTAACACTGAAGGTGTTTTACTTGTTGATTTTACTCAGGTTACAGTAGGTTTGAATGATAAACAAAATGTGCTTAAAATGCAATTTAGCATTTAGAATTTGTCACACCCAACATGTACCAAGTTCCATTTTTATTCTGTAAAGTAACGTTTTAATGCTATAAAAGGCTTTGGAATTGGTAATATATATATATAGATAAATGTATAGAACAAGAAAACTAAAGCATTTGAATATATTGTGAGCTCTGTTACATGTATTTATAAGGAATGACATCACTGAAATAAATTCCAGTTCAGTGAGAATATGCCTCACAACCGAAACCTAAATACTTATGGAAACTGCTGCTGGACTCCGGGACCAGTATGCAGGGGGAGGGGAGACAGGTTAGTCCTGTCCCGTAGTCCCGCCTGACCTGGGCGGGAGACCACGTGACACACACACACACACACACACACACACACACACACACACACACACACACACACACACACACACACCTGTGGGCGCGTCTCTTTGTACTCCCTGAGCGCGCGCCGTTCGTGTTTATGTGTTGCGTTCATCAACGCAGCGATTGCATCGAGAAGAGTTGGTTCATCACAGGTTGGTCACTTTAAACATTTCAAAGATTAACTTTGAGGGTGGAATGTTGTGAGAGACAAACTGCTGTGAAGAGAGTTGCGGTGACATTTTACTTTTAAAGGGTTTAAAAAAAACAAAACATGGGTTAAGTTAACATTCGAGAGAGATGTTAACATTTGTGCGCCATTTTAAACGATAGGCAACATTTTGCCTCATGTATGATCAAATGTTGCTGGTCTTTTTGAGCAGTTGGCTAATGTTACTTCATGTACTCGACTTTACCCAAATGAATAATTATTTTATAAGCTTTTAAGTTTCAAGCGTGAGTCTTTCATATTTGTTAGGCATTAGTTTGTTTTTACTTTTAATTATTTCTAGTGCAACTACCATAATATAAGCTAACCTTATTAATGTCCCTGGCCTGTGAAGGAAGACTTTTAGTGCATGAATTGTGGATTTTGTCCAGTTGATCTCAGTTTGACTCGTCAGCCACTTACTTTCTTTGGAAATTGGCCGTCTCGGTTTGTCTGCAGCGTATCTCCACCACCATCACACAGCTACTTTGTTACACCACAAACACATTGTCAGTCCATGAAGCAGACCTGTCTCTTGTTGTGGATGAATAGTTAAACTGCTTCTATTTACTCATGGTCAATATTTAAAGACTTGTTTTGAATAAAGGAAGCTATCTGTCATGCTTTTTTAAAAATTTAGAGAGGAGGATATGGGGTCTTCTTCCCATACATAGGGACAGGTGATGATTACAGGTAAAACCACACAGGTGTATTGCATGTATCCAATCATGCTCTGTGATATGATTAAAAATGCAGAGCAGGTCAGTTTATTCAAAATTTCTGTCTAGATAAGAGGAAGTAAGTGACTTGCAAAGAGGGTTCAGTGCTGGGGTAGATGGAAGCAGCTTCAGTCACACTGCTCATCAGATTGTGTGAGAGTTTGACCGATAACTTAGGTGGCCAAATCTATTTTGATTGATTTGGTTCTATAGGAAAAACATCAGTGAATCTTGTGACTGTAA
>KV751324.1:64467-87015 GCA_001698575.1 Mola mola | reverse complement strand
AATTAAATTATTAAAAGTAAAAAGAAAAATACAAGCTGTAATGTCCTTAAAATACCGAACATTTTGATAGTTGAGGGGTTTAAAAAAACATATATGATAAAAAAAAATAAAAATAAAAACAAGGATAATAAAATAAACATGAAAAATTAATAGAACTGAGAATAAAAATTGTGTTGGTAGTGTAGTGCGGATAGTTTACTTTGGAGCACATGTTTCTTTCCGGACGTAAGATTCGTTGCACCAGCTACATTGTACTACACCGCCGGTACTGTAGGAACGACAACTAATGTTTTCATGTAGCGTAGTTAACATATATCACAAGGTTACAAATAAATAACTTGAGGATTCATATCGTAACTTGGTTCACGATACCTTGAATTCTTTAAATCCCGAATAAAATTCGTTAATTGTTAGCAACATTGCTTTTTAATGAGCTCGTGTCAACACTAGTCCAAAAATTTAACGGCAAGTTTTATTTGGATATATTGAAATGTACATAATGCAGCCGATTAAGTGTGAAATTACGTGTTTAATTTGATATGTTGCTTCCCACAAGGTGATACAATGGATGAAGAACCAGAGAGGGCCAAGCGCTGGGAAGGAGGCTATGAGAGGACATGGTAAAACTGTGACATAACGGATATGTTAGATTAAGATTAAGCATTTGTTGTCATTTGATGCAACATTGAGATGTGTGTATTGTACAGGGAGGTGCTGAAGGAGGACGAGTCTGGATCACTTAAGGCCTCAGTGGAAGAGATCTTGTTTCAGTCAAAGAGGAAAAGGTGTGTGTGACACCCAAGCCGGACACCTTTGTTTAAATGTACACTGTACAAAAGTCCAGTTTTTAGGCCACCATCAGCTGTGTTGTTTTAGCACAGTCCACAATCTCTTTAAGAAGAAACAATCAGAAAATACAGGAAATATGTATGTTTTTATTCCTTGACCTCCCCTGATTCTTCTCATTTCTTTATATCAGCTTGAAAACACAATGAGTATCCAGTGTGCTAATTTCCCTTTGAGAGTGGACTTGGTGATGTAAAACTATGACTATGTCAAATTCGGTGTTCTTTGGCATTTTGAATGGAACAATATGATTGAAAGTTCGTCTTGCATTTTAGCAAACCTCCAATGAGTTGAAGATGTGTATGTAATGCTCAACACAAAAAAACAAATGTAGCTCAATCAATAGAAAGCTTTTAACATGTCTTGAATAAACCTGGTGTGTGACAAGAGGATTAGTGACGTAAATTTCATCTGCCCAGCAGAGTTGAGCACCTGCTGAGTGTAACAGGAGGTCAAAATACATACTGACACTTGAGCCTATGTAGACTGGTTTTGTCTGATTTGTTTTTCAGTTTTTTGGGTTTTTTTTTTTTTTTTTAACTCTTCATACATATTTCAAGTATTTTTCGCCTGAATTCTAATAAAGACTGAGAAATAAATTTCTATGGTCATTACAACATTACAGCAAATCTAATGGTGGCCTATGAAGTTTGCACAGTAATGTAAATGGCACATGTTCTCAGTTAGAGTTACAGCTCAACTATAACATCTTTCACATTTGGATCCATTAGGTAAATACATTTTTGTTCTACTCCTAAGAGTAATGTTTGTGCGGTTACATAATGGAAGGATTTCTATGATACAATAGCTGCATTGGTCAGTCCCAAAAAAGAAATCTGCTATAGCTCCAAAAGGGTATTAATGTTCTGATTATAAACTTAAATGCCACCTTGTTTACCTCAGGGTTATAGAGAGCCATGGACAAGTGAGGCTTGGAATGGTGAGTCACTTCTGTCTCCATGTTTACGGAACCTTGTTCTGAATAGCAACTGCTATAAGACCAAACACTATCACACATTAATGCCACTTAGCTCATTGAATCCATAACATCCATCTTAACTTTCTCTCATACCTAATTGATGCAATTCCAGGACTGTGAAGGGACTCCAGTTTGGTGAAATTCTTAAAATGACAATTTTACAATAGCAACAATAACATATTAACTTTGCTTTCAAAAACTGAACAGTTTTTGTCTAAAATTTGTAAAAGGCCATGTTACTTAGTCCCATTTACAACAAGCTAGGCTGACAGCAATGGATACACAAGGTCCATTTTTATGTCTAATATCAGATTTCAGCTGATAATGTTATGTGGAAGTCATGACCAGCACAGTATTTTGCTGGTAATAACTCTTCTTGTGAACTAACCATGCACATCACAATTTAAAGGCATAGTTGCATACTTTCCTTTGCTGTGTTTGAAGCAGGGCACAAGAATCACTCTGTACTAAACCCTACATTACAAACCACTTTTAATATCCCAGCCTTAGCATAAAGTTACTTGTTGATCTTTTACAGTGTGGCATCAGCAAAAACTCTGAAATGTTATAGAATGTCCTGTGCTCTAGATGCGTCATCTCTATGTGGTGATTGATTGTTCAAGGAGCATGGAAGATCAGGACCTGAAACCAAACCGCCTTACCTCCACTCTGAAGGTAATTTCTGTTTCCAAACCACCATATTGTACATCCACAACTTAATTCTATTAGATTTAAACCACCGTCTCCTTTCTCCTTCCCTCTGCAGCTGATGGAGTTTTTTGTCGATGAATATTTTGACCAAAATCCCATCAGTCAGGTGTGTTTATACAGTTATGAGTTCTGTGCAGTGTCACACTTTTAGATGTCTTGTAATGCTGATGATTTAGCTGAGTTTATTATTGGATGGTAAAGATACGAGTTTTGTAGGTTTGCAATAATGTGATGTTTTATACAGTGATTATAAGGTTCCTGCCACTTCACTTGCCAGTGGCCACTGCTTTTGACAAGAGTAATAGTGCAGGACCATCAGTGTAGGTTTTATTGTGGTGGGGAAATGTGAAGCCAGCAGTTATGTGACAACAATGTGTGCATTCTGACTTCAGGTTGGCATTATCACTACAAAGAATAAACGGGCTGAAAAACTGACTGATCTAGCAGGTGAGGATGGATATGAACTAATATGAGACTCCACCCCTTAGTCTAACCAAAAGTCTTGTTATGTATTGATTTTATATTCTGTAAATTTCTTGTTAATGTTTGAAGCACTTTAGTTGAAATATGAACAAATAATTAAACAAACAAATAGTTGATCATTTCTTTTAATGTGCAATACAAAGATACTCACAAGGCAGGCCTGCTGTATCACGTCGCCGCAGATATAATAATGCATTTTTTTTCAATGATTTTAAACATTGAATTGCATTCTGCACGGTTCTATGCAGCCTGTAGCTGGTGGCTGCAGACCTGCACATAAAGCCTCAGATATTTTGGCCTTCAGATGTTTTGCCTCTGCCATCTGATGAAGTATTTCACTTACCATTGGCTGCCAGCAGTAACCTGCATTGTGTGAAGTTACCAGGTGCAGCTTTAGTATAATGTTATGTCATTTGTCACCCGCAGGAAACCCAAAGAAGCACATTGCCGCTTTAAAGAAAGCAGTGGACACTGTGTGTGTAGGAGAGCCGTCCCTGTACAACTCTCTAAACCTGGCCATACAAGCCCTCAAGTAAGTCCTGAAGTGTTTATGTGCTGAATCAATTTCCGTCTTAAGACTCAATGTCTCTTAGCTAAACCTGTGTTTGTGTGAAGGCACATGCCTGCACATACAAGCCGGGAGATCCTGATAATCCTCAGTAGCCTCACCACATGTGACCCTGCGAACATCTACGAACTGATCAAGGTGAAGTCTCAGGCTTGATCCTTACACCCTTACTTGTTGACTTACACATTTATCTGGCATTTTATTTGAACTTAATGTAACTCTCTAAACCATTCTCCTTACTGTCAGACCCTGAAGTCTCTGAAGGTGCGGGTGTCAGTAATCGGCCTATCAGCGGAGGTGCGGGTGTGTACGGTGTTGACCAGGGAGACGGCCGGCTCATACCACGTTATCCTGGATGAGAGTCACTACAAGGAGCTGCTGATGCTGCACGTCAAACCTCCTCCAGCCAGTTCCTCATCTGAATGTTCGTTAATACGCATGGGTCAGTATGCTGACATGTCGTCTTTGTGTTCGTAAACTAAGTGTAAACATTAAACACATCAGAGTGAACAGAGCTCTGTGAAAAACAGCACTTAAACACACAGAATGGGACTTATGCTACTAGGGGGCTTGCAATAAAAAAACAATCGAAAACCAACATCGAAGTGGCATGGAATCATTGTTGTCACTATTAAACCACCATTTAATGAATATATAACTGATATTATACTATATGACTTCTACACTGTCCTTTTTTTTTTGTCTTCTAAACTGTCTTGATGTCCTTATCAGTCCAATTCAACAATTGGTCTCAAGTAAAACGTACACATGCAGCTCCACTCCAGCAACAGGGTTTATCTTCAGGTGTTGCAGACGTCACATTTATGTTTTACGGGCCCAAATCAGACAGCAACAGGCATAGCACTGCCTGAAAGGAGCAGTTTAATTCATTTGGAGGGTCTGCAAGCTTAGCTGCCGCTAATACTAGGTCAGGTGGTTCCTAGGTGTGCGGTAGGTTTGTGGGTCAGGAGTCATTCAGTATTCATCGTTCTTAAGGCTTTTACAGAGAGTTGAATTATAGCATAAGCCTCTTCCTATCCAAAAAAATGGACCAAGTAGTTAAAAGACTAAAAAAGCAGCTTCACATTAACTATCAAGACTCCCTGAAATGCTCTTCAACGTTCCCTTAACTTACAGCAAAAACCAAACAAATGAAACAAACTGGAACTTCGGATAAGATAACAAATTTCTCTGTGGTTAAACATTTTTGAAAAGATTTAGGATAATTTAAGAACACAAGTCGACAAAATATAACAAATGTCTGGTAATTTTTAGGCATTCTAATTGAGAAAAATAAACTGTTGGCCTAACAAAATTGTATTCTGTTGCCAGCACCGAGCCAGGCCTGTTTTTGACCATTAAACAGTTAACAAAGACAATTAACATGACATGCGTAATCTCCAGGATAATGAACTCGAGTTCAACAGCTCTTGTCCAAGGAGGCAAACATAAAATCTCGCTGGTAGCGCAATGAAAGGCCTGGTTTTGTGTCTCATTTGTAAATTTTGGCGATGATTCATAGTAACTAAAAGTACTCTGACAAATGTATCATTTCCTCCTCTTTGTTAAAGACCCCTTAAAGACCTCACTGAATAATCATCAGTATTATGGATATAATGACATAATGGGTAAAGGCAAATATTGTAACAGCCAGGGAAGTTTTTTGAAATTGTATCACTTGATGCAGTCTTTAAACAGGGAACAGGCAACAATTATGCCACATCACACGATATATAATATAAATATATACAGTATATAGTGAGGGCACCAAGATAATGTTTCTTTTTCTTTCACATTAAACATATTGATAAAGGCGACAACATATTCCTGTAAAAGCATTAATTCCTAATTGGAATTCTGTGTCTGCTCAGGTTTTCCTCAGCACACCATTGCCTCTCTCAAAGACCAGGACACCAAGCCTTCATTCAGCATGGCGTAAGTAGAAAACAGCATGCAGGCAGCTATGGAGTACCTGAGTGAGTTAACTTCATCATGTGTTTCTCCCAATGTGTGTGTCTTTCAGTCATCTGGACAGCAGCAGTGGTCCGGGTTTGTCTCTGGGAGGATACTTTTGTCCGCAGTGCCATGCCAAGTACACAGAGCTTCCCGTGGAGTGTAAAGTGTGCGGTATGTCTGTGGGACTGCGATTCTTTTACTTTTGCTGCAATAACATTGCTGTGTTCAAACCAACAGAAGCACCGATGGCTTTGACTGATTTGTGTGTGATATGTTATTTCACCCAGGTTTGACTCTGGTGTTGGCCCCCCATCTTGCCAGATCCTTCCACCACCTTTTCCCGCTCCAAACCTTTGATGAGACACCTGTTGAGGAGCTTCAAGGAGACAGGTGCCTCTGATTCGGTCACACACATAATATACTTTCACTGTGTATCTACTGGCTGACAATAAAGATGTACGTATGAAAGCTCCCCCAAAGTCAAGTCAAAACATCTGGAGCCCCCTCCAGTGTTGGGGTGCAGTATAGGCCATAAACCTCTTCCCCTCGGTGTTTTCAGATAGGAATTAGGCCAAACTAAAAACTGTAAGCACACCTCAAAGTAGTTTAAATCATGCTCATGTATGTTAATTTTTCTAATCAGTTTGGTTTGGATGAGTTATTCTATGCCATAAAAAAGCATTGAAACATCGTGGTTGACAAGTAATCCCTGTTTGCAATCTAGTGCGCCAGTGAATGAGCAGGAACTTGATACTGTGGCTCCAGCAGCTGAGCACCACTGCACAGCCTTTTTCCAAATTGCATCACCAGCATGACATGGCAGTGGTTGTTTATGGAATATCTCCGCTTAATTTGTGTGCTTAGGGAGGAGATGGAGATTTGTCATCCATCTCTATTGATGGCAGTGATCTAAACCAGTTGTTTTGTGTTTCAGGTTCTGTCATGCTTGTCAAGGGGCGCTGAAAGACAAAAGTGTGAGTACAGGACCTGAGTGTATTTTTTGAATTGTAGAGTCCCTTTGGGATTAAAGAGCATATTCTTTTTCCTTTCAGAGGGATACGTCCCCAGTTTTTGACATGATCCCCAGTTTATTTTTCAGAAAATTATTCAGCTTCTACACAACAGTATCACATTTTGTGTGACTGAAGGATTTGTCAAGTTAGAAAATAACCCTTGGTCCTTGGGCAGGTGTGATGCTAGGATGTCCTGGACTGTGCCTTAATGTCTCAGTTACCTGGATACTCTTTTATCATATTTAATGTAACAATTAACCTATCTGCTCCCTGTCTGTGTTTCTAGGTAATCATCTGTCCATCATGTCACAGTGTGTTCTGTGTGGAGTGTGATCTCTTTGTCCATGACTCTCTGCACTGCTGCCCCTGTTGTATTCAAAGTCAGAGCCGTCCCTGACGGTTAGCGGCTCACCAATAAGCTCCTCTACACTCTGAGAACAGCATCTGAGCCACAGCACTGTTTCTGCTAAAGCACACCGCTTCACATTTGTCAGAAATGGTTTGTTTGCATTGTTTATACACAGATTTTTACGACAGTCCTCTTTGTCACACAGCTTTTACAATAAAAAAGATTTTTGTTTTTGTACAAATGCTTTAACCAATATGTTAACAAATCCTAACTCGTGCAATTGCTATGCTGAATTTAGATTTAGGTTAAAATAAACAGTATCTTAATGGTTATCCAAGAGGAAAGAAGTAATATAGCTCAAAAATTCCTTATGGTACATTCAAGTTTTAAAATATATTACACAAAGTTGCTTCACACAAACAACACATAAACCAGATATTAAATCTTTAAATAAATAAAAAGGTGTTACCGTACTAATGGAATAATAAAAGTGTTTCAAACTGGATTTCCTATTATCAACAGGAGGTGGAGTAAAGCAGTGAGATTTTTGTAAGTGTACACTTTCCTGTTTTTGAGCTACACATTGTGGATATATTATATGCTGACTTGCCTTGCTTTTTATAAGGATCATATGTAAAGTGAGTATTTTGACAAGTACAATATAAATAAGACTTACTGTTAATAGAAGTATTAAACTTTAAGTTGACTAAATAAAAAATATCTCACCTGCATGTGGAAGTGTAGACAAGAGCGGATGTCAGCATCTTCAGGCGAAGGCGGGGACACCCTGGACAAGTCGCCAGTGGACTGTGGGAGGAAGCCGGAGTACCCGGAGAGAACCAACGCAGACACAGGGAGAACATACAAACTCCACACAGAAAGGCCCTGACCCAGAATCGAACCCAGGACCACCTTGCTGTGAGGCTGTGAGCCCCATGATACCTGGACCTGATATATTGAATATTTGCTGCACAAGAGGGCAGTGTGGGCACATCTGCCCGAAACACGAAGAAGACGTCATTTTTTTCAACGTTTGTGTAAGAAGCAGGCGGGAAGCAGCGATAACGGTCGGTGAAACAGCACGCTAGTGTCTCATGCTACAATGCCCCAGGTTCTGAATGGTATCGTGGCCGTGTGTCCCGACCTGGGAATCGGGAGGAATGGAGATTTGCCTTGGCACCCTGTCAGACTCAGGTGAGACTATACTGGTATATTATCCTATGTAGTGTCGGAGAAGAGCGATAGCACAATGAAAGCGCCAGTGAACTCCGGTTGAACTGCAGATTATCATTAAACCAATGTTTGACTTGAGCTTAGGTTGCACTATAGTACCTTCAGTGTGTTGTTTTTCGTTAACAGTTATCATTTCTTCTTTTATAGTAACGAATTTAGACACTTCCGAAAGATGACATCGATTCCATCTGTAAACGGTAAAGTTGACTTAAATTCACTTCAATTTTGGGGGTTAATTGAAATTTTTTTTTAAAAAAAGGAGAAGCCTGACCGGTCCAGAGGTCGATGTATTATTATTATAGTTTACAACGAGCAACACGCTGATTATACTAGAACTGTGTATAGTAAAGAATCAGCAACAAATCTACAATACTCTGCATAAATCTTAGTTGTTCTCAGCCGGAAAAGGGTGGATTCCCACTCCAGGTCGGAGGAGAGTCGCTTCCCCAAGTGGAGGAGTTCAAGTATCTCGGGGTCTTGTTCACGAGTGAGGGGAAAATGGAGCGGGAGATTAACGGATTGGAGCAGCGTCAGCAGTGATGCGGAGTGTTGTGGTGAAGAGAGAGCTGAGCCAGAAGGCAAAGCTTTCAATTTACAGGTCAATCTATGTCCCAACTCTCACCTATGTTCATGAGCTCTGGGTAGTGACCGAAAGAATGAGACTGCGAATAAAAGCGGCCGAAATGAGCTTCCTTTGCAGGGTGGCTGGGCTCAGCCTTAGAGATAGGGTGAGGAGAGGCCCAGAGTAGAGCCGCTGCTCCTCGGCGTTGAGCGGAGCCAGTTGAGGTGGTTTGGGCATATGGTCAGGATGCCTCCTGGAAGTCTCCCTGGGGAGGTGTTTCGGGCATGCCCATCCGGGAGGAGACCCCGGGGCAGACCAAGGATACGCTGGAGAGAACGTCTTGGTGTCCACCTGGAGGAGTTGGTGGAAGTGGCCGGGGAGAGGAGTGTCTGGATCTCCCTGCTCAAAACTGTTGCCCCCGCGACCCGGACCCGGATAAGCGGTAGAAAAAGAAACAAAACGAAAACACACACACACAAGACATTCAAAACAAAATGGCAGTGTGACCTCACTTTGTACTCAGCACATCTTGACCTTTTTTGGGGATGACTGTCTTGATATTTTCTTCATTAATCTTTTGGCATATTATACCTGCCTTCTTTTTGCACTTATTCTGTTATTCTGTAGATTTAGGTGGTGTTTTATTTCTTCCTCTGTCCAGGTGATCCCACATAGCCTCTATAATATTCAGATCTGCACACTGTGAAGGCTGGTCCTGCTTATCAGTGTTTTGTGAGCTTTATCATATCTTAGTCTTTTTACCCTGTTCCTCTTCTGAAAAGTGGTCTTGGCTGCTCCCCTTCCACCAAGATCATTCCTGATCAAGCTTCTTCAGACTGTATACGGTCAACTTGGCATCCTGATGAAGCTGCTAGTTGCAGAGCCAGATCATCTGTTTTGTTAAAGAAGAAACTCTGAAGCTTTTCGTCAGATTTTGGAAGTTTCCTTTGTCTCCAGTCCTGTTTTTGTCTTTGACGTCTCCTGGTTCATCCATTTACTTTATATCAGCTTTAAAACACGAGTATCCTGTGTGCCTATTTCCCTTTGAGAGTGGCCTTTGTGATGCAAAACTATGACTTTGTCGTTGAAGATGTGTCTTATACTCAACACAAAAAAAAAACAAAAACAAATTTACCCCAAACAATCAGTGGAAAGCTTTTAACATGTCTTGAATAAACGTTGTGTGATACACAAGAGGATTAGTGGAGTGAATATGTTCTCATCCGCCGAACAGAGTTCATCACATGCAGAGGGTACGGGTCATCACACACACTGCCACTAAGCAGTAGAAGCTGTTTTATCCAATTTTTATCTGTTTTTTTTTTTTGTATTGCATACATATTTCCAAAGAATCTTTGATTCAAGAAAGTAAGAAATACATTATTTGAATGAAAAGTTTGCTAAAACAATAAAGCTGGTGGTGGTAAAAGACATTTACACAGTACTGTATGTTTGGTCAGCAAATGGGCTCTTATTCAATGGTACACAAGAAAGAACAAATGAAATTAGCAGTGGTTCATCACAATTTTTCTGTGACTTACAACATTTCATTCAAATGTGATGGTCTTTCAAAAGCACTTGAAAACAGTTTAATTGTTGCTTTGTATGACATAGACTTCCTCCATAACAGATAGACAAAGCCAGTGATGTTAGCATTACTGTCCTCCTCCCAGCGCAACTCACCTGTTATCTTAGCTTAAAGGTGACATACACATTAACGGTATGTGCTGAAACAGCAGTTGTCGTTGGTATCCTCATGCCTTTACAAGGAAGGAGGAAACTCTGTGTACATCAAGGAGAATGAATGACACATTAATGAATTCAAACCTTGCTGTCCTGCAGGGAAGCAGAATGTGGTGATCATGGGCAAGAATACGTGGTTTTCCATCCCAGAGAAGAACAGACCTTTGATCAACAGGATCAACATTGTCCTCAGCAAGCAGTACAAGTATGTGTTATACACTGTTGTTCCGCTGTTACTTTTTCCATATTTATGTTTTAAATTTCAATAAATAGGCAAATTTCATTATGGGCAGCAGGGTCCCTGGTTAATTTGTCTAACCATTTAAGGTATCCTTGAAAGAGACTAAATTACATTGAATTCTGTTGTATCTCATCTCCTGGACAAGAAACGTCAACAGAGAAAAGATGTTTTTAAGCAGGCAATTAGCTGGAACCTTGGTGCAGGGTGTAAATGTATTGAATTGAAATTACAGTGTCTGCCAAGTACTGCACAGTCCTAACAGTGACTTGATGTGGTGCATGTCCTCCTCCAGAAAGCCCCCTGCAGGAGCACACTACCTCGCAACTGACTTCAGCTCAGCTCTGCGCCTGGTCGACACAGAGCTGGCAGAGCAGGCTGACCAGGTCTGGGTTATAGGAGGCAGCTCACTTTACAAGGTAGGCCTGGTACATCCAGGGTACCACACGGTTGTGGAATTTAACTCATGTCTCACAATTGTTCCATCGTAATTTTAAAAAAAATTTTACTGATTGCAGCTTTTTTGAACCATTTAACCATGAGCTGATGTTATACACACCTCTGCAGACCCACTGACTTATTCTTTCTGTAAATATGTTCTGGTTGTTTTGGGGTACCTAGGAGTTGATGGATGTCCCAGGGACCAGGAGATTATTTGTAACACGAATCCTGAAGCAGTTTGAGTGTGACACATTCCTCCCTGAAATCAGCCAAGACCACTATCGCCTACTTCCAGAGTAAGATCAGCATGTGTCTTGCTACTCAAGTCTGTAAACTGTGATAGATGTTTATACCAATGTCATGGTATGAAGCACCTGGGCCAAGGGTTAGGGTTAGTGCACACTAAATTTACATGATAAAAACGATTTTTTTCAGCACATAAAAGGTCTTGCTAGTAAACCCAGAAGCTAAATCTTTTGAAATGTGTCTGCATGATGGATTTGTGTGTGTAATAGGAGTGTAACAGTTCATCAATCTAGATGGATCACCGGAAATAACAACACATCTTTTATTAAATTAATCTAGATTGTTGTGTTTAAGATATGCCTTTATTTTGAAACTCCTACCGCATGCCTGTCTCCCTGTTTCCACCCAGGTTTGCGTTGACAGCTCCCAAACAATGTTCAGGGCAAGCAGACAATGTCCAGTTTTAATGAGTGACCAATTAACAATAAAACATTTGTTATTTAGTGATATTTGGTCCTGTTGAATGTAAAACATTCCTTCACATTTGTCAAAGTTGTTTGTTTAAAAAATCATTTAAATTTCCGAAAGATTTCAGCCATGAAATTGTCAATTTATAACAAATTTACCTTTTTTTAAAGTTGATATTTTACTGATTGTGTTGATTGGGTACAGAATATTGCCTATCGAAATCACATCCCAGCAGACTTTTAGATGCCCAAAAATATTGTATCGTAGTCCAAAGCACCAATATGATAACACTCTTGCTTTACACCCCTTGTGCGTACAAGATGGAGCATCCAGTAAAGTTTGTTTCTCCAACAGGTTTCCTGGAGTACCACCGGAGCTGCAGCAGGAGAACGGTATCAAGTACAAATTTGAAGTATATGAGAGCATCGAGCAGTGAAGACAGATTTAAAAACAAAAACCAACAAAAAAATTCTCATACATGATATAGGTCTGAGAATGGTGTAAATGATGGACTTAAAGTGATTTTTTTTTTTTTTTTTTTTTTGGTACAGATTTCATACCCACCTGTATGTATTAGGGGAATACAATATTCTCACATTAAAAAATGCCTTCATTTCTCTGTTTCAGTATTTTGTCATTGTCACTTTGGCATTTTACAGGAAGGGTAGTTTCTGTCTGCTCAGAGAACCACTTGCTGCATTTCCTTCCCGGTTTGAAAAAAAATGGACAAATTCCCTGATACGCAATGACTGATTTGATTGTAATCAATTAGAAGGGAACATTTTTGGCTAGTTTTTCTTTATCCTGTTTCACTTCATGATGCGTTTGACACATATCAACTTATAGGTCATTTTTAAATTAAGATGTCATGTAACAAGAACTCTGTGTCCCAATTTGACTTTTGGGATATAGGAATTGTTCTTTAAGGTGGGGTGACTACAATTTTGTTACTTCTACCTGAAAAAGTTTAGCAAGACAAATAAGTTGAGTTACTCACAAAATCCTAAACAGGAAACCTGGCTCAGATAACTTAAAAGCTCAAACAAGACATCCATCCATCTTCTACCGCTTATCCTGTTAGGGGTCGCGGGGGGGGGGGGCTGGAGCCTATCTTCGGGCGAAGTCGCCAGTTCATCGCAGGGCTCACATATACAGACAAACAATCATCCACACACATTCACACCTATGGGCAATTTATAGTGACCAATTAACCTAACTCCCAGTTTGCATGTTTTTGGACTGTGGGAGGAAGCCGGAGTACCCGGAGAGTACCCATGCAGACACAGGGAGAACATGCAAACTCCACACAGAAACGCCCTCACCCGGAATTGACCCCAGGACCTTCTTGCTGTGAGGCGACAGCGCTAACCACTGCACCACTGTGCCGCCCCCAAAAAGAGACATACTAGGGGTTATTTGTTGATTGATGATTTTGCCCCCTACTGTATATTACCACTGAGCAGCAGGCAGTGTGGGATTAACTCATGATCACTCGTGATCGTAGAACACCAGTCAGAGCTATAAAGGGTAGTTGGGGAAGGGACACAGACCAAATGCAGCCATAACACGTAAAAATTATGTCATTAAAAATATGAACCCAAGTTTTTTTTGTGAGGTACACTAAATTTGAGCTTATTATATTGACTCTTTTAACACGTCAATTTGTGTAACTATTTAATTAATTGCTTCAAATTTAAGAGGCTAGAAAAAAAAACTATTCCTCTCAGTCTTCCAGAGAATCAAGTGACTTATATTCTCAGCCTTTCATTCATTTCTGCATAATATATCCATAAAGTGAGTGAAGTCACGCAATCTTCACCAAAATGTGTCTACAGCTTTGAACTTTCTAAGTGATTTTGACATTGTCATTCCACACATCAGCAGCAGTGAATATGAGTCTTACCTGTGCAAACTTCACCAAAGAGAAGTGTCTACACATTGGCTGCTCACAATAGGATGTGCTGCCATTGGCTGTGTGCTCCCTGCTTCTCCCCTGCCATGGGCTAGTCTTATTCCCATCTAACATTTATTAGTTTTCACCCCCTCTTTCAGCAGTCACTCTGCATGGATGTCTGCTCTTGCAACTGCTTTCCCCTTAGCCTGTACGCTAACCCTATCAGCTGGAGAGCCGGTGCAGCTTTCACAGTAAAGAATGAGGCGGGTAAGTTAACAATGTAGAATCCTTTCTACACCACAAGTTAACCATAATGTGTACAGTTTGTTTTTGCACTGCATCTACCATACATTTTTACTCATACTGTATTCTCTGAAGGATAATAATTTTAATTACAGCAGTAGTGTGAACATGTAAGAAATAACATTATGGAATTAATGATATGACGACGGCCTCTCTGGTGCCTTGTGGGCTCCGTGCCAGGGGCTTAGGCGGGTCCCTGCTTGGCGGGGCTCTGTGGCCGTGGGCTGGGCCTGCGCTGGGGCGGGTGGCCCTGGGCCTAACCCTAACACTAACCTGTCACTTTTCTCTCTTTTTATCCACTGTTTTGCCTCATGCAATCCAGTAGCCATGTCAATACAGTTAAACACAGAACTCAACAGGAGGAGTATATCAGGCTCCTCCGTTGTAGAGCAAATCTGTTGTAGCACAACGCATCCAGAATCTTCACACTGCATGCCTCAGCTGCTTAACACGACAGGTTAAAAAAAAAAAAATATATATATATACTGAACTGCTGGACACAAGATGTCTGCTTCACAGTGAAGTCCATGTATTTGTGCACTAGAGGCTTTAAGTTTCCACATCACACTTGTGTATGTAGGACAGGTAGATTTAACACTCTAAACAGTAAAATTTATATTAAATGTATTATATTGAAATAGTGCAGTAAAAAAAAGCTATTTGTGACTGTTTCACGGGCTTTGCTAACAAAAACACAAGGTCACGCAAACAATAATAGGCTGCAAAAGTGTAGGCTGTCCAGGAGAGGACAATGTCTGGGCAGGAGGAAGGAAGGTCTGGGTTGTTCGGGTCTTTAACTGATGCCATTGTGTAATCTTGTGTAGCGTAGTCATAGGTACAGTTGGTAAGAGATTAATCTTTTACAAATGCCAATGTCTCTATGCGTCATCTCTCTCAGATGTCACTGAGGATTCAAGGTAACTTACAGTGAGTTCTTTTTTTTTAGCTATCTGGCTTCTGCTTCACAATCAATGCAAAATAATGTAACATCTACAAAGAAAGGTCATGACAACTTATACTAAATGCGGAACTGTAAAGAATGTTGAATGTTGGTCATAATAATCCTCACACCAATACTGAAAGATACTTAATCAGAATATTGGCTTAAGGACTACTTTTTCTATTTGTACTACACTGGGTTTTGTATTTGTTTCCGACTGTTTCATATCAATGGTTTGATGAAAATGCAGTTGTTCTTTCTCCAGCCATGAGTTTGCATTCATTTCATTGTACTACTGTATGATCTTGAAGACACTGATGATACAGTAGATCTTTGTTTACGAGTATGTTACATTAGTAAGGATGTAAGAGTGGGCTTGAGCCTTTTCAAATATGCTCAATGAAAGACAAGCTATACAACCTCAACAGGTTGCCAAGACCCACTAGCATTCAGTGACAGAAAGACCATACATGCAAGCTATCATCCTTTTTAGAGTACATGAGCCAGCTTCTCCTGATTTTTTTCCCCATTGACTAAGAATCTGGTAAAATATTCATGTTGACACCTTCGTCCATTCTTTTTTTTTGGAAATGTAAAGCTGTTTTAAACTTGAAATAGACCTCTGTGAACTAACTCTCTTCCTGCTTGATCAGTCAGAGAAGATGGCCAGTCAGCAGGGTCCAAAGGTGCAGCCTTTGTTCCTGATGCTGCATCACTGTGCTCCTCTGAGGTGGAGGGAACAGAAGGAGTGCTTGAGGCAGCTGGAGTTGTGATATCTGTTGATGGCCCAACATTTGCAGAGGCTGGAGTTAAATGTCTCAAAAGTATGTCTGAAGAGAGAAGAGGAGTGTTACAGTTATTATATAAAAATGATGATTCCTAGAAAAAAAAAGAAAAACCTAATATATATATATATATATGTATTAGCAGATGCAAAGAAGCAGTAAACTGCAGTTTAATATGGCATGTGGGAATGCTAAGTTATGGAGTATTAACAATAATAATAATGTGTATCTTAACACTGATGTAAAGTTTAAAACAATTAACATGCTTTAGACAATTACAACTGTAACACAACGAAAAACTAGGGTTGAAAATCTGATATATAAAGGGGTGAAAAGGGAATAGCATTTTGATTGACTCTTAAAAGCAGGAAAAACGTTGGCTAGCCAGACGTAAATACGACAAATAATGAAAGCGTAGATTAGGCCAATGTAGTCACCTACTGAGTAGGTTTAATCTCTACAAA
Source organism: Mola mola (assembly GCA_001698575.1). Lineage (NCBI taxonomy): Eukaryota > Metazoa > Chordata > Actinopteri > Tetraodontiformes > Molidae > Mola > Mola mola. The sequence continues at coordinate 70,793 of KV751324.1, read as the reverse complement.
TGATCCATAACAGTTAAGACCCCTACATGCCGCCCAGCTACAGAAATATAAAACTGGTTATTTACTGATTAGCATACCATGTTGAGGCTAATCGCTCAGAAGCAAGTTATCAACTTAACAGTACACTGTGCTAAATAACTGACGCAGTACAACTGATGCTTCATTTCATTACTGTATCTTTACCTCTTTCTTTCTCCCGTTTTTCCTCCTCTTCTTTTCTTTTTTTTCCTTCCCTGTGCTTCGGACAGTTTAGGTCGTTTTGACATGTTTACAAAGTTCTCTGGGGTCATGTCAATAAATTCGCCCCTCCCCCCACATAGAGCGAACAGGTACCGATCAGCCGGAGGAGGGGGGAGGGGGGGGACTTATTTGGTATTATCTTTTGTAGTAACATTAATTGGGCATTGCTTTACATTTGAGTCTATGTTAGCTTTTCCATTTTAAGGGTTCATAGTAATAACTAGTTTTAAAATAATTATATTGAAGGTGATTTTTTTCCCGATTTTGTGGCGCCCCCTGGAGGCCACGGCGCCCTTAGCATCTGCCTATATTGCCTAATGGGCCAGCCGGCCCTGGTTGGGGCTCAAGTATGTTGACAGCGTGGCTGCTCACACAGACCACTATTTATGTCAACAATGCAAGACAACTAAGTGGTTGAATTTGGATACAAATTTTAATAATTATCGTAGATAATTTTTAGAATAGTAAGATCTAAACATGAGATTACTTTGGGGCACCATCCTTAAAGAAGGGAAAAGATATCCAATTTAATTCATCAGTCTCATGAAATCTACCAAACTGTGAATTTGGAATTATGCTTGATAATTAACTCAATTATTGTCACAGCTAGTTGGAGTTCTTGACAGTGTAGACGTTGGCAAAATTCACTCTTGTGCAACATTAATAAACACATAGCATTATTATCCAAAAGTATTTATTCCAGAATGAACAATATAATACAATAAGAACAACACAATGCCTAGTCTAGGATGTAAACCATTATATACATTTATATACAAGGGTGTGCGTGTATGTGTGTAAAAGAGAGATGGACGGACATCAAACAAAGGCAAAATGATGCACCCAGGTCAGGTTTACCAGTCTTTAAAAGGGGAGAGATGTTCTCCTGGTGAAACGATCCCTGTTTGATGGAGTCCAAGTTGAGGTTCTTGAGAGGAATTCTCACGGAGAATGCTGCTCAGTCCTGGTGCTGGAGAAAACCCGTCGCTCCAAGAAGAGCAGAGAGAGAAGTAAAGATCTCTCTTGTATACCTGTCCTTTCCAGATGTCTGGTGTAAAAGGTTGTAAGTAGATGGAGGCTGGGAGGATCACTCAGTTGTGGGGCCAAACAACAGCAAGTCATGTAATGTGAACTGGGCAGATATCCACTCACTCAGAGTCGTGTAGTCTGTACTTGACATTATCTTAACAGCAACGTGCCTAATCCTAACTGAAACCCAACTCTAATCCCAACCCCAGATGAGGAACCAGTGCTGGAGCATACTGGGACATTAGTCACCAGCAGATGAACCATAGGAAACATTTGGAGTTGCACTTTATACATTAGAGCAGGAATCAGAAAACTTAGCCTGTGTTGTGCAGTGGACTTTCAGGTATTGTGATGTCCTATCATACTGAGTTTTGACCTTAGAAAGTCTGGCAGGTCATAGAAGACCAGCCTCATGTCAAACTCAGTTCTGTAGGGCAGTAAGTCCTGTAATGTAAACTTGTCATTTTGGCCAGTCCACACTGTCAGAGTGTACCTGTGGAACAAGGGAAAGCACAGACTTTCAATATACAGTTCAAAGCTAATAACAGATAACATGTCAGCGCAACAATCATAAAATTATTTTGCAGTCAAAAGGACATCTCATCTTTACAGATATTGACTAGCGCGCTAACAGACATGTTTCTCTAATGTTTATTTTACCTGTTGCTTGTAGTTGATGACTTTGGGTTTGTGAAGAATTGCAAAAGGGGCAAAATTTAATTTCAGTTTAAAACTTATATTACTGAATTCACTTAGATGCCTTCAGATGGTACAGAGTGTGGTCAGGGGGATTTATTATTTCAATTGTTCCACTGCTGTTTACATGCTGAACAGGACACCTCAGACTGTGCAGAACTTGTAAGGTTGGGCTGATGTACAGTTTTTCAACTGTGACAGGGAGCAAAACACCAGACAAGTATGTAAAAGTTCACCACTGACTCAGCAGCCACTTCCACTGGGCCATGAATGCAAGTATAGCAGCAACACAAATCCATCTGGACAACCGTGATGTTTGCACAGTAAATATTTCATTTCTCATGGCAAATATTCAATTTAACATTCACATTTCTTTCTTCTAAAGTTAACTTCAAAATAATAACACTTCATAAATTAGATGAAAACCACTGCAAGAATTCTAGGGTGCATCACGAAGCACAGCTTGTGGAACCTGCCTGTTAGATGCAAAAGATATAGTGCCTTGGAGATTTTTGAAATGTGCACCCTTGTTCTAGGGACACTGTGACAAGCACAAACATGCTTAAAGAAGATACTTGCAAAATATGGCAATAATTCAAAGGTACAGAGTATCTAAAAGGTCTACACATTCCAGTTACAATGGCAGGTTTTTATGATGTAAAGAGTTGCAAAAAATTGTGGAGCAACACAGAGAATCTGCTTGGATCTAAGAGCACATCTACGATGGGCGACATTAAATCAAAATCAAATCAAATTTTTTTGTATAGCCCAAAATCACAAATTTCAAATTGTCGGAAAGGGCTATCACAAACTGTACAGACACCCTCTGCCCTTAGTTGATGTGAAGACAGATAAGATCACACAGTCAATAATGGACTGACAACAACAATACTGAACAAATAGGTCTGGAAATTATAATCTATAAAAAAAAAAAACTCCCTGTGGAGTAATGCAGCCACTTTATCTGGATCCTTGACAAAAGGACATGGCATGTTCACTAAAAAGTACTTTTTATTGAACATGCCTAACAGGATTTTAATTCAGTAACACCGCTTAACTCCACTAACATGCACCTGGATATTGAATAATATGGAAATCAAGTGGTGTTTTAGACTCAGCATGAGGGAGGAGACTGAGAGAAACTGAAGGTTTATTAAGGAAATCCTGGTCCCGACCAGGTTATTTTCACAGCCTCAGTTGCCATAGCAATGGACTCAGAGCTTAAGTTATCTCTCTTTCTGGAACATGCTAGAGTTACCGCTTCTTCTCAGGTTTTAGTTACCTCTCTTTCTGAAATGGAAAACCCAGTGTTTCCCTAATCTCAGGGTTAACAACCTCAGTGTTTTCACCTCCTTTCTGAAATGGGCCCCAGGATGGTCCCCTAAAATGGATAGGATTTTTTTTATTAGGGAAGTATTGGTTGTTGGCAGATACTTAGACTCTGTGAGGGCTTCTAGTGTTGGTTTAATTTTTTCATCACAAAAACCATTTTAACAGTGGTGTGAAGACTTGTTATATTCACTGTAGCTCCACAAAATATTTGGGGTATCATGAGAGTAACCACCTACTGTTTACCAACTTAGTTCAGTAGTAGAAGCTTAAACTAAAAAGGTATAATGGTCGTATTATTCTGTTAAGGAAAATAGGTAGGCAACTATTACTTATTAAACTAAAAGAAAGATCTTAGAGAGCCTGTGAGACTTAGTAAACGTGTTCCTAGTATTAATTTCCCAGTTGAAGTACGATATCTCTGCAACAAAATACATAGTCGCTGTTGATAATATTAGTTTTATATTTTAAACTAAAAATATAGCTATATTTTACACATTGAAAACTATGCAGGCAAATTTTTGAAAAGATTCATGTAAAAACCATGGACATTGTAGGAGAAGACACAGCTTTCAGCTCTCGTTTTCGCTCTACAATAAATGTGACAATGCAACATTTGCAACAACCATAGAGCAACAGTGGCTACATTAATGGGAAGTACATTTTTAACATTTTTATCTCCATTAGTTGCTGCTCTTCCTCCACAAAACAACAAAAAATACAAAACAATAGAAAGCCTTAGAGTTTGGTTGAAACAATTTACTTTCTTATGACAGGATGGGTTATGTGTAAGCCAAGCAGTGGAACTAACTAGAGATAAATGAATATGTCACAGTGTTTATATTTACCTGTCTGACTGCTGCAGTAGCCATTTGAGCTGGGAGAACGACTGGGCCAGAAGAGCTGCACGCACTGGGAAGGTGACAGGATGTTTAAGGGTTCTACAAATCTCCTCCATCACATGCACCATATCCCAGCTGTAACCTGGATATTAATGCAACAAATCTATGAGCAAGTTTACTTCTCACAATCTATTCAGGTTTCAGAAACCATGAATGTGTCATACTGAAAATTACTTTGTGTTTATCAAAGCATGATATACAGTATCTTATATATGTGTGTCATACGTATACCTTTCAGCTATACCAAATACTCCATGGATGTAGATTAATACACCTTATGGTTGTAAGCTTCCAGTCAACCAGTCAAGTTGGAGTTTCTACCCATCTCTGTCCAGACTCATAATATATATAGTGACTCACAGTTAGCTTGGTCACATGGCACAACACCTATTACCTGAGGCTAAATGTCAACAAAATCAAAGAGCTTGTGGTGGACTATAGTATCTTGCTGCAGAGAAGCTGTAGGCAAAATGGCAGCAATGATAATCGATATAAATCTATATATATCAACACAGTTTCAAGGTGGGCATGGGGCCATTTTACTTAAATATATTTATTAGGCTTGAAAATACTGACACTAGCATTGGCCTGAGAAATCCTAGTCCTTCCACTGAGAACTGAGAATGTTGATTAACCACTGTTAGTTTAGAATACTCACCCATGGTGATGTTAACACAGAAAGTGGCAATGACGTGTAATCACCTGGGTTATCTATCCCTGCAGTCCATCCTGTGGTCCACCCGAGAGAAAGCACAGTGTGAGATGGTAGACTTCTCACAGCGGAGAGGAAAGCCTGAGGCTCCAGAATCTTGGCTTGTCCCCCGGGACCGTAGAAGATGTCTGCGTTGAGCCACACAGGACAGCTCTGCTCCGAAAGCACCTCCTTCAGCAGAGCCAAAGACGGTAACACCGCATCCAGGCTAAGTGGAGAACCACCCACAGTGTTAGCATCACAAAGACACGTACAGCATTTAGACAGCATATGCAGATAGCGGAGTCTCACCTCTTAAAGTCTAGTTTTATTCCCTTTTGGTGTGCCTTCACTCCTTCCAGCCACTCCTTCAGTGTGATGTCACTGTCCGTGTCAGGGGGGTGTGCCATGATTGGCACTTTGGGGTCAGAATCTCTCATGACTACGTCAGCCTCAATCATATGAGTGGTACCTAAGAGTGAAAGTTGCTGGTTAAGATCTTTGAAGAACCTATGGTATAACAATTTTGAATTCAAAGCAGTTTTGCTGGTGATTAATTATTGTTTAGCCTTGGCTAAAATTTGCAATTTTAAATAGCCTTTGTTCAAAATCTTCGTGGAAATGAAAATTCACCTTTTAAATTATTTAAACAATATCTAAATATCAGAAGGATTATAGCAAATTCCAGAATGACAACTCCTGTTACCCTCAACGACGTGTTGTTCATCGTCGTACCTGTGACTGCCTCTGTCAGCCTGCTCCTGCTGTTGACAGCGTGCGACCATCTGACCTCGGCAGCGTCCCTCCTCTTTATCTGAGCCCGACTCAACAAGTTCTCCAGCGTCTGGTCACACATTCTCTGCTCACATTTTAGATTCCGAACAACGGAATGACGGTACGACTTACAATAGCCTTCTTATCATAGTTTATCCTCGGCTTGTTCTTTTTCTTCTTCTTCTGATTTAGCAGACTGGACGCTGCCCTCTACTGGTAATTGTTATTAATAACTTTGTAGGTACAGTTTCTTATATAGTGGACCAAATATTGTACAATTTCCCATAGTTCCTAAAGCGGCACGAATATATTCCAAAATTTTAAATGGTGTGTTTCCATCCAGCAACTTGTTAACAACGATTTGGATTGAAAACCAAACGACTGTGTACAATTTGATGACACACCAAGACTTCTGACCAATATCGTTGTCGGCATTTAATTTAAGTAATTATTTATTTACAGAACGTCAAAGTCAAATATGATGAAGATGGTCCATGAACTTATTTTTGTCCAGAATATGTGCACAGATTCCCGGCCTGGTGCCAGGATAAAATAGGTGAGGGTGTTGATTAAATTACCCTGTGCATTAGCTCTTAAAAGGTTAAATAATGAAACCACAAGGTCCTTATTTCAAATATAAATACATGTATTAAATAGCAAAACCA
>KV751324.1:54020-64438 GCA_001698575.1 Mola mola | reverse complement strand
AAATGGTGAGAAATTTGAATTAGGGGAAAAAATAAATTCTCCACAACAAGGAAAATCATGTTCTCTGTGAAACAGTAAGTCACATAGGATGCCCCAAAAGTCACTCCATGTAGGGCAGTAGAAGCACAATGGGGGCAAAACATACAACTGAGGGGGCTCAGCGCCCATTAGACCCCCAGTGGCGATTGGTCTGACAGCTTCATAACTCACTGCCGCAATTATTCTTTTTATTTATCGTCGGATGGCAACTAACATTTTATTGCCTTGCTGCCATCCTCTTGTGTTGGATTGGGAGCCAGTTTCATGTTTTGGAGGTTGGGAATAACAACAAAATTCTCCCCAGAAACCCTGTTTCATTTAAAATCTCAAACCCAACAAATGATTTTTCTTCCTCAACAGATCTTGATCCCATCCCACATTTCATTAGTTCCTTTTTGAACTCTGTTTTCTCTGTGTTTTATACTTCTCACAGTGGCAATTAACATGTTCAACTTCTTCTACATTCACAGCTACAGCTACATTGACATGAAAGATGATTCACTATTAAGTGCAATTGTTTAATTTACCTTGTTTCTTAATAGTGTTTTTTCTTTTCTTTTTGTCATTCCTCATTTCATGGGCGTCAGAACTATTGTACATGGGTGGGACAAGTCCCTCTCACTTTTTTAAGACTAATAATATCAGATCCAGTGGCCCAATGGCCAGTCGTGTATAGCTGTAGAAGACAATTCCCGGAACATGAGCAGCTGGAAATGGTCGAGGATTCGAGACCCACCCTTTCCAGTCAAAGCATTGACTATTTTAATCACACCTTTTTACACAGCGTGGCTTTATAATGAAAAAAACACCTACAATTAACATTTACAATGCATTTTTTTTAGAGAGTTTGGTTTTTTTATCATGTCAATAATTAATCTTTGAAACTTGAAACTTGAAACTTTATTTTAAACCTTAGATAATAACGCTACTCCCCCTAATGGTACTATATATTCAGCTATTTCAATAAAAAAGTATGATAAAAATAATTTTATTTTTATTATTAATTGTAGTTACTGTGAAGTCACAGTAAACTTTTCCAAATATCTTCTTAAAACAAAAATTGAATAATTACAAAATTGGTGGTCTGTCATTGGTATTTGTGTGTGGGGACCCTAAGTTAGATAGTACTTCTTCTTTTCTACCCATCTGTCCCTTTCAGTCTGATAAAAAGACCTCCAGTTCCCGCAGAAAAAAATGGAGAGGTAAAAAAGTCCTTGAAAGACAACTGTGGGTTTTGAGTTCTTCAGCTGCTTAAGTCTTATAGACCTTAGTGGAAGAGTAGAAGAATTTAACTGTTTGTGACTGGTAGACGTAATTAATTGATAAGCCAACAACAATGATACCGGAGCACTGGAAGTGACCACAGGCCAAACAGTCCCTGGTCATCTTCTTTTGTTGCTGCTTTTTGATAAAATAACTAACTAGCCCTGGTACTAAACCCAATGATGTTATCGCCCTCTGAGGTTACTGGTGGTGCAGGTACTCCCACAGCTTCCTCCAGCTGTTCTGTCACATTTCCTCCCTGCTTGAAGACCACAAGGAGGGTTCCTGCCGCAGATGGTCCCCTCTGAAAGATCACCTTTCGTGCTTTTGAGTGAAGATTAGAACTCAAGCAGTGGGACTGACCTTAAGTGCTCTGCCAGAAGTGTGTGGCACTGCAGGTCAAACATGCTTTTACCTTCGAGAAGAAATCACTCCCTGTTGTTGTCCCTTTCATTGACTGCATGGTTGTGCAGTGTGGCGTGATTTTGAAGTCTGCAGTGATCCCACGTAGGAAGATGAGTAGCTGGGCAGTGTCATGTGCATCACAGCTCTCATCCAGAGTCAGGGAAAAATAGTCAAAGTTAACCGCTCTGTTCTTCAGCTGAAGCTCCAGATTTCCCCTGATGCAGTGTGTTGGGAGAGGGGAACATTCTCAAATGTTCCCTTTTATTCTGGGCATATTACAAGACAAACACTCCTTAATAAACTCTCCATCGTTTACTTTTTCTAGGTTATATCTTCTGACTTGCAAATTGGTCAGTTTCTGACAAGGTATGTATGTTGACCTAGTGGACATTGTAGACAGCCACAAACAAACATTCTCCTTCCTTGTATTGAGGTCACGAGCCACCTGGTCCAGAATGAATGTTGTATCGCTCTATGTGTCTAAGAGGGCATAGACCAGAACTTCTTGATCAGGTTGCTTTATGGATGAGACCCAAACTGGTAAAATTGAAGATGTCTGTGTGCTTGGGCCTTCCTGCATGACTCTATTAGTAGTTAAATGAATTTTATCCCAAACATGTAGGCTTAATATAGGTGATAGACCTGAGTCTTTGGTTGCAGCTTTAATGTCGAGCCACTTCTCTCACCACTTTGACTTGGAGGCTGGTGGAGCGCTTTCTGGCTTCACTTTGATAGTTGCGCTTTAGACACAGTGTAATCGCTGTCGATACGCCGACACCATTTATGGGCTTCACTTATCTGATGCGCCGGATGCTTGCCGCGGTGGTACACCGGTCTCTTCATCTCTCCTGCCCGTGTGGAGCAGTCGAGTTCTCACTGTAGCTCTCATCACGACAGACACGGATCAGTTCTTTGATACTGGCATTTATTTCGACTCTTCCCCCATCGTTCATGTGTTACGCTATTTCTATTTTTACTTACAGCTACAGCATTATGCTAATTGATATATTAATGTGCTTAATACCAAAATAGACAGTATCCTGCAGGTAGATGAGTTTTGGATCAAGCATTAGCCCCGTGGTACGAAGGGTTAACACATATGAGAGACACAGCTGCAGGATAACAGAAGGAACACAATGCACTCCCTTTGCAACAAGTCAAGGCCATAAGCCACAAACATGTTTTTCTAGTTTGCTTGCACACTAGGCTTATTATGCCAGTTGAGACAGGGAGTATTCTTTCCACAGGGCATCGTCCTCCTCCATTGATTGGGTCGTGTGCCAAGAGACTGACCAGTCTGTGCACCAACGAAGGGAGAGGTAAGTCTAAACCACAGCTCCTCCCCACCTTTTTGTGCCAATAGAATTACACACAGTGTTCCACTACAAACAGCATATATTTGTATGCTACAATTATTGTGCATCCTTTTTTGGGCGGCTGGTTGCAGAGTAACAGCACTCCGCTGACTGCGATTTGCCAAACAAGGAAGGCCCTGTACGTACTGCCATGTTTTGACGATTCAACTCTTACAATACATGGGGAAACCTAGCGTCGTTGTTCGTCCTCTCTCAAATCAACGAACATGCCGCTTGTCATGAGAGAGGTCCTTGACACACCTTAGGCCATGCTTTGCAATATAGAGTCTTGTTTTTGTCTGTCATAACAGCCCAAAGGCAACTAACATTGATTCCGGGCTGAGCACAACAGCGACAATGAACTAAACGATATAAATACAATTAAATTAACCCAGTATTTCTTACAATATAAACACATATGAATTTACCCTTAACATTTTATCTAAATTATTAAACAACATGAAAGTATTAACTATTATTTAACACAAATACAAAGACATTTACAATTATAATAGATTCAGCTTTACTGAGTGCTGCCTTCATGAATATATCCAGTTTCAGAATTTATGTCCGTCTAAAATTTCTTGTTTTGTTATAATGTAGGATTTCATATATTTCATAATGTCTGCTCAGTTTTGTGAAGACATGCTGATAATCAAATCAAATTTTATTTGTATAGCCCAAAATCACAATTTACACATTATCTCACTGTCTTGCTTTGACAAACTGTACAGATGTGACACCCTCTGCCCTTAGACCCTCGAACTGGGTGAGGAAAAAGTTAAAAAACCCTAAACAGGGAAAATAAGAAACCTCAGGAAGACCCACAGAGAAGGGATCCTTCTTCCTAGGATGGACAGACGTGCAATAGATGTCACTTGTACAGAACACAAAAACATGATAACAACAGTTCATTTAGAATGCATAGAACATCCATGAGTCCCAGAGTCTGTGGAATCTATAAATACAGATGTATGGGAAGTCTAGTGATCCAGATGCAGGTGTATTCTGGTGGTCCAGGAGTCATTCTAGTCCATGTAGGAAGATCTGAGTGTTGCTGATGTAGTCACTGAGTCCAAGAGTATGTGGAATCTGTAAATCCAGGGATATGTGAAGTGTAGTGATCCAGAAGCAGGTGTAGTCTATTGGTCCAGAAGCCATTGTAATCTGTGGATCCTGATTTGCACTTGGAAATCGAGCCTAAGATCCAAGTCACAGGATCTCCTGTCCTAATTTAAGCAGTAGGCATCAGGCAGGACCACAGCAGCAGCTCCCACCATGACCTACAAAACCTGCAAGATGATTATGCACGGCGACTCCGGGGAAAAAAATTTTTAAATGCTGTGGGTATATTGTTACACTATCTAATGCAGTGTCACTTAGCTGACACTAAATTTATAAATCATGTGATCTGGTGTTCTTTAATGATTAAATCTGGGAAAACAAAAGTACAGACTCTGTATTTCCAAATATGTTCCTTAAATGTGTGTGTATGTGGATACATTTGTTTTTATGTATTGTTCTAAGTCTTTCATCATATAGTGTTAGTACAGTAGTGTTCAAAATAATAGCAGTCCAATGTGACTAACCAGATTAATCACTGTTATTAGTATATTTTTTATTGCTACATGGCAAACAAGTTACCAGTAGGTGCAGTAGATTCTCAGAAAACCAACAAGACCCAGCATTCATGATATGCACGCTCTTAAGGCTGTGCAATTGGGCAATTAGTTGAAAGGGGTCTGTTCTGGCAGGAGGAAGCAGGTGGTAGTGGGTTGGAGAGCTGGCAATCAGGTAGGCAGGTGAGTAGTGGTCCAGGAATACTGGAGAGAGAGATGACAGTTAATACTCAACCAACTAGGAAAAATCTCGAGACAAGGCCTGAAGCGAAAGATACCACTTAAGTGGATTCAACGGTTTGGCGATGAGTGGGTGAAGAGCCGGGGCAGATATACTGCAGGCTGATGAATTGATGAGGCAGGTGAGCAGACTAGGACAGGTGATGAGCTGATTGCAGACAGGAGTGTAGAGCTGGAAGCCAGGAGAGCCACGGCCAGGCCAACACACACACCCAACACAGAGAGATAAACAGGGGAGCCCTGGAAACCATAACAGTCTTGGGTCCCTTGGTATCCCTCTCATCTCCACTCCACCTGCCCAGACCTGAAGAAATCTTAAACCTGACTGAATATTCATATTCCTCCACGTACTTTTGTTTGCACCCTTTTTAAAACCATTTAGGTTTTTTTGTTTTTTTTTAAGTAATATTTTGTAAATCATCATTCTTTGTAAACTTTGTAGTCTAATTAATACTGATTTTGATCCTGACTGGTTCCTCTCTGAAAGTAGCTGCCTGCTGCTTCTGGAAACAAGGCTGCTGTGAGTAAGGAGACAGAGCCAACAGCAGGAAGTGCAGGTGCCAGGTTGCACATTAAGTTAAAAGACACATGTCCTGAGCAACATCTTATAATCTAATTGCCTTGGTCAACACATGACCACAATGGTATATCCTTTAAAAAAACATGTTGCACGTGCTAAAGTGCTAGCCAAAGGATGCCAACACAACAGCAGACACATCACAGTGTCAACTTTGGTGTAGAGTGGAGTAATGGAAATATATGAAAATGTATAAAAATGGCACCTGTGGCCTATCCTGGTGCCAGTGAATGCTAGAAATCAGTTCAACATCTAATGGATATCTACTGAGCAAAAAATGCAGTTCCAGCCTCAAATAGTTTTTGCACATTGTGCTCACACGAAGGGTCTATGGGGGTGCTAATGATTCCATAATACCCCAGATTTTCAGGGATATAATTAAGTTTCCAGTATTAACACATATTTTGACATATTGTCACATATCGGCACATACATCTAGATGCTGTAATGTACAGTCCATACTGAAACCTACTCCATCCCCGAATTGCTGTGCGTTCAGCTCTGGAAAACCAACCCTAGCTAAAATGCATTGCCACTACTGATCCAGAGTGAGAAAGTTGCCACTGACACCAGTTTGAAAACTCTTGTATGCTGTGGGACAGAGATTTACAGTATCTCATGGTGATCAGTTCAGGTTCAGGTTCAGGTCACTTTATTGATACCTGTAGGTAGATTTGTTTTGCAGCAAGTTGACGACATATAGTTTGGCATGCAATTACAATACAACTGTAACATGACACAGTATTAAAACATATGAAAACATGATAACATGACAAAAGTACTCAGGGTTCCATTAAGCCAAATTTAAGCAAGAGAGAGAAATAAAAGAGAACTGTCCATATTAAAAAGACTGAAAATCAGTCAGATAAATAACTATATAAATAAATAGCCTCTGTAACCACGATAACACCAGAGTAAAAATACTAAAATTCATGTAATAAGAGACCATGTGAAAATATTGCTACATCTTGTTCAGCTCAGTGATGGCTGCAGGAACAAACCTGTTTTTGTACCGCTTAGTTCTGCACCTCGGGACTAAAATCCTCAGTCTATGGGGAAGACGCTGAAACTCATTGTGTAAGGGGTGGGAGTCATTATTTAAAATGGACTTAGCTATCCTCTGTACCTGTTTGGTGTACAGGGACGCTGGGTATGGTTGTGATTCTCCAATCAGCCAAAGAGACCATTCAACGATTTGCTTTAATGCTTAACATAACCATCACACCAAATAAAAGACAGGACTGATTCAATAAAAGCATGATGAAACATGGACATTATGGTTTGATCATTGTGAAAATATATCAGTTTCCTCAAACAGTGCAAAGGCTGATGACTGTTTTTACACTCAGCTTGCCAATTTGCATCCATATTTCATTTATCATCAAGTATAGTCCTAAAGTATCTACAAGATTCCACACATTCAAGAGCCTGACCTTTGATCACAATTATTTCATTTGTGTGAGTTCTCCTTTAAAAATCCCTGTGCATATCTTTAGTCTTTGAAATGTTTATCTGAAATCTTTATTCTCGCATCACTGCACAAACTGATCCTCAACTGGGCCATGACTGGACTGTCATGGAGCAGACAATGACACAATCATCTGCATCTTTTATAATGGTTCTGTTGCCAAATCTGCACTGACACATTTTTGTATACAGAATAAACAACAAAGGTGAAAGCACACATTATTGTGGGGAGAAAAACACTTTTGTTCTGACACCATTAACCCTCACTCTCTGTGTCCTGTTTGTTAGAAAGTCCAAGATACTGCCCACCAAATTATTACTTAAATCAAATTGTTCTCAAAGCCACAAATAAAGTCTAGCACGAGTCCCCTTTCAATCCAGGTTTTCTAAAAAGCATGTTGAGATGGGTGACTGCTGTGTCCTCCACTCCTCTGTGAAGCCTGTATACAAATTGCATGGGATCCAGTACCTGCTCAGTTTGCCTCAGTATCTTAGCCCTGATCAGTTTCTCAAAAGTTTTCATGAAAACTGAACTCAGAGCAACTGGCCTAAAATCACTGAGGGTTGTTGGACAACTAGATTTAGTTTTTAGTTTAGTTTGATAAGGGCATCAACATAATGGATATTTATCTAACTGAAAAACATACCTTGCTCTACTATAGGTTTAAAAACTTGCTCTAGCCATTGGTTAAACCCTTAAAATTGTATTTTTGTTTTCTAAAACATATTACATATTCCAATTTAATGTAAATGAAAAAATCCCTAGGATGTAATTCCACACTTTTGCCTCATCTAGGGTGTTGGTATCTCCAATTGTGCTACTTTATTTCCATGCCATCGTTCTGTCCCTCACCTGCAGCTGGAGTGAGTCGAATCTTCTGACTTTTATACTTATTACCTATACACGGCACAGTGTCAACACTGGAGTCTAACATTGGAGTAATTCAGCAATACATGTTAGAACCATACACAGATTTCCAGAACGAGGAGGAGGAGTTCCTGTGCAAGGTCACCTGCAAGTTGATGAGAATGCTAAGTTTAGTTTCTACAATGTTGAGATCACCCTTGAGTTGTCAGGATTGGTTCCTTAGGTTTTCGTAGAACGTTACATAAAGAGCCAGGACTGTCAGAATACATTTTTGAGTCATTGCTGGATTGTAGAACAAAGGCTGAAATGCTCAGCCATGATGTTTACTGCTTATTTCAGTCATGATGTGTGTCCTGGTACATAAAAAATACCACATGGACATGTGAACAAGATCAAGAACATGATTTTTATCTGAGACAGTCTATTGAAGAGTACAGTTTTTAATTATAGTATTACATACAGCTTGTAGGCCAAATCCTTATGACCAGAAGCAAAGCATTTCATGGACAGTTTTGTCTTTTAATGCCAAATTATTATTCCTTCATTGTAAAAAAATAAAATAAAATGCATGTATTTAGTCATACACTTGCCAATAACACGTTGCATTTAAAAAGTTGGGGTGCTACTCTTTTTCAAGAAGTCATTCTATTTCTGTCATATTGCATAATGCTGAGAGTGTAGCAGATTGTGCTTTAAGGGAGGTGTTTTATCAAACTGATATGAGCTCTGTAGGCCTATAAATAACTTGCAGCAGGAGATCAAGAAGTGAGCAGAAGGATTTCAAGGTTACAGGTAAGACTTCCACATTCTCTGGTTCTGGCCAGTTGAGCGTTTCATTTTCCTTTTTCATTTCCTCGAGGAACATCTTCTTAGCTCATCACTTCCATAGCTGTCTAATTTTATGACAGACTAACATTCAGTCAAAATTGATCCTGCACAGCAGTACTTCTGCTGGTGGTCTTCTGTTTTAACAAGCAGTAGCCTCCCTCTAGTGCTGCAGCAAACTGATGTACTGCTGCTGTGATGCAGTAAGTTTTTATTTTTTTAATAAATACTTCTTCGGTTTTCCAATTTTGAAATGACAATGATTGTTTACTAATGTTATTATACATTATAAATATTGTTGGTAGACAAATGTTACTGAGTAGTTTGGTATATCAACTGTAGAGATCAAAAGCCAGCGTGGTGCTTACAACAAGGTTTCACTGCCCTCAAGTCGCACAAATGATAATTCAAAATGATAAATTAAGCCATTTCTAATTATTTCTATTTCTATTTCTAATTACTATATATGTATGTATGTATATATATATGTATATGTATATGTATATACAGTATATATAAATCCAGTATATTCACACCTATTTAAATTATGCGAATCTTCTACAGACAAACTTTCAAACTACGTATGTGATCAATTTAAAAACCTTACAAGATGCTGTTTGCATGGTTACTCATTATGCATTTAAAACAGCAGTTCTCCAAATAAGTGCAACATTATGTGAACATCTTGTTTAGACAATCAGTGTTTATTGTGACAACTATATACCAATGGTAGAGAAAATTAAAATTTCATTAGTACACTTAAAATGACTTTGGCAACGTGAAACTGCAAACAAACCCGGCTGTTGCAGAGCTGTATTTTCACACTGTGAGGATGACGCAACGACTCCTCAGTGACTGACTCACTAAGGTTTCATGTGCAAACACAACAACTTTTGTGTAGAAAAAGCAACGGATGCCACATGGACAATTCACAGACGCTTTCCTATCAGTATTGCCCTTAAGTACACTTATTTCCCTTTCCGTCTAAAATAACATTATTTCAACATTAATACAGCTCAGCTGTATTACACTGTATTTACACTGTTACAGTTAAGAAGCTCAAATGATGTCAAAAAATGAATGTGATCATTTTATAATGCCTAAATTACTCACCACAATATCAAATAAGTTTTACTCCACAGTATAATCCCAGATAAAAGATAAAATATAAAAAAAAAAAAAACCCAACCTCTAATCAGCTGTTTTAAGAAAATGAATGTGTCTTTTTAAAAATTGAAATTACTCTAATCTACAGCAAGAATGAATTGGCTTGCGACTGGGTGTTAGTAGTGTAGCCGGAGTCCTGAACAACAACCATCTTTATCCTTTCAGGGATAATCTGATAGTAACACTGTGTGCACACCACTTATTCATTGTAGTTCCAAAATACTGAATACATGGGTATGTAAACTGTCTACTGTACCCAGTGTCAAGGCAGAGGACATACTGACTTCTGGTGAAAACTTTCAAAAAGAGATGTGTAAAAAAACAACTCAGAGGTAGCTGCTGTCTAGAAGGAATATCAACTCTGCCCCACTTTTTGTCTGCAGAATTCTTTTTATGATTTATGTTGAATAAGGACTTTTTTTTTAATCACTATTGGTTATGAAAAGACATTTTGGAAGTATGGCTATAATCCAGATGTGCTGTTTCCACTCCACAGCCTCGTGTGAAGCCATGGCCTCCACTCTTCCTCTCGTCTTGCTGGTCTTGTGCAGTTTGAGCATGGCTCAGGCCCAGTTGAAGGTGTTCAAACTGCG
>KV751324.1:26658-53998 GCA_001698575.1 Mola mola | reverse complement strand
AATCACAGATGGCTATGTCAAGGTGTTCTGTGGCACAACCAGTCTGGGTCAGACATCCATCCGTCACAACGAAATCAACCCCTGGTGGAATGAGGAGTTTGCCTACTACAGTGCTCAGGAGAACGACATCCTGAGGCTGGAAGTTTACGACAGTGACACTTTCTTCGATGACAGGCTGGGAGTGTGCGAGAGAAGGCTGACGTTGGGAACTTATGACAACTACTGCACCCTGGAAAAAGGCGGCAGCCTGCATTATATTTACACCCTCAGTTAAGATAGTCATAGCCACATTATAGTCTATCTGACCTTTGGTCTTATATCTAACCCTATCAGACTAGCTGTCATTCATTAGGACCGGTTCAGTCAGCTTATTCAAGTGACTCTGTCACAAACATCATTGGCTACTTTACCATGTAATCCAAACTTTCATTAAAAAATAAACTGTGCTGCAACAACCAAACTCACTATTGTTTGCTCAGTCTTGTTTGCTTGGCATTAAATAAACTATGTTACCTGCTAAGGTCCAAACACAGTTGTTTCATAAATTTCTCTTGGAAATCATTCATGCTCTGGCAAACCAGAGACAGCCCTGCGCATAACATTTCCCTTTTCATTGTCAGGAAATTGTCAATCAAGAGTTTTGCCAATGGATTGATGTACAAATGCACAAGAAACAGATTCAATTTCTATTAATTGTACAACAATGTACAACTGTAGTTGTCATCCACTGATAAAGTGCAAAATTAGACTTTTTAACAACATTGGTATTGCATGCAATCCAGTTTAGGAATGTTGGGTTTTTCTTTCAACCACATTGGAGCTGTCCTGCTAAAAGTTTGATCGCACTTGAATATGTGCCTGAAAAACGCACAATAAATCATTCTATAAAACTAAAATAGTTTCTGGGTGATGCACAGCCTCTATCATAATACAAACATCATAACACATGTCATGGTCACATACTGATTAGAACTTATATAACCTGTGACCTTTATTTGTCCCCTAATTTTTTCACTTTATCTAAAATAAACAGATAACAGCTTTTATGGTTACATCACAGCTTTAATTGAGAATCATGAATATAATGACAGTAAATATTTTATAAATTAACTAAACCCAACCTAAAGTCAAAAAGTCTAGTTCTGTGATATGAAGTAATGCTGAGTGTAGCATAATGCCAGTGTGTGGTGGAGGGCTGAGGCGGAGCTGATATGAGTTCTGCCTGCCTTTAAATACAAATGGAACAGCAAACAATGTGGTGAGAAACAGGGCATCGTGACTGCAGGTAAGACTACATCTGTTAAACAATAATTTTCTTATAAGGATTTGGAATAACTTGTACATAAATGTACACTGACGGCATTTCTAATAGGCTGTTCTCTTGTAATTTAATTGGAATTATGACAGCATAGTAAAGATTTGAAAATGTTCCAATGAAGATTTCATGAAGAACAAATGTTGCATGAAGAGGATTTGCAGTGGTGTTAAAATAATTAGTCTCATTTTGTAAATAAAGAAAAATTTGATGAAAGAAGCTTTTCATCGGGTCTTTTTGGAGAGGAAACATCATCCAGTGTTCTCATGTTTTTCTCACCCTACTTATCCTTTATTAAGAAGATGAATCACATATGTTTCACAATATGATATTATTGATAATGATTTTAATGGTGATTTTACACTCAATCTTATGCAATCTATTGCAACTGTTTCTGTCATTCCTATGTCCAGATGTGGAATACCATATGTTGAAACTAGATTTTTTTTTTTCCCCCCAGTTTTCACTTGCATGTTGTGGCAACAGCATATTTTAAATGTGGTCAGGAATCACCACAAAACCTACTTACTCAGGGCCATGCATGCATGAACATTTTAAACAAAATCATCAATTTAACGTGTACTCTGAAGGTAGTTAATCTGAATCTGAAAGACCACTGTTTTAAAAGCACACAGTTGTGGAATAAAGCTGAGATTTAAGTGTATACTCTATGTACAATACAACAGGCAGTGACTCTTGTGATGTTAATTTACATAGGTTTAGATTAAAATGCAAAGATACTGTTCCACTTCCTCTACAGCCTCGTGTGAAGCCATGGCCTCCACTCTTTGTCTCGTCTTGCTGGTCCTGTGCAGTCTGAGCATGGCTCAGGGCCAGGTGAAGGTTTTTAACCTGCGAGCCAGTGATCTTCCCTCCAACTTACTGGCAACCACAGATGGCTATGTGAAGGTGTTCTACAACTTATCCGCTCTGGGTAAAACGTCTATTCGCAAAAATGACAAAAATCCCTGGTGGGAGGAGGAGTTCATCTACATCAATGCTCTGGAGAACTACAACCTGACGCTTAAAGTTTATGACAATGATGTTGTGTTCGATGACCTGCTTGGAGTGTGCCAGAGAAAGATCAAGCAGGGAACCCATCAGCATGACTGCTTCCTGGAGAAAGGCGGAACCTTGCATTATTCCTACACACTTGGCTGAATCATTAGTCATGTACTGTATGGGTGTATCAAATATCTAGCTTTCACTCTTGACATCCACCCTGTGACATCTCTAGCTCTGAGTTTTATCTGTAATGTATTTCTAAGTTACCTGCTAGTTTATCTGCCCCAAATCTGTCATCATTTTAGACCAGACTAGAAAAATATTAAATTCAATAACTCAGCCTTACTCTTGTGATTCTGCACTTCTATATCACCGGCTAATATAGATGCACGGTACAGCACAGGAAGCCTTTACTTATTACAGCATGACTACATCTTGATGAGGGACTTTAAGTGGAGTGTGAAGCATGGTGGAGTCCTCAGGTTTGTGATGAGAACAATTACAGCCAGAAAGAGCAAGAGTTTTATTCAATAAACTCGTCGAGCATTCATTCCTGATCTCCTGATCTTTAATATGCTCTACAATTTGGACTTTTCAAAATGTGGTTGCCAAACTGAAATAAAATGTCCCTGCAAAAAGAAAACTCAGTAATATTTTATAAATGACCTTTTTCTCAACAGCCATTTAGGCAAGTTAAAAAAGGTAAAAAAACCCAAAAAAAACCAAAAAAAAAACCCGCTGGTCCCGATGATACTAATTCATGTTCTATTCCATTCAGCTCAAATTGTCAATGTGCTGGTCTGCTGGGAGGCTGGACTCTGCCATACTAAATGAAGCAATACTTAATAAAATGACACCTGTTTTTACCTGTGAGTTCATGTCAATACTGCTAGTGAAAAAGATCCACACAGATGGCAATTTACTGTTCAACTTCCATGAAATTATTGTGAAATTTCACATCATGGATCAGTATTACATACTTAGATTAGGAATTTTAGGGAGAACACAAATTTAGAAGATAGGAGAATTTTTTTACTATGCTAACATTATAAGATTAAGTCTATGTGTTCTAAATATTTAAAGATTTACGTTCCACCCAAGTTTTCGCCCATGAGTGCTGACACTAAGTGAATACCATCAGCGATGCCTATCCCAGGAATATATATTTGGGCTTGCTTTCGGAGGCTTGATGCAGATGCATCTATGACACCTGCTGTCTGTGATGTTGCTGCATGCATGCATTGCAATGGTTCAGATCCCTGCCTGCCACACCCAGACAGCTGGTGCTGGTTATTAGGTTTTCTACTTGAATCACAGATCTTATTTCACTGCTGAAATATTTAATATAAATGTGACAACACACATTCAGTAGAAATGCGCATGGATTGATTGTGTACTAAGCTCACTCGGTATCTTTCATTATCGTCCTCTTTAACAACTAATTGCACAATAACTGTAGGCATTAAAAAATCTGTTTTCAAATTAATTTGTCATTCTCAGGTTAAATTTAAAAGTAATTCTTTATTGGATGGACAAACAAGGAGAATTTACTTATAAGAATTTACCTATGAGAAACTTTTGAGAATTTAAAAATATGGATTCATCAATTATTAGTTCAAATTCAAGAGGGATTCTCAAAAAAAAAACACACTCTGGCTGGGTCAATGAAGCTCTCTCCTCTTTAATATCACCGCCCTTCGCCTGCAGCCGGAGCTTACTCGATCCGACATCTTCTGACTTTTAAGCTTGTCTACTGTCCACTGCATAGTAACATGTTCTTACATTGGAGTAATTCTGGCATATATGTTTAAACCAGACACAGATTCCCCAGGTAGAAGTGATAGTTGTACAAGGGCACCTAAAAGTTAATGCACAGAATGGTAATTCTAGTAGTTAAATTGTATCAACTGGACTTGTTTGAAGTTTCTTGAAGATATTTCACCTCTCATCAAAGAGGCGTCATCAGTTCTAACTCACTAGTACGGACTCCCAGTTACTTTACCTCTTCAGGAGCCATTAACACCTTGGAGTTTCAAGAAACTTCAAGTGGATACTGTTGTTGATATACAGCCTCTGCTCCAAGAAGTAATTAAACAACAATTGAAATACTTTTTTCAAAATCTTTATTTTCCACAAAAACGAAGAATTTCCACGAATAACATAACCAAGAAAGGTTAGTCTATTTATTTCATTTTATTATTTCATTTGTGTGAGTTCTCCTTTAAAAATCCCTGTGCATATCTTTAGTCTTTGAAATGTTTATCTGAAATCTTTATTCTCGCATCACTGCACAAACTGATCCACAACTGGGCCATGACTGGACTGTCATGGAGCAGACAATGACACAATCATCTGCATCTTTTATAATGGTTCTGTTGCCAAATCTGCACTGACACATTTTTGTATACAGAATAAACAACAAAGGTGAAAGCACACATTATTGTGGGGAGAAAAACACTTTTGTTCTGACACCATTAACCCTCACTCTCTGTGTCCTGTTTGTTAGAAAGTCCAAGATACTGCCCACCAAATTATTACTTAAATCAAATTGTTCTCAAAGCCACAAATAAAGTCTAGCACGAGTCCCCTTTCAATCCAGGTTTTCTAAAAAGCATGTTGAGATGGGTGACTGTTGTGTCCTCTACTCCTCTGTGAAGCCTGTATACAAATTGCATGGGATCCAGTACCTGCTCAGTTTGCCTCAGTATCTCAGCCCTGATCAGTTTCTCAAAAGTTTTCATGAAAACTGAACTCAGAGCAACTGGCCTAAAATCACTGAGGGTTGTTGGACAACTAGATTTAGTTTTTAGTTTAGTTTGATAAGGGCATCAACATAATGGATATTTATCTAACTGAAAAACATACCTTGCTCTACTATAGGTTTAAAAACTTGCTCTAGCCATTGGTTAAACCCTTAAAATTGTATTTTTGTTTTCTAAAACATATTACATATTCCAATTTAATGTAAATGAAAAAATCCCTAGGATGTAATTCCACACTTTTGCCTCATCTAGGGTGTTGGTATCTCCAATTGTGCTACTTTATTTCCATGCCATCGTTCTGTCCCTCACCTGCAGCTGGAGTGAGTCGAATCTTCTGACTTTTATACTTATTACCTATACACGGCACAGTGTCAACACTGGAGTCTAACATTGGAGTAATTCAGCAATACATGTTAGAACCATACACAGATTTCCAGAACGAGGAGGAGGAGTTCCTGTGCAAGGTCACCTGCAAGTTGATGAGAATGCTAAGTTTAGTTTCTACAATGTTGAGATCACCCTTGAGTTGTCAGGATTGGTTCCTTAGGTTTTCGTAGAACGTTACATAAAGAGCCAGGACTGTCAGAATACATTTTTGAGTCATTGCTGGATTGTAGAACAAAGGCTGAAATGCTCAGCCATGATGTTTACTGCTTATTTCAGTCATGATGTGTGTCCTGGTACATAAAAAATACCACATGGACATGTGAACAAGATCAAGAACATGATTTTTATCTGAGACAGTCTATTGAAGAGTACAGTTTTTAATTATAGTATTACATACAGCTTGTAGGCCAAATCCTTATGACCAGAAGCAAAGCATTTCATGGACAGTTTTGTCTTTTAATGCCAAATTATTATTCCTTCATTGTAAAAAAATAA
Source organism: Mola mola (assembly GCA_001698575.1). Classification (NCBI taxonomy): domain Eukaryota; kingdom Metazoa; phylum Chordata; class Actinopteri; order Tetraodontiformes; family Molidae; genus Mola; species Mola mola. Next base: position 48,034 of record KV751324.1, on the reverse strand, counting down.
AATAAAATGCATGTATTTAGTCATACACTTGCCAATAACACGTTGCATTTAAAAAGTTGGGGTGCTACTCTTTTTCAAGAAGTCATTCTATTTCTGTCATATTGCATAATGCTGAGAGTGTAGCAGATTGTGCTTTAAGGGAGGTGTTTTATCAAACTGATATGAGCTCTGTAGGCCTATAAATAACTTGCAGCAGGAGATCAAGAAGTGAGCAGAAGGATTTCAAGGTTACAGGTAAGACTTCCACATTCTCTGGTTCTGGCCAGTTGAGCGTTTCATTTTCCTTTTTCATTTCCTCGAGGAACATCTTCTTAGCTCATCACTTCCATAGCTGTCTAATTTTATGACAGACTAACATTCAGTCAAAATTGATCCTGCACAGCAGTACTTCTGCTGGTTGAGTTCTGCCTGCCTTTAAATACAAATGGAACAGCAAACAATGTGGTGAGAAACAGGGCATCGTGACTGCAGGTAAGACTACATCTGTTAAACAATAATTTTCTTATAAGGATTTGGAATAACTTGTACATAAATGTACACTGACGGCTGATATGAGTTCTGCCTGCCTTTAAATACAAATGGAACAGCAAACAATGTGGTGAGAAACAGGGCATCGTGACTGCAGGTAAGACTACATCTGTTAAACAATAATTTTCTTATAAGGATTTGGAATAACTTGTACATAAATGTACACTGACGGCATTTCTAATAGGCTGTTCTCTTGTAATTTAATTGGAATTATGACAGCATAGTAAAGATTTGAAAATGTTCCAATGAAGATTTCATGAAGAACAAATGTTGCATGAAGAGGATTTGCAGTGGTGTTAAAATAATTAGTCTCATTTTGTAAATAAAGAAAAATTTGATGAAAGAAGCTTTTCATCGGGTCTTTTTGGAGAGGAAACATCATCCAGTGTTCTCATGTTTTTCTCACCCTACTTATCCTTTATTAAGAAGATGAATCACATATGTTTCACAATATGATATTATTGATAATGATTTTAATGGTGATTTTACACTCAATCTTATGCAATCTATTGCAACTGTTTCTGTCATTCCTATGTCCAGATGTGGAATACCATATGTTGAAACTAGATTTTTTTTTTTCCCCCCAGTTTTCACTTGCATGTTGTGGCAACAGCATATTTTAAATGTGGTCAGGAATCACCACAAAACCTACTTACTCAGGGCCATGCATGCATGAACATTTTAAACAAAATCATCAATTTAACGTGTACTCTGAAGGTAGTTAATCTGAATCTGAAAGACCACTGTTTTAAAAGCACACAGTTGTGGAATAAAGCTGAGATTTAAGTGTATACTCTATGTACAATACAACAGGCAGTGACTCTTGTGATGTTAATTTACATAGGTTTAGATTAAAATGCAAAGATACTGTTCCACTTCCTCTACAGCCTCGTGTGAAGCCATGGCCTCCACTCTTTGTCTCGTCTTGCTGGTCCTGTGCAGTCTGAGCATGGCTCAGGGCCAGGTGAAGGTTTTTAACCTGCGAGCCAGTGATCTTCCCTCCAACTTACTGGCAACCACAGATGGCTATGTGAAGGTGTTCTACAACTTATCCGCTCTGGGTAAAACGTCTATTCGCAAAAATGACAAAAATCCCTGGTGGGAGGAGGAGTTCATCTACATCAATGCTCTGGAGAACTACAACCTGACGCTTAAAGTTTATGACAATGATGTTGTGTTCGATGACCTGCTTGGAGTGTGCCAGAGAAAGATCAAGCAGGGAACCCATCAGCATGACTGCTTCCTGGAGAAAGGCGGAACCTTGCATTATTCCTACACACTTGGCTGAATCATTAGTCATGTACTGTATGGGTGTATCAAATATCTAGCTTTCACTCTTGACATCCACCCTGTGACATCTCTAGCTCTGAGTTTTATCACCTGCGAGCCAGTGATCTTCCCTCCAACTTCCTGGGAACCACAGATGGCTATGTGAAGGTGTTCTGCGGCCCAGCCACTCTGGGTAAAACGTCTGTTCGCAACAATAACAAAAATCCCTGGTGGGAGGAGGAGTTCATCTACTTCAAGGGTCAGGAAAACGACATCCTGAAGCTTGAAGTTTATGACAGTGATGTTGTGTTCGATGACCTGCTTGGAGTGTGCCAGAGAAAGATCAAGCAGGGAACCCATCAGCATGACTGCTTCCTGGAGAAAGGCGGAACCTTGCATTATTCCTACACACTTGGCTGAATCATTAGTCATGTACTGTATGGGTGTATCAAATATCTAGCTTTCACTCTTGACATCCACCCTGTGACATCTCTAGCTCTGAGTTTTATCTGTAATGTATTTCTAAGTTACCTGCTAGTTTATCTGCCCCAAATCTGTCATCATTTTAGACCAGACTAGAAAAATATTAAATTCAATAACTCAGCCTTACTCTTGTGATTCTGCACTTCTATATCACCGGCTAATATAGATGCACGGTACAGCACAGGAAGCCTTTACTTATTACAGCATGACTACATCTTGATGAGGAACTTTAAGTGGAGTGTGAAGCATGGTGGAGTCCTCAGGTTTGTGATGAGAACAATTACAGCCAGAAAGAGCAAGAGTTTTATTCAATAAACTCGTCGAGCATTCATTCCTGATCTCCTGATCTTTAATATGCTCTACAATTTGGACTTTTCAAAATGTGGTTGCCAAACTGAAATAAAATGTCCCTGCAAAAAGAAAACTCAGTAATATTTTATAAATGACCTTTTTCTCAACAGCCATTTAGGCAAGTTAAAAAAGGTAAAAAAACCCAAAAAAAACCAAAAAAAAAACCCGCTGGTCCCGATGATACTAATTCATGTTCTATTCCATTCAGCTCAAATTGTCAATGTGCTGGTCTGCTGGGAGGCTGGACTCTGCCATACTAAATGAAGCAATACTTAATAAAATGACACCTGTTTTTACCTGTGAGTTCATGTCAATACTGCTAGTGAAAAAGATCCACACAGATGGCAATTTACTGTTCAACTTCCATGAAATTATTGTGAAATTTCACATCATGGATCAGTATTACATACTTAGATTAGGAATTTTAGGGAGAACACAAATTTAGAAGATAGGAGAATTTTTTTACTATGCTAACATTATAAGATTAAGTCTATGTGTTCTAAATATTTAAAGATTTACGTTCCACCCAAGTTTTCGCCCATGAGTGCTGACACTAAGTGAATACCATCAGCGATGCCTATCCCAGGAATATATATTTGGGCTTGCTTTCGGAGGCTTGATGCAGATGCATCTATGACACCTGCTGTACAACCTGACGCTTAAAGTTTATGACAATGATGTTGTGTTCGATGACCTGCTTGGAGTGTGCCAGAGAAAGATCAAGCAGGGAACCCATCAGCATGACTGCTTCCTGGAGAAAGGCGGAACCTTGCATTATTCCTACACACTTGGCTGAATCATTAGTCATGTACTGTATGGGTGTATCAAATATCTAGCTTTCACTCTTGACATCCACCCTGTGACATCTCTAGCTCTGAGTTTTATCTGTAATGTATTTCTAAGTTACCTGCTAGTTTATCTGCCCCAAATCTGTCATCATTTTAGACCAGACTAGAAAAATATTAAATTCAATAACTCAGCCTTACTCTTGTGATTCTGCACTTCTATATCACCGGCTAATATAGATGCACGGTACAGCACAGGAAGCCTTTACTTATTACAGCATGACTACATCTTGATGAGGGACTTTAAGTGGAGTGTGAAGCATGGTGGAGTCCTCAGGTTTGTGATGAGAACAATTACAGCCAGAAAGAGCAAGAGTTTTATTCAATAAACTCGTCGAGCATTCATTCCTGATCTCCTGATCTTTAATATGCTCTACAATTTGGACTTTTCAAAATGTGGTTGCCAAACTGAAATAAAATGTCCCTGCAAAAAGAAAACTCAGTAATATTTTATAAATGACCTTTTTCTCAACAGCCATTTAGGCAAGTTAAAAAAGGTAAAAAAACCCAAAAAAAACCAAAAAAAAAACCCGCTGGTCCCGATGATACTAATTCATGTTCTATTCCATTCAGCTCAAATTGTCAATGTGCTGGTCTGCTGGGAGGCTGGACTCTGCCATACTAAATGAAGCAATACTTAATAAAATGACACCTGTTTTTACCTGTGAGTTCATGTCAATACTGCTAGTGAAAAAGATCCACACAGATGGCAATTTACTGTTCAACTTCCATGAAATTATTGTGAAATTTCACATCATGGATCAGTATTACATACTTAGATTAGGAATTTTAGGGAGAACACAAATTTAGAAGATAGGAGAATTTTTTTACTATGCTAACATTATAAGATTAAGTCTATGTGTTCTAAATATTTAAAGATTTACGTTCCACCCAAGTTTTCGCCCATGAGTGCTGACACTAAGTGAATACCATCAGCGATGCCTATCCCAGGAATATATATTTGGGCTTGCTTTCGGAGGCTTGATGCAGATGCATCTATGACACCTGCTGTCTGTGATGTTGCTGCATGCATGCATTGCAATGGTTCAGATCCCTGCCTGCCACACCCAGACAGCTGGTGCTGGTTATTAGGTTTTCTACTTGAATCACAGATCTTATTTCACTGCTGAAATATTTAATATAAATGTGACAACACACATTCAGTAGAAATGCGCATGGATTGATTGTGTACTAAGCTCACTCGGTATCTTTCATTATCGTCCTCTTTAACAACTAATTGCACAATAACTGTAGGCATTAAAAAATCTGTTTTCAAATTAATTTGTCATTCTCAGGTTAAATTTAAAAGTAATTCTTTATTGGATGGACAAACAAGGAGAATTTACTTATAAGAATTTACCTATGAGAAACTTTTGAGAATTTAAAAATATGGATTCATCAATTATTAGTTCAAATTCAAGAGGGATTCTCAAAAAAAAAACACACTCTGGCTGGGTCAATGAAGCTCTCTCCTCTTTAATATCACCGCCCTTCGCCTGCAGCCGGAGCTTACTCGATCCGACATCTTCTGACTTTTAAGCTTGTCTACTGTCCACTGCATAGTAACATGTTCTTACATTGGAGTAATTCTGGCATATATGTTTAAACCAGACACAGATTCCCCAGGTAGAAGTGATAGTTGTACAAGGGCACCTAAAAGTTAATGCACAGAATGGTAATTCTAGTAGTTAAATTGTATCAACTGGACTTGTTTGAAGTTTCTTGAAGATATTTCACCTCTCATCAAAGAGGCGTCATCAGTTCTAACTCACTAGTACGGACTCCCAGTTACTTTACCTCTTCAGGAGCCATTAACACCTTGGAGTTTCAAGAAACTTCAAGTGGATACTGTTGTTGATATACAGCCTCTGCTCCAAGAAGTAATTAAACAACAATTAAAATACTTTTTTTCAAAATCTTTATTTTCCACAAAAATGAAAAATTTCCACGAATAACATAACCAAGAAAGGTTAGTCCAGATAGAATAAGATGAGAGGAAAAATAAATGTGATAAATGATCTTAAAGAATATTTGTTGCTATTAAGCAACATCAAATACATTTATGAAAGATGACACATACAGCTAAATAAATGTTGGTTCCCAGGTATCAAATCATATAGCAAAATAAACACTTTAACACAATGTATAATTCTGACTAAACAATATCACATCATTAACAACATTAATATTATGGAGGACAATGGCTACATGATTTGTTCCATAATGGTAATAATGCTCAGAGTTCACAAAGGTGATTAAAATGTAACACATGATGGGAGATTACAAATAAGAGGTACACTCACAGGTATCCATGTGGAAATACAAAGTGTAGAAAAAAAACATGTCAATTAAGACCTGATTTTTGCTGATCCCTGCAAAGTAATACACTTTGGTAATATATTTATCTCATTACATAAACAAATTCTAAGACAGTAAGCACACACATTATAAGAAAAAAGTTCTTTTGTAGATCAAATATCTGTTTAAGTATTTCAAAAAAGCCAAATTGCTTTTATTTCATCCTATTTCCAATAAGATCTTGTTGCATATGTATGCTAAAAAAAAACAACCTTGCTGAATCAACATTATTTTCAGCCACTCCATTGCACAATTTTTTTTAAGAAACTTAAAAAATATTAACAATGCAAAAATAGTAATTCATCACTTTTAAGAATCCATATCAAATCACATGTAAACTATAGCACATTGTGGCCCAATTATTTTGTTCATGTGTATATCAAACATATGAATCTCCTTTCTTCTTTGAGGGGAGTGGGCAGAGCTGGGGCAAGCGTTCATTGTATCTTCTACTTCAGCAGCGTAACAAAGAATGTGTGTTTGGACTCTTTGGTCAACCAAAGCAGTGTGTGGAATACGCAAAGGGTGGCTTTGAGCCTGCACAATACAAAGGAACTGCTGGCATACTTTTCATTTCATGACTGCATGTTAATGTATCTCAATCAGTGTTCAGAATATGCTTCACTCTGCTGCAACGCCTAAATTTGCGAACTGGTGTTACCTTAGTATTTTTTCTCTTGGGGAGACTTGTCTTCTGAACTAACTGAGGACTCATTCCTTCATCAGACAAAAAGTCCTCTGATTTTTGAACTTTTGGTGTCCTGTGATGTCTGGATTGAGACCGGGGTGTGATTATTTGTGCAGGAACTGTCCTACCTCTTAATACCTTCTTTCCAATCACTATAGGCTCCACTACATACTCCAACATATTCTGCTCACCTTCTTCATCCTTTTGACTTAAACCTGTTGTCTCTGCCTCATCATCTGTATTCAGAACTAAGTTTAAATCATTCTCGTTTTCATTGTTGAAAGCCCCCCTTTTATTCTCCAAGTTTTCTTCTGTATTACTTAACTCTAGTTGCTTACCTCTGTCATCTCTCAGGTCAGCTCTTACTTTATACTGGTCCTCTGCACTATCTTTAGCAAGAGCCCATCCTTCTTGTCCATCAGATGATGCTTCTTCAATTCCTCCTTGTTCCAAAGGACCTATTTCTACCATTTCTGGTGTATCATCGGCAAATTGTTGCCCATCTTGTGTTTGCTCATCCTCAGGAGTTTCCTCGACCTGCTGAGTCCCAACTACCCCTTGGTCTTTTTGTCTTCTGGATCTTCGAGAAGCGGTGGCTTGTGAAGTTTTTGTTTTGCTCCCAAGTGATCGTGATGCTACAGTTGGAGCTTTATTCTCTGTCAACACTGATTGATCTGTAAGAAGTGGCTCTGGTTCAGCAATGGCAGTGTGAAATACCATGTCTGCAGCAGCAGCAGCTTTATCTGTGACTGTGGTTTCTTTTGCATTAGCTGAGTTTGTCTCGTTCATTTTGACCACATCACTCCCAGCCTCTGCCACGTCCTCCTTTTCAAGCTCCGCTGTTTCCACTGTCAAGTCATCCTTCATTTGATCTGTGTCTCCTACGGAAGGTTCTCCCCTTGCTTCGCTCTCAGCTGCTTTGTCTACATGTGTATCTATCTTGATACCCACAGCCATACTATTTCTTTCTTTCTTAATTTCCTCCCCTTTTTCCTCAAGTGGTCCTTGCACTATCTCTTCTTCCTCTCCCTCAGTAATTTTCTTTTCCCTTTCCTCTGTCTCACGCTGTATGCGGGCTCTTTTGGCTTTATTCCTGGGTGTGGCAGGATCAGACCTCCTTCCCTTCCTTAAAACTCTGATTTCTACTGCTGACTCATCTGTATCCAAACTCTCTTCTACTACCATTCCCGCTTCTTCAATTTCTTCCTGTTGGTATTTTGTGGTTTGGGTTGTTGGGATGGATTTTACTGCCTTCCCTTGACTTCCAAAAACGCTTGTTACAATGACTGGTGCTTCTTCAACATTAGAAACCCCTCCATCATCTGTATTAGGTGCCTCATTAGCATTTTCTCCAGCACTAGACTCTTTTAGTTTATTTGCACAAGTTTCTGAAACAGCAAACAGTTCCTTTTCCACTGTCTCTTCCTCTGTGAGAAATTCTTCTCCCACAGCTTCTACCATTTTCATCTCAGCTTCGGTCTCTGTATTTTCTCCTTTTTGAACTACAGGGTCCTCTCCAATCTTTTCCTCAGTTTTCTCATCACTCTCTTCTTTATCGTGGGCTTCACTACTCTGTGTATGGGCTCTTTTGGATTTACGTCTGAGTGTGTCAGCAGATCTTCTTTCCTTCCTCAGAACTCTGGTTTCTACAGTTGGTTTATCTTCAGTGCGCTCTCCTCCAGTTACCTCTGCCTCTTGCTCTGTTTTTGTGGTTTTGCTTTTTGTTGTAACTATCTTTTCACCACTACTCAGAGCTCTTGTTTCTGTAACTGGTACTTCTTCCACCCCAGAAACGCTTTTTGCCTCATCGACCCGTGCCACTTTAGACACGGAGGTTGTAGTTTGTGCTATGACTGCTTCTTCAGCAATACCATCTGAGGTCTTTCTCTCAAGAGCACTTTGTCCAACTTGGACCTCTATATTTTCACCTGAAACTGTCTCAGTGCTGCTGTCCTGTCCGTTCTCTGACAGTATGACAGCTTCCTCTGCCCTTGTATCCACTTGCACCATGCCCATTTGTTGTTCTACATTTTCAGTTTTTTGAGTTGCATCCATTGTTTCATGTGTTCCTCCTTTCTCCAAATCAAGGATCTGCTGTTGTTTTTCCTCTTCTTGAAATTCCTCCTTTTCTTCTTCAGGCTTTTTCTGTCTGCTTTTTTTAGATTTCCCTCTTTGTGTATCTTTGACTTCATGCATTCTACTTCTCATTGGTCTTGTTACTTTGACTTCCTCTTTATCATTAACACTTTCAGCCTTATTATCTTTCGCTGTCACCGCAGCTACTACCTCTCCTGTACCTTGTACTATGACCGTTTCCTCCACTTGGTCCCCAAACGTTTTTTCTCTCACTACAACCTTCTCCAGCTCAGTTTTTTCTATTCCAACAGGGGTACCAAGGACATGCTCCTCTCTCTCTTTCATTGTTTCTTTCCTCTGTTCCTCTTCCATCTTAAAAGCAGATGTTTCTGCAGGAACACACTCTTCAACAAAGGCAGTTTCATTCTGGACTTTGCATTGGGTTTTATCCAGGTCCACTAAAACCACAGTCATTCTAGATGAATTTATAGCTGAGTTACTGCCATCTTTTGTCGATTGTATCAAGCCTTCTGCAGCAGCTGTCCAGCAATCCATGTTCTCCTCCTCTTCTGGAGTAACATGTTTCTCCTCCACCTCCATTCTATCCTCTTTTAGGGCTTTCTCCTCATTAATTTCTGTTGGTGGCTCTTCAGCTGATCCTGGCTCTGCTTTGCCATCTTCTTCCTTCTTTCCCATTTTTAGATTTCTTGGCTCTGCTTGAGGTTTGTCTTCAGTAGTACTCTTTTCTGCAGATGCCCCTCCTCCCCCCTCCTCTTCATCTTGCTGCTTTTTGCTCCTTTTGGATCTATTTTTTGGCAGAGGTCTGGGTGTCTTTCCACCACTTCTCAGAGATCCAGTTACAGAAACTGGCGTTTGTTGCACTTCTTTGCCTAACATGACTGCCTTCCTTTCATTGCATTGCTTACCTGAGGCCTCTGTTTCCCTTTTTGCAAATGTTGTAAATATGGCTTCTGATTGCTCTGCTACATCCTGCCATTCCTCTGCCACAGTTTTCCCTGTCTGCACATCCACTTCAGGCTCTATATTTTCTGGGATTTCAAGAGTAGCTTTCTCCCCAGCCTTTTCTCCTATCTCCTCCATGTGTCCCTTTCTCTCTTCATCTGTCTTTTCTACATTGTCTCCCTTAACTGCCTCTTCTTTCTCTCCTGTTTCCTTAACAATTTTAGAAATCTCTGACTGCTGTTCTTCCTGCATCAAAGTTTTTGTTGTCACTGCTTCTTCTTCTTTGCTGTATTCTGCTTCTTTTTCGTCTACTTGCTTTCTTGTTTTATGTTGTGGTGTAGCTGTAACTAGCTTTGTTCCACTCAAAGATCTGGTTGTAAATGCTACTTCCTCCTCCTCTACCTCATTTGGTGAAATAGCTTCTTCAGCATCTTCCACTGGTGGAATATGTGTTTTTATATTTGGAATTATCTGTGCTATAGCTTGAGACTGCTTCTCCTCCACTGGAACTGCCGTTATGACCCCATCATTTGTCATAGCTTCCATCTCTCCTTTGCCATCTACAGGGCCTGTTTCTGCTTCATCCACCTTTTCTGAAATAATGTCACCTATGTTGTCGTCCTCTCGCTCTTGGTGGCTTGCTTTTACCATGTTCCATCCACTTTTTAGAATTCTTGTTTCAATAAATTCTGCTTCTTCTACTCCACCCTTTTCCCCATCCACACTGGCAGATTTTTCCTTTCCTTTATTACCATTGCCTTCCTCAAACTCTTCCTTATCAACAGTTCCTTCCTCTGTAGCTGCTAGCATTTCTGACTCCAGTGTCTGGTCCCCTGCAAAACAACTAGAAACCTCATCTGGTATTATCAGCTCCACCTCCTCTTTTTGTGAAGCAGAACACTCTCCCTCAGCTGGCATTTTTTCTGCCACCTTCACACTCAGATGATGGCTGGTTGTTTTTAGGTCCACCAAGATGACAGTGGCTTGGTGGAGTTTGGGTATTTCACAGTCAATGTCCTTTTTCTGTGGCTCCTCAGCCGAAGCAAAGGCAGCCTCATCTAGAACATCGGGTATCACTAAGGTAGCAGCAAAAGCATCAAAATCTTTTATCACATCCCCAGCCTCTTTCTCCTCTGTGTCCATCACTGATATGGTCTCTGTCTTTTCATCTCCCTGGTCTTCCTCGTGCTTTGCTAGACTTGCATCAGTTGAAGGTTTAACAACCTCTGCTGCTTCCTCTGCTTCTAGAATTCTACAGTCGTCAACATCACTTAATTCCTCTGCTAATGTTTCTTTCTCTGTTTTGTCAACCAGTTTGCCTTTTTTCACCTGGTAATACTTCTCCATGTGTTCATCCATTGCGTTTTCATCACTACCAGAACCTCCTGGTGCCACATCGGTTTCATCTGTGCGCTTTTCCTCTTGTTTATAATGTCTTTTGCTTAGTCTTTTGGATTCTGGTTTAGGAGTCACTTTACATTCTCTTTTCAAATATCTTCTCTTTACAACAGGGGGGCTCTCTATCTCATCATCTGACAGATGACCAGTGGTGTGTATCTCCTCATCCTTTTGTTTTGTCTCAGATTCATCTGTCACCTTTTCAACCACATTTTTCTCAGCAAGAACAGCCTCTGCTGTATCTGCATCTTCCACACCAATCTCCTCTTTGGTCACTTGTTCCTCTGCAACCTGTTGCTTTTCTTCTTCTTCTAATTCTTCCATTGCAACTACATCCACTTTTGTGGCTTCAGTTTCTTCTGGATTGTCTGCACCAGTTAGAGCTAAGTCCTCCACCACTTCAGCAGAACAGGCTTCTTTCTTCTCATCATCTTCTGTCTCTATTTCTTCATGCACTTTCTGACTATATGGTATGTATTTGCATTTGGTTATGGGGGTGTTTAAAACTATTCCCTCTCCCATTTCACTCAGAGTATCTACTGTGTGTACCGCCAAAATATCTCCAGAGATTACCAGCACTGCACTGTCCTCCTTCTGACACTGTTCCTTTGCTCCCTCAAATTCTGATATCCCATTCTCAGCTGTAATCTGTGAATCATGGCAGGTATTGTTAGGATCCTGTACAGCATCATCCTCAAATTCAGGCTCCTCAGTTGCAGGTGCTAAGACTGTGACTGGTTTGTCTAAAGTGGTAGCTGCCTCTGCTATATGTGTAGTATCAACTGCATTAGCTCCACTTCCTTCAGAACCTGCACTGAACAAACCCTATAAACAAAAAAATTAAATGACAAGATTGTGTACTGGTCAAATAGACAAACAACTAATAACTTACATATACACACCTCAGGCTGTAGCAATTCAGAGGTATCAGGCATTTCTGTATTCTGTTGTTCTTCAGCTTCAATATCCTTAATTCTGTAAGAAATTATCACAATTTCAAGCATTATATAACAGTATGAATTTTTTTGTGTAACAGAAAAGACCAGATCGTTTATGAAAACATGGAAACATCTCAAATTAGTTTTGCTTCTTTGCTAAAACGGTTGTGATTAATGCATGAACGGAATTGTGCCGTCATCCCTACTGCAGGACTGAGCTCAATTGTGTTATGAATTCATACCTGCTGTAGATTAAGTCAGTACCATTGATACAATCTGCAAAATAAATATTGGCAGAGCTGTGTTTAACCTGAAACTGAGCAGCTGTAAGAGGAATGAAAGGAATATACTACAAAAATAGTGAGAAAATGAAAAAAAATCTTAATCATCTTATCATTTCTCATTATTTCTCCTCAGGTATTTTGTTGTTTTACAATGTTAACCATCAACAATGAAACTCTGTTCAGTGCATCATTTGAAAAGGAAGAGGGGTGGTGTGTACCAGCTGATTATTTTAGTGGGTGATGACATATAAAGGTTAAAAACCAATTCAATAGTCTAAAAAAAGACCATAATTAAACAAAGGTTACACACTGTTACTTACACTGACTATGTCAAAATCTAATGTTTTCACATCAAAGAAATGCAGTAACATTTTTTCAGACCAGGTATGTCCCCTCATGGAAACACCACTTCCAATAGGGGAAGATAGATAGATAGATAGATAGATAGATAGATAAATAGATAGAGATGACTTTATTAGTCCCCATAGGGAAATTAATTCATCACTGCAGTAAGGATGTTCATGTGCAGGACCAATGGTTATAAAGTATAAAAGTATAAAGTAAAAACTAAAAATAAAAATAGAAAAATATAGACCGTATAGGCAGTTGTAAAAATCTAACAATATATGCAGAAGTTGTGCAGAGTGCAGAGTTTAGTGCAGGTAGGAGGAGGTGAATGATTCTAACAGGTAAAGTGTCTAGTGTCTAATAACAGAGGTGTTGAAAAGTCTGATTGGACTGGGGAGGAAGGACATCCTGTATCGTTCCTTGTACCAGCAGGGTTGGATTCTTCTGTTGCTGAAGCTGCTCCTCAGAATGCTCACAGTTTTATGGAGGGGGTGGGAGGTGTTGTCCATGATTGCCAGCAGTTTGGTCGGCATCCTCTGTTCCACCACCTCCTCCACCGACCACAGAACCTGCTTTCCTGATCAGTTTGTTCAGTCTGTTGGTGTCCTTTGCCTTGATGCCTGTGCCCAAGCACACCATAGCACAGAAGATGGCGCTCGCCACATCAGACTGATAAAATATCAGGAGCATCCGGTTGCACACATTGAAGGAACTGAGCCTCTTGAGGAAGTAGAGTCGGCTCAGGCCTTTCTTGTACACAATGTCCCTGTTGGTGGACCACTCCAGCTTGTTTTCAAGATGTACTCCCAAGTACCTGTCAGTTTGGACAATTTCCACATCAGTCCCATTAATGCAGAGTGGAGAGGCTGGGGGCTTGTTCGTTGTGAAGTCCATCACCATTTCCTTTGTCTTCATCACGCTCAACTGCAGTTGGTTCTCACCACACCAACGCACAAATCGGTCAACCAGGTTCCTGTACTCATCTTCCTGCCCATTCTCCACACACCAAACTATGGCCATGTCATCTGAGAATTTCTGCAGGTGACACGACTCAGTTCTGTACTGAAAGTCAGAAGTGTAGGTGGTGAACAGGAAGGAGGACAGCACAGTTCCCTGGGGTGCACAGATGGGGGGCAGTAACAACTCAGAAACAGTGAGTTGGAGGTCGCAACCCTCTGCGAAGGTTAAACATTCCATTCATTGTTTGTGGATTTACAAGCACATATACTAGGAATGGTAAAGAATCCTTTAAAAAATTGTTTAACCCAGTTGGTCCCAAACTACCAATTGGAAGACCTCAATAAGCAAGACCTGACCACAAACATGAAACTTACAACTAGAACTGGCAGATAATCAAAACAACCACAATTTGAGTGCAGCCAGATAACTCTAGCAACAAAACTTAAACTAACATAAATTACTAAAACTAAAAGTAGGGAATTTTGAGAGTAGAGGAAATAAGGATAATAAACAGAAGAAAAGTGACAGTACAATATTGAAGTAACTTCTCTCTCAGCTATGCATCTGTTTTTATATGGTCAGACCAACCAAACACATGTATGCAAACTTATTTTTTGTTGTAGCAATTAGATGATTTACTAAATTACGAATGGCAGTGGGAAAATTTTGGGGGTGTTTGACAGTTGTGAAATGGCATTTCAATATATGGATCTACTTCTGCAATATTGTTTTATGTTCAGTAACCTTAATGATTTTCTTCAATTTCTTCTTTCACCTTAAAACAACATGCCCACATGTGCACTGAATTGACTTCAGTTTAATTATTCTGATCATAATGGCCACCTTTTCATACTCACCTAATCTTTTTTTCAGACTTGTCCCCTGTAATCTTTTTTCCCATATTTCTTCGTAGTGAGCCACTACTCTGACCTCGGGCTGTAACAGGCAATTCAGCTTCTGAAAGAAGTACAGCTGTTACAGTAAGCATATTTATATTTTTGAAAATGAATTTAAAAGTAAAAGACATGATGAAATGTAATATAATGAAATGCAAACCTTTGGTAGCTCTCAATACTATCATTTCTTCCTAGAATCAAAATCCCTGTTACTTTCATTATTTATTAAAAAAAAAATGTTATTATCTAAAATAAACTGCACATTGAAATTGAGAATAATGTACCACAATTTCAACTGTGCATTCCATAGCATCTTTCATCTGTGAGGTAACGGATTCCGTCACCAAATTTCTTTCAGTCAAATCTGTAATCATAAGTGAATCCTCTGTGAATGATAAACTCTTGGACACTACTGAGAAAAGGAGTTTAGCTTTAAATTAGAAGTACACTAATGTTTGAGAATGTGTCAAATAACTTGAAAGTTCATTTATTGAACACTTAACAATTTTAGTATGATTAATACAGTAATATAATCTTTTAATCTCTGAAAATATATTGTCCCAAGCATTTTATCAATCTGTCTTTACAGTTTCTGTTAAGTCTCACCACTCAGATCCATGGTCTGGATCTTGTTGGCGATATTTGTCCTCTGGTTCGGTCTACCTATGCTCTCAACCTCCCACAGCCGTTCTGCGTCCCCTGGGTACTGACTCAGGTACTTCTCACACACTAGGAATAATAAGGCATGAATTGAACTTAACAGTACTCCACTGTTTATAGTGAAATACCAGGACAGGCACAGTATATTGATACTGTACATATCAGGGTGGTTTCACATACCTTTATACATGGATTTTGAGAGGGGGTATCTCAACCCCAGACTGTCCTCTTTGAAACTAAGCACAAAGTCCTCCAGCATCTGGAGGCCAAAACCTTTACCACGATGACATTTTCTGACGAAGATGGAGTCCATCACAGGGAGCTGAAAAATTCTGGAGGAAAAGGAATTGCATGGACTGCCTAAAATGGAACCCAAAATAACATTAAGTCAAGATTATTTAAAACAGTAAGCTGTAGACTGCAGACCTCCACCAAGGCTAAACATTCAGTGCCTTGTTTGTGGTATTACAAGCAAAATTTCTCGCAATGGTAAAGAATAATTCAAAAATTTGCTGGATCCAGATGGTGAGCTGGATAACCACAAACATCTAATGTGTTGTTCCTTTGGTCATTTTCAATCTCTTCTGAAAATTTCATTAAAATATATTCATATCTGATTTAGTTGAATCTGTTAACAAAATTATCTAACAAATGACATTACAAATATTGATACGTCAATATCCCTTTCATTAAAAAAAAAAAAGTGTATTACACACACACAAGATTTTCTGTATTTGATAGGGTCAAAACTAAGCAGAAGAGATGATGAAATTTTTCAACCCAAAACTGTACAGATATTTACATTGTTACAAATGTTATTTTTCAACTGAAATTTTTCTGCCCTATCACTGAGAACAGATTGTTACAAAGAAAAAAAACAAAACTGGAAAATATCAATTTAAAATCTTTTGTCTACCTAGGAACATTTTGTTTTTGCTGTTGTATAGAATATCAAACATAACCACTGGAGTATCATGTTTTATACTTGTATTAAGTTTCTCAAAAATGTGGCTGGCCTAATTTAAATAGAATTTACACAAAAAGGACAACATAACTGTATCTATGAAGATAAAACCATTAAAAATCCATGAAATTACCTGAGTGTTTTACTGAGTAGAAGCCAATAGCCTCTCCATTATTCCAGAGGATTTTTGCATAATGGTTTTCTCCATGGCAGAGGAAGGGAAGCTCCTCGGAGCTCATTTCCTGAGCTCTATATATGACACGATTAAGGATGTACAAAACAATTCTTTCTCCTACGGTTTCCACCTGAACACACATATAAAAAATCTTAATACAGTAGCACACATTTTCTTAGAATCTTCTACTTTTAAGATTTTACTCTGGTTTGAGCAATTTGAAACAAGAAGCCATTTTAATGCATTATGAGTCACTTTCAGAGGGCTCAAAGAGCAACAAATGATGTTTAAGCAGATTGGATTTAATAAGTCTTCTGGCTAACTAATGGCTCAGTAATCAGGAATTCTATTTGCTAGAGATGGGTATGAGTGCTCATTTCCCCAAATATCCCTTGTTTAAAAAGAACTCATTAGCAAACAACAGGACTCAAAATTAATTTTCATGTTTGATTTTTTTTAACATTTACAATTGTTACATATGTTTGCAAAGGAAAACAAACATTTGAGGTTTAACAAAGATATTTTGATGAAGTAGTTATGACTGTGTAGTTTAAATGTGCCTGTGTTCCTTTGTTTCAGCAAGTTGAGTTTTGTCCCCCTCCTTTGCCCAAAGATGCTGAGATAGGCTCCAGCCCCCTGCGACCCCTAACAGGATAAGCGGTAGAAAATGGATGGATGGAGTTTTGTCACTCAGTTAAATCAAAGCACAGTGAGGTCTCAAAGTACTTTATAGAGACAGGAAGAAATCGGTTAGAGCCTAAAACAACAATGTATACAATGCTTCAACATATGATATTTGGGGCATAAAGAAACTTTCAGGAAAACATATCAGCAGCAACCAGTGTCAGCTGCTTTCACCACTGCAAAATACAGCTGTGATGTGGGCCATGGAAAGACAATCACCAAGGTAATAAAGATCACTGTTGTTATAAGTAAGATATGTACTAAAAAAAAAAATACACATTGCATGGCAAACTGTAATCTTCACATAGCTTTGTGCGCTCTGCTCACTGGCAGCTATGTGAAAATGCTCAATAACTGGAGAGTTGAAAGGACCCTTACTCAGAATGTTTTCAAAAAAGATCATTGGAATCACTTACAAAATTCAAAACATGATTTTACCTAAAGCAATGTTCTGCTTGAATATATATTTTTTTTGGTGTTTAGTTTTTACAACATACTGCACACCTCATTATCCTGTAAGATTGTGCTAATATGATAATGATTTACTGAGTTGAATTTTAGAGGAGGCTGATCGTTAAATTAGCCATAAAATGTCAAAAACAGATAAAATATTGGCTTCATAGCACATAGATGTCATGCCGCAGGACATTCATGCATGCACTAGTGGGAAACGGCAGCCAGATGAAAACAGATTTAGCAAAAAAAGAAACAATCGATCCTTGAGGAATGAAGATGATAACTCAATCTTACACTAAACTACTTCTCACCATCATAGTAGGTAGGTATTAAAGGCAAACAAAAATGTAACTTCTGTAACTTCTTTTCGCATTTGATATGACAAGATGTTATTCCTCCTGACCTACAGTAGACTGGTTTTCTGCGCTGCATCTGGATCAGCAACAGCTATAACAAGTTGAAAGTGTCTAACAGCCTAGGGTCTACAGCATCCTCTGCAGTCAGCAGTCTGACAAAGATGTCATTCAATGGCTGATCGATGGTCATTGATCGCCTGCAACTGATCTCCATCGATCAGAATGAATGATTAAAAAAATGACACTTTCCTTCATACCTCAACAGCTCCATCTCGAGCAGGGTCTGCTGTCTGAAGAATGTCTTCCACAGCCCACCACTTGTCCAGCAGGTAAAGTCCGACAGCAGTCATTGGGTCAGTGGGAGAGAAGAGGGCCAGAATCTTTTGTTTATCACTGAATCCATAGAGAGGGACAAAGCCCACACTGGAAATGTTTATGATGACCTGAGGACAGACAGATGACTCAGAACTCAAAATCACATAATCTTCAACCATACCCCACTCCATTGCTTTATTTCAAATCATATATTGAAATCGTAAAATAAACCTCTACTTGTGATATTAAATAAATAAGAATTAATCTTGTTTCAAGAACCATGGTCACAACACAACTGTTTTAGGTGTAATGCAACTGTCTGATCTTAAGTAGGGACTATATAGCTATGATTCACACTACAAAAATAGTGTAAACCATAGCAGCATATTGATTCTTAATTAGTAAATCTGAACAAGTGTCTTTTTTCCATATACTAGCATACTCTACGTATATCCACACATTCAACTTGCACATTAGCACATTTTCTCTCTGGTTTTCTATGATTTTGAGACCTCACTGGGCTTATAAGGAATTTTAATTGTGATTACAATCCTGATATGGGTCCTGGGTAGGAATGCAACAATTCAACAGTTTAAATCAGTTAAGATGTAAAATGAATCAATTTATAGTTTAAACAGCAGAGGTTGCTTGCACTATCTACCTCACCACCTCAGCACATTCTTAAACTCTTTCACTTGATGAAGTAAGCATATTACCTCACTTCCACTACCTCAAGACTCCTGATTTTTTCTTAATTTTTGTCAACACAGCAAATTATCCACTACTTCAAAAACACACAAAAAAAACATTTTTTTTCTCCTTAAGGTCTTTAAGCTCTCTTTGACCTTAGCGACTTTTTGCTAAGTCTACAGTAGCTTATTTACCCTTTGCTCAGTTTACCCAGCTACTTTAGCCCAGCGACTAGTGATGATCTCTCTCTCTCCTGCTTTCTCTTGCTCAGTGTATTAAATGCTTAATTATGCCTCCTTTATAAATTATAGTATATTAAATAAATACATTGTATTTGCTTTGTAGGAGGAGAGGCTTAGCAAATGGGACATGGCTGGGTGAGTGTAAACAGACAGTAGGGGACATTGTAAAGGAGGGATCTCTTTATGAGTTGATGTATGTTTTCAGTTTCCCTTTACAATGAAGGGGATATGTAAATTAATTTGCAGAATTTATACTTTACCTGACCCAGAACAAAAAAAGATAGCAATCATTTAGTAGATTTTGCCTGAGAAATTAATTTTTGAGTCATAAATTTACTCATTAAAAAAACAAACATATTGTGAGCCCAGAATCATGAATCGTATCACATAAGTTAAGTGTTACATCGTCACTTCCCTTGTCCTAACAATATGATTCACTTTTTTAAGACACTGAAATTGAATATACTTTTACAATCCTTAGGGACCTGACAGGCAGCACACTGTTCAGCATAGATGTCCGATGTGTGATGTGTCATACCTCCGTGGAGTCAGAAAGTTTGAGGCGTTCAGGATAATCAGGGTTGCTCAAAAGAAGGTTCTTAATGTAGTTGTGGGCCAACTTTTCCATCTCTGTCGGGCCAATATCAGCCAGGAGATCCAGAGGAAACTTCATTCTTGCAGAATAGACAAAAGACATTATGGAGAAAGAGCAGCTTTCAAACCCTGAATTAGTTATAACTGTCTTCATCCCCACAAGCCTTTTAAGAGGTCAAAGTTGATACAACAGTAAACAAGGCAACACAAAAGAGCATGAAGTTTGATGTTGTGATTGCATAAGTCAACTTTCAGAATCAGAATCCTTTTTATTGTCATTGTATAAGTGTACAACGAAATTATAGCAGCAACCAAGTATGACAAACAACATAAACTAGGAAACTAATAATAAAAAGTACAAGCAACAATACTTGAATATAAAAATATAAAGTAAAAACAGTCAGTAAAATATAAAAATATAGTCAGTCTCTGTCAATATTGCACGTTGTCCTTGAGTGGTGTTGGTGTGTGTGTGTGTGTGTGTGTGTGTGTGTGTGTGTGTGTGTGTGTGTGTGTGTGGGGGGGGGGGGGGGGCAATGTCAGTGCCTGCTTGTGTTTAGTGCAGTGATGGCTTGAGGGAAGAAGCTATTTCTTTCTATTTCCACTGGTATGAAACATAGTGTAGTTGAGAAAGCTAAGGGTTTAATTTCTTATTTTTACTTATAATTAAGTTCATTTTTTAATTAACAGAAGATAAAAGCTCATGCAAGAAAAAGTCCACTCCCTATTCACAGGATGTAACATCTCATTGAAGAATGTAAACCTGTGTTGGCCACGTCTCCTACTTGTCTGTCTCATTTAACCATCTACTTTTGTTTCACTGTTACTACAGCAAAGTGTAATCTGCATTTCCCATCATGTGGGTATTTCAACCCAACTTTTAAGTAATTTAAAGGATTTTGAAGTCCTGTAGGGTGACCCCACCTTCAGTAATGATGTTGTAATATTGTTGCAATTGCTTCACATTGTTTTGTGTAGCAGCAAATACATGCATGTCCTCCCCTGTGACTCCAAGAACATCCTTGTCTGTCCCATAATGAGACGAAACTCACTCAATATACTCTACCCATCACTCTCCAGGAGTGCAGTGTCACTCTTCATTCAAAATGTATTAATACTAAACAGGTTACATATCCAAATCACACCACCCAACACTACACTTCCTTAGGTCCTCAGCAATAGATATGCTAGGTTGCCAGGGGGACATTCCATGATACACTGCGCTCCTTTCCTTTTCCAGCTCTCCCTCTGTTTCTGCTCGTCTCAATGTCCATATCCCAACAAGACATTATACTAACTTTAGTTCTTCCCCATAGCCTTTGTGCTTTGTCGTTTTGCAGGATTCAACAGACAGAAGTCGCAGTCAGAACTGCTGCTGTGGTCCTGCCTGATGCCCACTGCCCTCATAGCGATCTTGTGAGTTGGATCCTTGCATGGATTGCCCAGGGCAAATCTGGATCCATGGATTACAATGACTTCTGGACCAACAGACTGCACCTGGTTCTAGATCATTACACTTCACATACCCTTGGATTTATAGATTCAATATACTCTTAGACTTCATCAGCAACACCCAAATCTGGATACATGGGCCACTATGACTCCTGGACAAGTAAAAAATACCCGCTTCTGGATCAAAAGATTTCTCATACAGCTGGATATATACCTCTCTCATACTTTGGACTCATGGACATCTTATACGTTTCGTTTCATTTTGTTTTCTGCCGCTTATCCAGGTCCGGGTCGTGAGGGCAACAGCCTGAGCAGGGAGATCCAGACGCTTCTCTCCCCGGCCACTTCCACCAACTCCTCCGGGGGGACACCAAGACGTTCCCAAGCCAGCCGAGAGATATAA